>JAIUSX010000222.1:0-530313 GCA_026573805.1 Hesperophylax magnus | reverse complement strand
AGTTTAGGTTAAATAAAACAATAATTATAATAATACCTAAATATAAATAATTTAAGTTTTTTAAGTAACATAGAAATATTTTATTTTTCGAGTTTGGCCAAAACAGTACCTAACTAGAATTTGCATTCTGAAATGATTCAAATTCTAGCTACTCGTATGTATTCTAGCTACTACTACCAGAGAAAATGTCATCAACAGAAATCATTCCAGCTGTCATCCCATACAACGAAAGTGAATTTTCGATTTACGTAACTAAAAATTAAAATGCTAAAATTAAAAATATCCCAAATGCAGTCAGATTCCTTTTATAGTAATTAAGGTAAAGCAGAAGGTTTTATTTAAAAATATTTCATATAATCCTTGTCCAGCGATTCCGAATATTTACCAAATAGTGTAATACATAACCCAGCATTTTATATTTTTTAAACCCACGTATTTAATATGTAAAAAATAAAGCTTTAGCTTGACTATCTTTTTCCTTTGACGTCTGACGACTGTAACGGTACACGGTCACAGTTTGTTTACATTCAAAATGGATAAGTCAAAACGTTCCAAGAATTTTACCCCGAACGACGGCTTGCGGCTTGTTGAGCTGATAACGTCGTCACAAGTTATTTTGTCCAAAGCGACAGGTGGCCCTAATTATTGGGCACTTTTGAAATCCAAGGAAGATGCATGAAATGTTGTATGTTGTCCTCAATTTCAACAGCGGCAGTTCGGCTAGCCGGTGAGTTTATTTCATGTTTTTACTGATTTTATATAATAATGTATTCAAATTCAAATGCCATTAACAAGGTGATAATATTATCGTACGTCATTTTGTACATAGATAGATTGTGATTCGTACCTCGATTAAGGAAGTGACGTAGATGGTTTGAGCATATAGAACGAACGAACCAAGAAAGGAGTGCGAATGTGATGGTGGTAGAAGTCAGGTCAATAGTTGGAATAACAGAAGAGTCTGTATGAGACAATGGTTGTGAATGAGGCAAGGAGTGTGTCCTCTCTGCATAACCTTTCTGGAAATGGTGTGATGTTTAGTTAATTAGAATTTCTATACATCCAAATTGATTTCTCGTGATATTTTATACCTATATGATTGCAGGTCCCTCGTAGCTCTAAAAAAGTCTTGGGACAATTTGAAACGAGATGCCAGAACGCAGAGGGCAAGAATTCGTTGCCAGTTATTTGGAACTGGCGGAGGGCCGAGCCAAGAAATAGAAGATCCAGTGCTGCTAAAGGTTGAAGCAGCACTTGGGATAAGTTGTTCCGGGATGGCAAATACGTAAGTTAAAATATTTTGTATTTAATTAAATGATGTTAGGGGCCTTTATATAAGAATATTAAAAATGATATTATGCATAAGTAAACTGCCTCAGAGTATTTGGTGATGACATTGCATTGGCGTTGTAGTTCAACAACAATAGCTGGAATGCGCAAGTTACTTATGACTTATTTAAATGTATTTCTATTGTTTTTTGAAAGGTTTGATTCAAACGGTCCCGCCGTCCAAGATGATGGTCATCAGACATCCACCAGCCGGGAGGAAATAATTCAGCCATCACAGGAATCAGCAGAGATTGAGGAATGGACATTGGTAAATTTTATTTCATTTATCTTAATTCCCAATAATCTCATTATTCGCATTGGAGTCCCAACTGCTCCCAACCGCACGTAGTCAGTGCGGTGAGATGCGACATCTCAAATTGGAATGTGTTGTGAGACTGAAGGTACTAGGGAGGGGAAGGGTCTGGTCACCTAGCATGGCTAAAACCATTTAATTCAACGTTTCTATTCTGAATGGTGGTGTTACAACAAGGTGATACTGACAGTATCTTCCACTCTGGAATATGCTGCAAATATACTATTTATTATTTTAAATTAATAGTTTATGGATTAAAAAAAGGTAATCAAAATAAAATTTACTGGCGCATGCCGGGATTTGAACACTCAACCTCCGGATTGCTAGTCGAGGGCCTTACTGCTCGACCACGGAGGCCGTCAACAACTAATAACTTGAAATAACTAATCTGCAAAATATTTAAATTTCTTTATTTTCCCATACGTAAAATGTTATTTTATTACATGGTCTTGGTTTACACATAATTTGTTTTTAAATTGGTTGTTGCTGGTTATGAAACTTGATATTCTTCTTATGTTTTCTTCAGGATGAAAATCCAATTTTCACACTTCCTGAGAGTCCAGTGATGCCGGTGCCAACTGTTCGACCTTCAATTCCTAGAAAATCAATTTTGCTTATTTTTTTGTGGGAACTCTTTTCTTTCATATTATGATGATTTTTGTTAATTGTGTATACTTTTTAATCTTTCCTTTGTTTTGTTTTCATGTTGCCACTTCTTCTTGGATCATTTCCTCTGTTGTCTGAGGGTCACGACTCCCACTCCAAACGCCGTGATGAACAAGGACCCTCCACTATGTGCGCTCCTTCCGCCACCATAAATAATGTAAAATTCTCCCTATATTCTGTTGTCTTTTGCATTAAAATAGTTTTGCTTATTTTTTGTGGGAACCTTGATATCATGATTCTTATTCATTGGTCATCGTTCATTAGCTTCGCAGACCAATATCAATATGAATGCCTTTTATGTGTACTTTTTAATCTTTATGTTTTGCTTTCATGTTGCCGCTTCTTCTTGGGTCATTTCCTCTGTTGCCGAGGGTCACGACTCCCACTCCAAACGCCCTGGTGAACAAGGATCCTCCACTACATGTGGTCCTTGGCATAGAGAGCTGCGAACACTAAAGTTCCGGATGTCTGTGATTGGTCACTCCGATGTATGGGTGTTGCTACTTACTGTTATAATTATAATACTATGTTCCTATAAACTGTGAACTATATTCTATTATTTATGTAAAATATGTAACTTTCTGCCTAGTTTTTTTAATGCTGAATCTTTATGTGGATGACGTTTTTCTGTAGTTTTATCAAACGTTAGAGTTAAGTGTTTAGATTTAAAAAAACCTTCATTAACAAAGCGGTTTTCTCTTTGTTTTTTTTTTTAATTTCCTAAAAGTTCAATCCTGTAAGATATTTTACGTTGAGTACTGAATATTTAATATTTGCTCGTTAAAACTAACAAAACTGCGTGCATTTTCATTGGTCGACAGTTTAGAGAGAGGTGGTAGCAAAAATAGATTTACAATCAGTAAATTAACTGCCAAATCCATCCACAAAGAGATTAAAGCTTTTTCTAGTAGCGTGGATTCATTTACTGCAATACACAATAAATACATTTGTATAGTAAGAGATTGTTTAATTTATAAATGTACCTATCCTTCCATTTCCCAACCCTTATGGATCGGTGATTGACTAACAACTCATTGAAAACACGACAAATGACTCATTTTCAAATGAGCTAGTGGGAGAAGAGTGACGATTTTTTGTTAGCGCAAACTGCGTTTGGTCCACCATTAATTGAGTTACCTGCATTTACCCTTCTTTCAATATCTATCACCTTCTCATCTCTCATTAACATACTACTCAAATACAATTTCATTTACTTGGTCCAAGTACCTATTCATAATGCACATTCTTTTTAAAGTTATGTTATGCAAAAAGGTATTTGAATATATAAATATACTTTTAATGGATAACCGCTATCTCCTAGTAGTACTCCATTTGGGTAATTCCCTGTTTCAAATATGGCCTTAGCGCGGCAACCTTGAAATATGAGGGAGTCGTGGGTAGCCCCTGGCCAACTGGCTACGATGTCCCGTATCCTCAAAGTGGCATCTGAAATCGTCTGCACGTTGATGGAAAAGTAGCCCTTCCTGTTCCTGAAGGTTTCAGCTTCTGGTCCACCTTTTGGAGAAAGCAGATGGTTAACACAATAGGTACTTAATTGGTACTGTACAGAAAAACATGCAGGCAAAACCAACACATGTCTGGCACTTACCCACGGATTGTATTTTAATATGAGTGCAATCAATTGCACCTATTACGTTGGGGAATCCCGCTACGTCATGGAACTCCCTTTTGACTATCTCCACTTCTTCCCCAATTGGTAATTTTATATGGAGTGGTCTCAAACCTGCCAAGGCGATAGAGACCCTCTTTACAATTTTGCTGGTCGTAGATGGGCAAATTTTGAAAAAGTCCCCATTTGTGATATGGAAACTTCCAGTTGCATAAAACCTTAAGGCTACAAGCAATTGGTTGCATGGCAAAATTGGGCAGTTTCTAAAAAAGCAAAGCATAATAACATTTATTAGATAAAAGGTTTTCACATCTGATAAGTGCTAAATATTTCGCATTTTAATTGCAAAAATGACACTCGAAAAAGTCAAAACTTACCTTTCACTTGCATAAGTTAAGTTATCCTCTATTTGGCTCAAAACATATAAAAAACACGTTTTAGTCATCCTAAAACGGTTATAAAATTCAGAATCATTTAATAATTCGATATAATTAATATCTCTATCTTCTCGGCGCCTGTGAATCCCGATATTAGCATCGAGTAATTCAGCCCATTCCACGATATCTACTAAATCTAATATGTCTTCCATTATTCAAATTTAAAAAAATGTCAAGCGCGCGAATTTTATTGATAATAAATACGGGGTGACTGACACTGACAGCGATACTCTGTTGTCAGTTTTTATAAGTAGGGCATAATCAGGCAAGCTTAATCCTCTAGACCAGCTTCCCTAAATTAAGTGGTGTATGCGATCAATATGGCGATGATTGTGCTTTAGGAAGAACGTATTTGTGCATTTGAGCAGGGATGAGCCGAGATATCGGCTCAGAAGTTGATTTTTTCGATTGGACACAACGGCCGTAAATGACGGATCTCCAACTCGTTTCACTGCCCCTCAAAATCGGAAAAGTGCAGTCGATTTATCTCTTTGCTCATCTTCGGTGATTCCCATATGTTCTTGGAACATTCTTAAAGATCCCCTTTCCAGTGACCATTTTCCTATAATAATTACCTTCCACCATCTATCTTCCATGCATTCCTTTTCGATAAACAATAGTTTTAAATTTAAAACGAAAGACGCGAATTGGAGAAATTTTTCTAGCATCTAAGTCTTCCCTTATCAACACTAGTTTACAATGTGAATTATTTCCTAACATGATAATAAAAACTGCAGAAAAAACACTTAAAAAACGTAATGTTAACATTAACCCTAGAAGCCTTATCTACGCCTGCGAGGCGTACACACAATCGTAAATTCTATTTCTCTTTCTAACGGTTCAAGTTAGCGCCTCGTGCTTTTTAACCAACCCAGTGGCCGACGGGAGCTCGCCGATGGTACCTGTATCACTAAGGTAAGTCCAGCCATTTTTGAGTTTTTGAGGTATAGTACGCCTGCGAGACGTTTTTTTAGGCTTTGTGTAACTTTTAACTTAGATTATGTGTTTTTATTTTCGTTAATTTTTCGTCCATTTCATGTTTATTTTGGAATTGTTTCAGATACCAATATGTCATGGTCTAATATATTGAACAGTAACGATATTTTGAAAATCTTAGACCAAGAAGATAGTCTTTCTCTGGGAGAATCAGCTCCTGAAGATGAGGACAGCCAGTTTGGACGACATTCAAAGCGAAGATGAGAATAACTGTGTAACTGAAGAGGCTTTTTCTTTACAAGAATCTGCTCCCACTGAAGAAGCCGACTCAAAATTTCAAAAGCTGACCTAGCATCTGATTCTGCTCATGCTTCGCAATCTGCCAACTCAGGGCAAATTTATCGTGTTCCTGGAAATACTCTTCGCGGTAAGAATGGACGCGGGATGTTTGGTCAACAAATTAGGGTCAGTCATCTCACAGAACTTCAGCTATGAATAAAGTCCGCACCTCTCGAAGACCAGCTCAAATTACAAATTAAATACTACACTATTCGATCAAATACGCGGGAAATGCACGAAAAATTGAAAAACTCGAGATCTCGACCTGTTGGCAGTTCTACGTTTTGTTTTGATGATTTACCTTTTATATTGTTGTGATGAAAATGCAATAATTAATAATTCAAGTGGCAAACCAGACATGATTCATTTCTAGAACCAAACAAAAGGAGGAGTAGATTCATTTTATCAAATGTGCGCCTCAATGTCATGCAGCCGCAAAACTAATTGATGGTCAATGGCTGTTTTCTATGGCATCTTAAACATGGCTTTTGTTAATTCAGCTGTAATTTATGGCCACAACACGATCAAAGAAACTCTCAAACAAAAGAGAATTCATTAAACAACTCAGCACAGATTCGGTCAAGCCTTGGATTCAGACATGAAACTCCGACTTATAAGCCAAATATAATATATAAGCCAAATTTTCGCAAAACCTACTGATTCACGTAATAAACTTCCAGCAGAAGAACCAGAGCAAAAAAAACGTAAATACTGCGATTTTAACTGCTAAAAGAAAGAGAATTTCAAAATTAGTGCGCTGTAAGTGCAAAAAATCAGTATTTTCTGAGCACAAATTTGATGTCTGTGTAGATCGCTCTAAAATTATATCTAGTAATTAAAAGCATCATTACTTTTAATGTTTGCCCTAAGAATAAAAAATTAATCTTAAAAAAATATACGATTATTTAAAAAAAACAAATTTTCAAGTTGATTTTTAAGAAGATGATTTTTTTGTTTGAATATAATCATAATGTTTTGATTCGTTGTAATAAATACGTGTGATAGTAGATTTCATTGATAAAACTGTGTTTTATTATTAGTTTACATACCAACCTTAACATTCCATCGAAAAATAGGGCACATATAGATTTATTTTGGCCTACTGGCTGTCATTAACATGTGTACGCCTCTGAGACGTGTGTTAAGGCTTTATGCACCTATAAAATAGATTAGGCTTCTAGGGTTAAGATAAAACATTCCACCCCATGGTGGGATGAAGAATGCACTAGTGTCGTTAAATCCAGAAGAGAAGCAATTTCCATTTTCCGTAAATGTATATCTTTCGAAAATTACCTTTCTGTGAAACCCGCCCAGGCAGAAGCGAAACGCGTTTTGAAAAACAAAAAGCGGTCTGGATGGCGAAAATTCTGTGAACGCTTGTCTCCTGAATCTGGGGAGATTATTAGTCATCCGTATGGTTCAATTTAAAAAAATTCGGTTCGTCATATACTCCGCAGCGTTCTAAACATATTCCAGAAGAAATTATTATAGGTTTTGCTGATAAGATACCTCCTCCGTCAGTTGCCAGATGTGAGGAAATGCCTTCCTTTATTTCTTATCCATCTCACTCTAGCTGGCTGGACTCTTCTTTCTCAGAAAGTGAATTAAATCGAGTAATCAATTCCCTTCCAGAATTTTCTCCTGGCCCTGATGGAATCTTATATTGTTTCATTAAAGCATTCTCAGACATGTCGGTTGAATATTTTTTATCCCTAATTAATTACATGTTCGAAACGGGATTATGATTATTCCGGAAGTCTGGAAAGTTCAAAGAATCCTTCCGATTTTAAAACCAGACAAAAATCCATCTGAAATCTCATCCTATCGTCCTATTGCTCTTTCGTCATGTTTAATGAAAGTAGCAGAACACTTGATAAAGAACAGATTGGAATGGTTTGTTGAAAATCACAGAATTATCTCTCCTAATCAATATGGCTTCCGGAAAAAGAAATCAACCATAGATAATTTAAGTGTGTTAACAACAGACATCCGTATATTTCAGTCCCTTAATTCTTGCACTCTGGCCACATTTCTTGATCTTTCGTCAGCTTACGACGATGTATTAATTAACATTTTGAAAGAAAAAATAATTAAAATAAAAATTCCCTTAAAACTAGTTAAATTTATTATTAATTTACTAACAGACAGATCCATTATTATCCACTTATCCTCAAAAACGATAAATCGCAAACTATGGAAGGGGTTACCTCAGGGGTCCGTAGTCAGTCCATTATTATTTAATATATATAAGTGATTTAGACAGTGTAATTCCTTCATCTATCAAGCGACTTTATTTTGCTGATGATTTCCTTATATATTTATCACACAAAAATTAATCGCGCGCTGCGAAGGAATTGAATTTGGCTTTACATAATATTAAAGTTTGGTTGTTGACAAATGGAATGAATTTAGCTACGTCTAAAACCAAAGTAGTGGCTTTTACGCGCAAAAGAAAAATACCCCCCTTTTCTGTCTGCTTTGATAATGTCCCTCTTCAAATCGTTAAGCAAATTAAATTTCTTGGACTACTTTTGGATCATAAACTTTCCTGGCTCCCGCATATTCAGAACATTTCGGCTAAGTGTGAAAAGGGGCTAAATATTATGCCAGCTGTTTCCAGAGTGTGGTGGGGATCTCATCCTACTACTCTTAAATTAATGTATGGTGCTCTAGTGCGAAGCCATTTGGATTATGGAACATTTCTTTTTGATCCTCTTCCTAAATATTTGGACAAAAAACTTGAAAGAATTCAGTCCAAAGCGCTCAGAATAATTATTGGAGCAATGAAATCTTCTCCAATTAATTCTCTCCGGGTAGAATGTGTTGATCCCCCCTTAATTTTAAGGAGACAATTCCTGGCTGATAAATATATTTTTAAATCTTATTCTATATCGCGTCACCCTTTAGAACAAAGCCTTGATTATTTGTTCAATAACTTAAACAACGAAAAAAGATCGACAGATAAAAATCGTCTTCCTCTCCTTCAAAAAAGTTTTCTTTCATTCAAATCTCTGTCTTCTTCCCTCCAAAATCTACAAAAAGATCCTATCCTTCCTATTTTTATCATCCCATTTGATTCTATCAATTATATTCCCAACGATATAACTTCAGACTTCCGAACTGATATTTTAACCTCATCTAATCAAAATGTTGAGGAAAAATTTAAAAACATTACATCTTCTAAGTTTCCAGAATTTTCAATCATTTACACAGATGGTTCTAAGTCTGATAACAAAGATTGTGGAGCTGTGGTACACATTCCCGAATTCGATTTAGATTTGTCTTATCAATTGCCTAAAGAAATTTCTATATTTACTGCAGAATGCTTCGCAATTGAACAAGCTTTGAGCCAAATCCAGCTTTTCAATATTCGACGAGCCTTACTGTGCACTGACTCACTAAGCGCAGTGTTGAAAATTTCCTCAAATATCCATAAACCAGAAGACTTTATTATTTATAATATCAGAAACACCCTTAAATCTTTAAATGAATTAAATTTTGAGACAATATTGGTTTGGGTCCCTGGCCATTTAGGAATTGAGGGTAACGAGAAAGCCGATTCCCTAGCTAAACTTGGAACGATCTCTGGCTCTAATCCTTTAGATTTTAGAATCCCTATCTCTGACGTCATCTCAATTCTGAAATCCAACATGATTCGCTCCTGGGGAGAAAATTGGAATAATACGAAAACCCGAACTGATGCTTTTTACGCTGAAATACAAAATTATATTCCAAGTAAACCTTGGTTCCACGGCAAAAAAAAATCCAAAAGATTTATATCCTGTATCTCGAGAATGAGAATTGGTCATTGCTCCATTGCATCCCATTTGTTTAAAATCCGGGTCCTAGATAGTCCACTCTGCCAGTGCGGCATGGAAAATGAGACTCTTGATCACGTTTTCTTTAATTGTAAAAATCATTCATCTTTCAAAGGCATTTATCGCTTACTTATAAAAATCACCCACCAATCTCCCCTTAGTATTCCTTATTTACTTTCTCTCAACAATTCTCGCATTTTTTCAGTTCTATACAAGTTCATAGACTTGAATGACTTCAATATTTGAGATTTCCTATTCCCGTATAGATTTCCCATAAAATTATAACCATCTCCCTTAACTTTAACGGCACATAGCACTCTCTTTAGGGTGAATTGCGTAATACAAAAAAATCTTATTATTGAATAGTTACCACTCTTTCAACTTTAAATATTGTCGATGACAATTGTTGTAACATGAAAAATATAATGAAACTCTAAATGAACTTGCAACACAATGACCTGAATATTATATGTCATTTAATGTTATGAAATAATATGTAAACATTCATTTATGTACTCAATACGTCTGTCTCGACACAGGTTAATTCTAGTGAGACAGACATCGAAAAAAAAAAACCGTAAAAAAACTTTATATTTTTAATACAAAAAATATTGGTATCTCAAATAATCGATCAATTCAATGGTGATCTTAAATCATACAATTCCAAGCATCAACAATTGATATTTTTATTTATACATTGTCCAATTTTCTTATTTCTTTTATTGTTTACAAACAATTGAAGTACTGTAGATTTTTTGAATAATTTATATCTTCAAACAATGATGATGATAATAAATGTTGGGTCAGGATTTATAATCAATGAAATAATCCTACACGATCCACTACAAGGATCTATCCAAATATGACATTCAGTAATTTGAATGAATTAGATCGCGAAAACGAAGATATATCTTTTCGGAGGTCTTAACGAAAACAATGTAAGACATAATTACAGCAACTTAACTTAAAAAAACCGTTGCTCTCATTTTATGGGAGGGGGGGACATGTTATAATTCGAGCTATTTGCTGCGTACTAAAACTATGAAACTTCCCACGATTCCGGGAGACTAGAAAAGTATTTTTAAACAGGAATGAGCTGTTCCTACATGTTCACTCTTCATTTCTACTAAGTACACGTTGTTCTTCCGTTCATTATTGACATTGTCTTTACTATCTTTAATTGAATGTTATTGCTTTAAAATAAATTTATTAAAATGGGATATCAAAGTAATAATTTTCTTCCGAATTTCCAAAATTATCAAGACTCAAGATCTATAATCAGCACGAGCACCATGAGTAACAGTGTGAGTAACCAAAACTGAACCACGTGGAGATAACGTTATCATAAACTGGTAATGTTTTTGATTGATGAGTGGTGGTTTTTCTGGCACATTATTTTCACACACTAAATATTTTATTTACTGCTATTTTATCAACGATAGATGGGAGATTCCCATTTCCAGCGCAAAGCAACCATTGGCCCGCGGGCATAAATCCGATCCACCGTTTATTTTGATTACATATAATATTTACAATGGAAATAAATCATGCAAAATAATAATTATAAGATTTGTGTAAGAACCAATTTATAATAATTAAATTAATAAATGTTTGATTTTCTTCGTCTTATTGTAACAAATAGAGATTATAATATCCTTACCGGGATCTCCCGTGTTGGAGATTTTATTTACATATTCAAAACATTTAGAAGTGCAGATAATATGAAGTAATAATAGATTCGCAAGCAGTTAAAAACCCGCTACGCGGGTTTTTGCTGCTAGGCCCCGTGGGCGGCACTTAGTTGGGCTTCGCCCAGCTTAAGTGATAATGTAAACAATTACATTTGATAGGTAGATATTAGGTCATTCACAGAGAAAGGGTGAGCATATATTGATAAAACACCGAACAGGAAGTAGTTAATGAATAATAACATGTTCAATTTAGGCATAATAAGAAAGACAGTTCGCTGCCGTAGTGCTTCTATGTTCAATAGACCATTAAGCAAATTTTACAGGAGACGTTTTTTTTTGTTTTTATAGGCAAATTCTACAAAATTCTCTATTTTGGTCATTTCATTTTATACACATGTGTAACAGGAAATGTTCAAACATAATTTTTCATAGATTGAAGCTATAATTTGCCCATATTATGACTTTAAAGGTGGACGTTGAACATGGCGTGAAAACGATGAATGATTATTTTAGATATTGAACATATCGTCTGGAGATTGAACAATTCGTCTCCCATAAGTTTGAGGTGTTTACGTTTTTGAAAAATTGTTTGAATTAATGAAATTGTACGTTTTTGTTATGGATTCTTTCAAATGAAATACTATTATTATTATTGATTAATTTTACCCGTTTCTGTAAATAAAATGAGCGAAATGTACGATGGTATTGGCAGTCGGTTTAGTTAAAAGGTGTTAATTTTACTTCAACTGATATCAACTGTTATTGTATCTAATAAAGTTTTCCAGCTGACGTCCGTATCGGCCGGTAAGGAGAGATTGACAGGACCATTTTCAAGACACCTCAGAATGCGTGATTCTTTACAAACTTCAAATATTTAACACGTAATTGTGGATAATTTTTCTTGTAATGTAATTAATGCAATGAATTATGAACTTTCTTAAAAATATTTTCTTCGATATTATCCAAAAACTATAAGAACAGAAACGATGTCTTTGATGAGGCGATCCAAAAAATAGTACATTTTCTAACGGCACGACAAAAAAAAAACATATATTAAAAATGTTTTTGGCACGAATGTTTTGAAAAAATCTGGAATTTACCCGAAACATACGATTTGAATTCGACCAATCAGAGAGCCGAAACCGTCAAGACGATTGAGTAATAATACTATCAGATTAAGTACTGCTTTTTTCTGAAATTATACTAAATACAGGATATCCGAGGGCAAAGTGCCCAAACTTCGGGAGGTGATTTTCTACATGATGGTAGAAATAAATGGACAGCCTGTATATTACATGGGTAGTTGTAGTGCAGTTAAGTGGTTTTGGTTTCAGTCTGTATATGCTCTCAGTTTGTTAATTTCTAATCTCTTTGTTTTGTACCAAGTTTTTTTCTTCTTATTTATCTATTTGTAGCATTAACGTCTTTCGGCTTTTACATAACATAACTTATGGTATTATAAGAATTGCGTAATTAATAGTTATTTGAGATGTTATATTAACTTATTACTCTGTCCTCCAAACCCCCTCCATCAAAATCTAAGTGCGGCCTGCGAGTTATACTAAAATCAGCAAAATCATTCAAAAACCCCAGAAAAGGTTCCCGACCCCATCCCTGACTTTATCTAGCCTAAATGTTAACTGTTATATTGGTACTGAGTCATTTGACCCAAGAACTTTGTCAACTTAATATTTTATTGCAAAAAGTTAACTGTTTTATAGATATATTTATTACTTGTTAACTTATTAGTTAGATAAATTATTCAAAGTTCTCAGTGCAATGTGCTTTATACATGTGAGTTTAATCACAAAATATATCAGTTACAAAATCCCAATAGTTCACCTTAAACACGATATTGTGAAATAATATATTTTGTGTCTTATGCATTCATATATCTGACGAGTAGGCGTAGGCATATTTTTATTTTGTTGTATAACAGGTTTGTACTACATTGCATGCATATACGTATGGTTGTTATGATATCTTATAATCAATGGCGGTTTTTTATTAGAGGGCGTTTGTGCGGTGAGCCCCACTAAAACTATGAAAAAATATATTTATTTAAAACAATCTCGCATTATAATAATATCAGAACATTATAAATAACGCACCAGCGACCGAAAAATACTGTTGAAATGGAAATTGAAATTGTGAGTTGTATTGAGAAATTGTGAAAGGCTTAACTCAAAATCGAAACGTCATACAAAAAAATCATTGACACATACAGACAATTAAACTGGCTATTTTTGTGACGTATCTACAACGTGTAACTAGTTACGATATATCATCGACTAATAGAGATATAATTAAACGGGCCATTTTTGTGACGTATCTACAACTTGTAACTAGTTCCGATATATCAATAAATAAACCACTAACTAGATCGATATCTTAGGGTTTTTTCTACTGAGCCGATGGGTCCTAAATTTTACCATAGATAAGCCAATGTCTGCAAAAAATACGTCACCACACGTCATACACCATCGACTAGGATTGAGGAAACTAAAAAAAGGCGCAATCATAAACAATATAATTCTCATTCGGAGCCTATTCCATTCACTAGCCTAAAATATTATTTTAAAAATAAAAATCTATGAAACGTCGAAATATTCCCTCACAACAAAAAAGATCCATCCGACAAAGTGATGTCATGCGAAAATGACCTTAAAGTATCTTTCTTTAAAGCACATTTTCTCAGGACAACGCATATCAGGTGAAATCTTGTTCTGAGATGAACAAGCAACCTGCCGTAAAAATAAACTAAAATGACTCGAAATCCTTTATATTTATTATAAGGAAGAACATTTATAAGATGATCAAATATGAAATGTGAATATGTGCCTTTTACGACAGTATCGAATTTTTATATTTCTCTGCTTTTAACAGAAAAATGAAAAACACAGAAGGTTTTGTATTTCGTTTAAATACAAGTTACATTTATTTACAGAAAAGAGAATTTCTTTGGCATGATAAGAAGGGAGACACGATTCTTACTTTGGTTGTTTCGCATAAAATATAATTTTAATGAAAGTTTTTTTTGAGAAATGATTTATATACATTATATATTAATATAGATATTACAGAAACAGGAAATACAAAAATATACAAGCATGAAACACATTAAGAAGGTGTACCAAGACAATATAAAAATACATAAACTGAAAATACAAGATTGTAGAAGTACAAAACACATTTTTAAAAAGGTGTTGATAGATATTCATTATGATGTCGAGTAAGTAAAAAAAACCTAGATAAATAAAATAAACTAATTAGGACAACCATTTCTTCCTATATTTAGTATACTTTAAAACACGTTGGATGGCCATTTTCCTCATGGAATCTGGTCCATCATATAATTTCTTATTGATGTCTGCACACCATGAATAAATTATGAAGGGCACAGTGAATTTAATAATTGCATTTATTACAATTTTTTATGCCCCTCACAATTAATCCAATCGATACATACATATTTGGAAATAGTTTCTTTAATAATATGCACAAGATGAATATTTTCACAGTTGTGATTTAGTACATACTCGACAACATAATGAATTTCCAAAGCGTTAAGGGCAAAGCTTTTCGTAGGATAGTTCAGACAAAATCTCTCTGCGATGCGGTATTCCCTAGTTAAAATAAAAAAAATCATGGGATCATAAGGATCACCAATGCAAGATGACTTGCATTCCTCACAGCCTTCGATCACTTTCAACACCTTTTTTAATTAAAATACTGCAACATAGGAGTCGATACTAAATTTTTTTGTGGAAAATTAATTGCAAATTTTCTCAAGTTGAGCTACTACATCAGGTATGGTTAAAAAGGAAGTTACATTTGAATTTTAAGTGGAAGGGGTGAAATGAGTATAAATAAAATCAGCAACATTAGACAAAAGAATGGTAGAATCATCAGCTTTTTGTTGCGATTTTCTTAGTTGACGCCTGGTCCTCAAAAGCTCCAAATGCAACATTTTTTTCTTTGGAGAAAGGGTTGCAGTTGACCCAATATATCTTAAATTGCTCCTTTGTTTACCTATAAAAACACGATTACATTATTCAAAACAAAGGCTACCAAAAAATTATGATAAAAAAAGGTATAAATATGCTTACACAGAAAACCATCGTTTTTAGGTGTAGGTACAATGCTGCTGGGTCCAGGAATAATTCTGAACATATCTGAAAAAAAATTCTTAATGAAGAAATTATCTATATATTACAAAGCAAAACATAGAATATTATTTCCTTTCACATACCTAATAGGAAAAAAATACATACCTTCATAATCTTCTGATACTCTTTTGGCAGCAACGGGCACACCGCTGGGTTTGGGGAAGAAATTACGCTCTGAAATAAAAACGTTGGTTAAATAATAATATGAATAAAATTAATAAGGTAAGTCGATGTAATATAGAAGACATTTGTACCTTGTAAAATGTAATCATGATCTTGGAGTGCATCACTATACGCGCTGTAGAATCCTGGCACAATACTCTCGTCACAGGTCTAAAAACGAAAATAGATTCAATTCCGAGGTTAAATTAAGATAAGTTATTCAATACATTAGGAACGAACAAAGAGAGATTCGTACCTGTAGTATTGTTATAATCAAGTTTCTTGTTTTGTACACACCGAGGCCGAGGCAAATCCACGCATTGTCCGATGACATCAAGATTAAGCTTCGGCAATGCGTGCTTTCTAAATGCACGACCTTTTGCAATCAATTGCAAAATGCGATGCACAAACTCTTGCATAATATGTCGTCAATATCGGGTTTTGAATGAAGTCTAATCAATTAATCCTTCACGACCATTCACGAAACAGAATCTGGCACTCCTTAAAACACGGAAACCTGTGTCGAATTGATGTAGTGTCTCTACATCCTTTCACATCACACTGAACTTTAACAGTTTTCGACATTTTCATTTTCATACAAATATTTTTTTTGACATCGGCGTATAAACAAAGTAGGTAGTTCAAGAAAATTTTCTGTGAAATTGCGTACATTTTGTACAGATTTCTCAAACTCATTAAGTTATTTCTGATTACAACGAGATTTAAGCGTTTTAATTGTCGGAATAGAATATAACAGTGCGGCATATTTTTTTGGAAAAAAATCAACCAATAATTCAATCAGGAACATCGCTGATTATCCAAACTGAATCCACATCGTAAATTAAACGCGAAAAACAAAATAAACTATTCAATCGATCACTTCCACAGATCTACAATGCTTTGTTGTACATTATTTTGTTAAATGATTGAATAAACTTGCACTCGAACCGGATTTGCACTCTTGATTTATTATCAGTTCAGGTTTAGGTAGACCGGCATATCTTATTTTCACTTTGTTTACAAAACTCGACCGACGTGTTCTTTATTCCACATTCAAACTCATTTTTAATTTATTCGATGAACAAACACAAAAGTAATGATAAGTTAGTAAACTGCAATTGATAAACCTGATTAATAATTGTTAATATGATCGATATAACCTGCAATTAAACTCCAAAACTTTAGCAGAGCAAGAAAGGTTTTAAATTCAACAGACAATGGCTGCAAACGGCGGCAACTGACTGAACTGATAATAACTAATCTGAACATCACTCATCTCTTAATGACATGTCGATCTTGTATGCTTGTATCGAAGAAAGAGCAGATGGTAAATTGATGACACGATATCGAAAATAATATCACACATATGCGTTTTAGTTTAGCTTTCTACTGAACAAACCGTTCCTTTTGATGTGTGGTAAAGCTCCGGACACCGTCCTCGATATGGTAATATTAGCAAAAAATAGTAAGTACCCACGCTTTCGACTGTTCTACAGAATGTGCTAACAAAGCAGTCAAATTTTGATCGCAATCGAAAACGAACTGCTACGAACATAAGCACAAGTCACTGTCAGTCTGCAAGTTAAGCGCGCTAAAGCAGTAGGTACTTTTTGTATAAGAAATTTTAACCGAATCGAGTTTCGTATTATTGATTAATAAATATTTTTTTTGGGTTGGATTTTTTTAACAAATAGGTACAAATATACATGATAAAACATATATAACTAAAAGCAATAACATTGTAGTATGTCTTTTTAATAAAAATTATTAGAAAGAAAGATTTGAATATTATAAAAAAAAACAAAAGCTGCCAAATAAGTTCAAGTTGCCAAATCAACATTACACTTCACCCTCAAAATCTGAACTACCCGAAAATTTATGAGTATCATCTTTAATAGAGTTTATTCTAATGAATTTTATATGTAAATCCTGCGTGTCTTTTGGAATGAGAGGTAGTAAAGATTTCAAGTCTTTCAACTTTGACTCCGGTATTTGTTTGCAATTCGGTCGAAGAAGTATTAGCATTTCAAATGTTAGCATGGCTGGAACACGACCGCTTTTTTATGTCCACTTCAACAAAGGCTTCCTCAAACGAAGATCCCATCAAAATGGAGGAAGAATTATCTTTCTGCAAGAAAATTTATTTAGTCTTCAACCATGAAACTTTTTTCGACGCGTTGTTATTTTTCTAAACACAATATTCTTTCTCAAAGCGACAGAGCGAAGAAATGCGAAGGGTCCATTTTTACTATATATTGTTAAATTCTTTATTTTTAATAATGTTAGTATTTTCACATAATACCTTTTATACTTATTTTGAATGCTACAATAAACCGTTTTTCATTTTTTTCAGCATGGAAGGAAAAATACTGTTATGACTAAAATTTCGTGAAATTTTAAGCGATTTTTTTAATTCCACTAGAAGGGTGTAACATTTTTAATATCTAGACTTAATAAAATATAATAATGCCTTGTGGAACTAAAGAATTGAATTATTCGACGTAGAATAATAATCATACTATTTTTGAAAAGTAGAACTTTATTAAATATAGGTATAATATACCATAGTGAATATATTATCTGTTTTCCTCCTGAACCAACGATTCATAATGTTGTTGAAATTGTTATTAGCGATTGTTATAAGCACGCTGGGCGTCATAGGTACCAGCTTTCCTTTAAATGGATTCCCAACGTCTGGGCCATCCATGGTAAAACCTCCAGAAATTAGCTCGGAGAAATATGATAGATGCAATGGCAATACAGTCCCAATCGATTTTTATAAAAACAAATCGATTTATGAATTGGAGTACAACGAACTTGAGTACAATATTTTTTGGACTGACTTCGAGAGAGTTTATGAAAATGGACCATTCGTGAACTGGCGCAACGGAGATGAAAACATGGGAATGGTAGAGAAATTTACATCAACGATATTCGAGGGATGGAACACGAGCGCCATGGGCAGTGCACCGGGAGACTGCGCCACGGTGGACGTGCAGAACAAGGAGCTGAAACCCGTAAGGTGTGACCAGAAGTTCCCGAGGCTGTGCGTCCTGCCAGACGTACAAGGAGGCGATGGCAGACTGCACAAATACTCTCCGGATCAAACCGAAGTGGAGATCAATTATGCACGCACAGAGTAAGTCATAATTTTTGTTTCATTAGGATAGTGAACATTTGAAGGCGAATGTTATTCCGTTGACGATGATAACTGTATCGTCATACGAAATGACACTTCCAATAATAAAAACACTGAACAGATCATTGAAGTATACAAGGAAAAATATAGGTACGATTACTGTAGATACCTGTGTGAAATTCCTCAGTCCGAAGACAAAGTTTGACTCAATGTATTTTATAGTATTACGTATTGTACCCTATTTTCTAAGAAACTCTGAAAACAAATTAAAACTTTGTCTTCCCGTACAATTTTCTCCAGTTTAGCAAGCAACCTAGACTATCAAAGGCCTTTTTTTAGATGCATAAATATTCCTAGGTACTTACGACGTGTATCCAAATTCTCCATAATTAGAGTCAATGTTGCAATGCAATGCAATGGTATCATGAGTTCCCAGATTAGGTCTAAAACCATTTTGAGCTCGTCACATGTATTCTGCCTAATTCTAAATGAAATTAGTAACTTAAATGCAGTTTTTTTTCAGTTAATCTTATAACCTAAAACATAAAACAGGCATGATATTCTAACTTACTTCAACCACATGGGTAACGTAAATATTCAGTTGTGAAAAAATTATCACTCTGTTCGAACATTATTCCGGTCTTTACCAATTTACTTTTAATCGATTTATATTCTATTTTTGAAGTTATTCCTGAGATTTCGCACATAATTTTCATTAATCTAAAAAATCTACACTCGTGGGGAATCTTGGTCCGGAGGCGTTAACTAAACTAGGAGTTAAGATAAAACGTGAACCGGAAAAAAGAATAACAATATTACCGAAAATGTTCATAGTGTAGAATCTTACTTCCCATCCAGTGGCTCTAAGGGTTAAATAATTCAAGTTGGACGGTATTATAATATATGACTATTTAAATTACGTCTATTAGGAACATTCTTGTGAATTGTTAATTTTTCATCATAAGTATTTTAACCAAATTTAAATTGCTTTCTTTTGTTTTTAGCAACGATTTAATCATTTTCAATATCACCCAACCAATACCAATATTGGACAAAGTTTGGTGTTTCCACGAATCCCTAAACAAGACAGATATAATAAGAATGGAAATCAAGGCTTTGAATAATACCAAAGAGTTCAGTGTCACAGCAATAGAAAACGGAAACTATTGGTGTCTTTGTACAAACAAAATTGATTATTATTCAATCGACTCAGAAAAGGTGGTATTTGTGAGAAATAAACATTAATATAAAAACACATCCGTGATAATGATAAGAGATGTTGAATTCTTAAGATATTTGCTGGATATTCAATTTCAACATTCAGATGATTTGAAACAAAAACTTTGTCCCAACGGCAAATGCCCAAAAGATCTTGAAACAAGTGTTATGCTAACCAACAGTGAAATTTTGGATAATGTTACGATAACAGAGAAATTGGACTTCGGTGACAAAATATTGTTGCATGTCACTGAGGGGGATCACATTTTGTTAAATTACTTTCTAAAGCAGGATGTCATATTCACAAGGAAACTGCTATTCTGTGAGGATATTAAATTCGTCCCGGTGACTAAAATAGGTAATATATTTTTCATTAAATAAGTGTATTTTTAATAGATTATCACAATTAATGTTTGCAATTTTTAATCTTTTAATTTAACTTTTTAATCATTATAATTTTGTGATAACCTACTGTTACCAGCTCTGTACCGTTTATGTTAAGTATGTTATGTTATGTTTGGTTTATATATGTTACGTTATGTTAATTGTGTATGGCCAAGATCACCCCTAATGGGTGAAAGCCAAAATAAAGAATAAAAAAATAAAAAAAACTTTTAAGGTCACCCTTGCGATTTTTAGTCCGATAATATATTATTTACTTTCCAAAAATAACGTTAAAGTTAAGTGAAAGTTTGTCAGTTACTAAAGTGATTTATTTTTTGGGTATTATTCCGTGTTACGCTATCTCCTTCTTTACCCAACGTTTTGGACAGTAATAGTGTCAATCATTAGGGCAGATGATGGACATTGTAATACTGTCTGAAACGTTAGCTAGAGAAGGAGGTAGCCCAACTTTCTTTTACAGGTAAGACAGCAATCTTATGATTATAAGTGTTACGAAATCATTATTTTAATTTAATTTCATAATATAATAATGAAAATAACTTTGGGTAATTCTTTAATTGAGATATACCTAATATCGATACGAATTACAATGTTTCCTTTTTTAAAGTGTTATATTTGTAGAGTTAATAACGACTTTAAAATTAGTTTTCCGATATCTAATGACGAAGTTACGAGCTTTCTAAGTGAAAATTTGTTAATTTGTGCAATTGTGTCTAGTGACGTCACACACAGTACAATCCATAACTCGAATAACAGTGCTTCAGTACTGTCGTGAATGTACCGTGACGTCACAGGTGTTTCGGCCGGCTGAAATTAACGTTGTGACAACTTATATATTCAACATTTTCAAAAAATTCAGTTAATTACGATATTTTGCTTACGATCAAAACATGGGTTACCAGGGACAGTATTGTCCCGGTAAGGCTGAGGGGGATCAATTACCAGATGCTACCGTCACCTTTTTAATTTCTGGGTGTTTTCGGTTTCATATTTTTCTGAGATAAGTTAATATTATCAGTGTATAAAATATATTAATAGTTTTTTTGCTAATTGTTTTGTTTGTTCTGTACAATATGTCAGTCGGAAATGTAATGATTTTGATGAAATTCACAGGTCACGATGTCATAGTGAGAACAGACCTCTGCCGAGAGTACAGATGTGTAGGCGACTATAGATTCGGGGCCGTTTGGGAAATCTCCAACTTAAACTACTGTGAACCAAACATTACGAACTTAGTAAGTATTTTGTAAAACTTCATAGATTTAAATTTCCGTTTAATGAACGTATTATGAAATAGTTACACTGTTTTATGCAAGTATTGGTAATAAACAATGGTTGCATACAACAATAATTACTTACATTGGAAGAAATGGCACGATCAAGTGAATCGGATACTTGAATCGGGCCATGGCAATAATCAGAACAATAGAAGAGTGTGTATGATACGACGTATGAATGTGAATGAGGCAAGAAGTCTGTGCCAAGACAGAGTTATTTGACAGTCCGTCTTCTCTGAAACGGCATGATGATTAGTTAGTTAGTTTAAGTAACATTACAATGGTTTACAAATTTAAAACAAAAACACGTAACCTAAAATAACAATTATAATATTTTGTAACCATTTTTTTAGGTGTGTTTAAACATCGAATTAGTTATACATGTAAAGGATGTCTGTATCATTTGCACATTCTTTTGAATACTAAATACTTAATCTGTGTACGTGAGGAATTGGTTAATTTGCTTCATAATTTGTTTGTGTACGGTGAGATTGAAATAGAAAGTTATGCCTGGAAGTTTTGCGGAAAACTCGACCCTCGACGACGGAGGTGCTGTTCCGCCTTCGGTTCCTCACTGCGGCTTCTATATGAAAAAGCTGAAGATCCGGCATCGGGATGTACTCCACGTTATACGGGGGCTCGATGTTAACAAAGCTAGTGGACCTGATGGAATACCTGCCCTGGTATTACAGAGGTGTGCTGCGGAAATAGTTCCAGTTTTGACAAAGCTCTTCAAAATGTCCCTGAAGTGTGGCACTGTGCCCTCTGGTTGGAAAAAAGCGGTCATACACCCTATTCCCAAGAAAGGTGACCGCTTCAACCCGGCCAACTACCGCCCCATAGCGATCACATCAGTTCTGTCCAAAGTGATGGAACGTGTGATCAACGACAAACTGTTCACATACCTCGAGAAGAACAAAATTATCAACGACCGTCAATACGGATTCCGGCGGAACCGCTCGTGCGGTGATCTTCTCGCGTATGTGACGCATGTTTGGGGGCGGTGCCTAGAACGTCACGGTGAGACCCAAACGGTCGCACTAGACATATCCAAGTCCTTTGACCGGGTCTGACACCAAGGACTTGTCAACAAATTGCTTTCTTACGGACTTCCCGCATCCTTGTGTACGTGGATTGCTGACTTTTTAAGGGATAGGTCGATTCAGGCGGTTGCTGACGGTTTCGCCTCTTCCTCACACTCAATAAATGCTGGCGTCCCACAGGGATCGGTTCTGTCTCCGACTTTGTTTTTGTTGCACATCAATGACCTTTTGACGTGTGCACCAATTCATTGTTACGCGGATGACAGTACAGTTCATGATAGCTTTTTGTTTGACAAGCCCCCAAAGTCCACACAAACTCCAACGGCTCGGAGGGCTTTGAAGCAGAGAATGGACGGTTATCTCGAGAGTATTTCCTCCTGGGGTAAAAATAATCTCGTCGAATTTAATGTTTCAAAGACCCAATCCTGTCTGATTACGTCTAAAAGGGATCCAAATGATAATCTAGTCTCCTTCAACGGAAGCAATCTTCCGAACAGGCCTTCCACTGATATGCTTGGTGTAAATATAAGTGACCAGCTCAGGTACGGGGGCTCCATCGAAGCCAGAGTAAAGTTGGCCTCTCAGAAGCTGGGCGTACTGTACAGGGCCCGCAGATACTTTAATAGTACACAACTGCTGACCCTGTACAAATCGCAAGTGTGCCCTACTGTCGAATTTGGCAGCCATCTCTGGTCCGGAGCCCCGAGATGGCTGCCCCCGAAATGCTTGGAAAAAACCCTTGACTCTGTGCAAAAACGGGCGGTCCGTTTGATAGATTCCCCAATCTTAACAAACGGACTGCAATCTTTAGAGCACAGGCGTCAGGTAGGTATGCTGTCCTTATTCTATCGGTATAACAATGGAAGATGCTCTGAGGAACTAGCGTCATTGATCCCTTCGGCACCGGTGCGTAGTCGGGATACACGCCAAACGCGCTCCCAACATTGTACACGGTTGACATTTATCACATGAGAACGGGTCGCTTCTACGATTCGTTCCTAAGTTGAACAGCTCGGCTGTGGAATGAGCTGCCGGCCTCTGTGTTTCCTCCCTCCTACAACATGGGACTCTTCAAGACCGAAAGATGACATAGGCCCTTAGGCAAATTATTTTCTTCAGGGCCTCCTGTGTTTAGTTAATATAAAAAAAAAAAAATTTAAAAAAATGCCTAGAGTGGCGAGTTGGTACTTTTAGACTAGACTCAGAAGTCCTCAACAGTCCGACTCCGAATTTACAATTTAAACAAGTATAATAACACCATTTAGATAATACATAATTTTTTCCCTGCTATTTTTAACATCCGATCTAGCCGAAACTCGGCAGATAGACTCGTTGTCTTTTAAACTAAATTCTATCAATTTTTGTTGGCACTCACGCACGTATTTCACTGAAATTGAAACATTATACAAATTAGGAGTCATTTCCTACGAAAGGCAATTGTAAAGTATGTATTATGAATTAATAAAATAACTGTAATTTTTATTGCATAATATACTGATAAAAATATAAACTTCTTATTTTAATGTGCTGTATTGCAAAAGTAAATTTATGACGGATAATTTAATGAAGATAAATTTGTTGGAACGTCAATGTTATGCATTATTTTCTCTTAAACTAGATTTGATGACTAGTTTTTTTCCGCAGGATCCAGCTGAGCAGATCCAATATGTGATGCAGACTATGGATGCTATGATGGACCTTCCTGTTAGTACAACTAGTCTCAAGAATGCTGCAACCATGGTGGACGGTCTTCTTAAATTAGGAGAAAATTATAGAATTCCTTCGGAAATTCCAAAAACTTTGAAAGCTTTAGTTAGTAAAGTGATTCTGACAATGAATCAGAGTGAAATAATAACAATCCAGAAACCAGACGTGAATATTTCTATTGCCATTGTAGATAAATCTAAACAAAAATCTATTGTTGGAATAAAAATTTCTTCTGATCCGGATGAAAACTTGGGCTCCTCATTTGAACTTTTGACTTCAGGTTTGTACGATTTTTGTTGATTTTGTAATGAATGCTTTTTTTCTGTTCACACGTTAATACCCCTAATAAATAATAAATCATTTAGCAAATATATATTATGATATATGTCAATATTCCGATACTATTATGTAATAATTTTTATCTATAAAATAGGACCTGAACCTTATAACTTGGCAATAAAAGTATATAATAACCTTCCACGTAATAAAATATACTATCTAATTATATTTAAATAATCTATTTTATTAAAACACCAGTGATTATTTAAATTTAATTTTCGAAGAAAATTTCTTCTAAAAGCTTATCACTTTGTGATGGCATTATTAATTTTATTAAAACACAAATAACTTTGTTTACATCTCTGTATTATATACAACCTCTACATGTTTCGTGAACGAAGTTCACCTCATCAGGAGTAAGTATACACTGAAGTCAAAAATTAAATATAGATTGCAATTGTAAAGAAGAAGTGGAAGGAAGAGGAGGGGTAAGAGTGGGCGGAGTTTATCAGAATTAGGAATTACAATATCGTTAGACAGGAAAGACCAGTTAAGTGGGATAATATTTAAAAAGAGAGTTAATAATTTTTTTCGTTTATTTATTAAATCTACTTTTTAATTTACATGTTTTCTAATTTCGAATAATTTAATTAAATAAAATAAAAGCTTTTAGAAGAAATTTTCTTCGAAAAAAAAATTTAAATAATCATTCAAAAAATTGTTTTGAAAAAAAAGTCCATTAAATTTTGAAGACATGAATTAAACAGTAACATTAATTAAGCTTCGTGAATATATCTTATCCTTCTTTCTCTTTTCCCCTGTTTGTTTTTTCGGTATATTTATACTTCATGTTGTCCATTTTGATGGTAGAGTGTAAACCAAGCGTTACTTCTAGTATATTTGAAAAATTTGTGGTAAATTGTGTCAAATGCGGCTCTCATATCTGGATGAGAAATAAGCGCTAACTTACCTGTTTGTAACAGGGGTTTTATCTGAAGTGATCCAGTTTCAGTTGAGCGGAACCTCCCGTATGCCGATTGATGATCGGTAAACAATTAACTGAAAACCAAGTGTGAGGTTATTTGAGAAGAAGCAATTTTTATAGTATTTTTTCTAAAAAAGGCTAATTTGATTTAGGTCGATGATAACAGAAGATGTTGGTATCAAGCCGAGATTTTTTTATTATTGGGGTAACCACTGCAAGGGAAATCACTTAAGGACTTATTAAACCAGTATTATTCTTTATAGTATTTAGGCATAACCCATGCAAAGCAGCAAGGCTTTAAGCTTCTTTAGCATATTTCGGTAATTCATTAAAAATCTTAAATACTTTAAAATAAAGATTGTTTTGTGTTTCCGACAAATTTGTTTTTGGAAATCTAAAATCTCCATAGTTTTCTCTAAGGGTAGCCATATATCGCGAAATTAAAATTTACATTATTACTGGCTGATGGGGCAAAAGATGTAGAGCCACGTATCGATTATATTAAAAAAAATGTTTTAGTTTTCAGATTCACCTACGGATTTTACTGAAGAGGGTATTATTTTGGTTAATGTGTCATCAATTCTAAGCAACCAACCGTCTGGCGGTGTGAAGCTCTCTTTTATAGTTTATCGGAACGACAAAGCATTTTCAAACACGAAACAACAAGTTGGCGACGATCTGAAAAAAGTTAACGGGAAAATCATCAGCATACAAATGGAAAATATTTCTAAGCTTGGTAAAAATGAATATGTAGATTTACATTTTAAGACTAACGTGAGTAAGATAGGGAGTGAACGTGAAAACAAGGAGTGCGTTTTCTGGGATTTTGGTTTGGGACCCACAGGCCAGTGGTCTACTGAAGGCTGCGAGTTTCTGGGAGAAACTGACCTCGAAGGCTGGGAAACCTGCAGATGTTATCATCTTACTCATTTAGCTCAGCTTATAACCATTCGTGGTATCAAGAACCAGAATAACCTTAAACGTGCAGTGAGTAATTTTCACTATCGAGTATTGACAAATGTTTATGTTTTTGGCTGCATTTTATTCATATTAAGTCTTTTTACTGTTGTCTTCACAGGAATTCTATTGAAGACCTGGAGAAATGACTTGGTTCACAAACTTGGGATGAATTTAGTACCCTCAATAGGAATCATGCTGTTCAATTTCTTGTTTGTTTTCACACATGACTTACATGACAAAAACTCAGGCAAAAACACATGCTTTGTCTCCGGAATTATTTTACATTACTCGGTTCTTTCAATCTTTTCTTGGATATTTGTGATAGTCTTTTTTTACTATTGTTCTTTTGTTAACGTATTCAAATCCATGAAATATTCAGAAAATTCCATTCTTGCTCTAGCTTTTGGGTGGCTGCTTCCCTTGATACCGATGATTCCTCTTCTGGCTTTTGATTCTGACAGCTATACAAATAATTTAAGTAATATCTTTTGCTATCCGAGCGGGAATGGTTTTTGGCTAGTATTTGTTTTACCTATCTTCATGTTTATTACTTTTAATACTGTGCTTTTGTTCAGCATTCTTTGTTCTATTTATCACAACCCGCGTGAAGTACACGCGAGTATTTCAATAGAGAGGAACATCGTTCGGGAAGTCAGAAGGTTCACTTTCTTTTTATATCAATTCGGACTAATATGGATTTTCGGGCTATTTTCAAATGACCTATCCATGGCCTATCTGTTTTGCATAAATATTTCACTTCAAGGCTTAATTCTGAGTTACATTTTTGTTTTGGGGGACAGAAATACTAGGAAGCTGTGGCTTTCCAAATTAAGTTTGTCTGCAGATGAGGAAGCATCTTGCGTGAAAATTGTAGGAACATTGAGAAGGAAAACAAATTTGGAAGCAATGTAAATATCCGTGGCATCAATGCGAAAACTCAGGGTAAATTTTTAATACCTCCAGGATTCCGGTTTGTAATTATAGAATATGTTCTTGTGACGAGTGTTCCGAAGAAGCATATTTAAAATTATTAAATTTCATGGCGTGAGCCAAATCGAATCCAGGCTAAAGAAAGAGATAATAATAGCCAAAAATGAATTACCAAAACATTTTTTGTATTTTGAATACTGTCACCAAAGCCTCATCTAATGCAGGTCAAGAAGATTAATCTAATGTGGTCACGGTAAAAGTCCAGCACGGTTATAACTATGACCCTGAAGGGAAGGTTTGGTGGTTTGGGTATGAAGAGCGGATGAACAAATAAAGGAAAATAAAGAAAATATTTGATCAGGAAATTAATGGTAGAAAAAGTAGGGGACGCCCGAGGAAGACTTGGCACAATAAATTAAATCAAATATGATTTACAATAAAATATACTAAAATAAGATACTCTACCGGTTTCGGAAGCACCCTTCCTTCGTCAGGAGAATATTAAAACTGTAAACTTTAAGTACAATTAAAATTAAAGTGGTCTAAAACGAATTTATATCATTTATTGTAAATTATGACGAGCCACAAAGTAAATGCTTATTACAAATATGTCAAATATAATTGCTTGCCATACATAAACAGATAGTTATTAAAGCTAATTACCAAACTAAACAGGGTACGTGATTTATAAATAACGTATTTTACGGAACTTTAAAGCGACAAACATAATGTATTTTATAAAACTAGTACAGAAATAAGGCAAAATATTTGAATGTTTAATAAAACTAAATATTAATCCTACCTACTCTTGGGTTAGTTGGAACTATATCTAAAAAATATTAATTAAAGGAAGAATGTTCTTTATTGTTGAAATAAACCCAATCATAGTAAATTTATTTAAAGGTTAGAAATAATAGTTTTAATTTTTTATTTTGTTGTGTACTGTGTATACATTTATCACATACATTTGTATAATTATTATGTTCAGTAATATTTGAATTATTTTAACATTTAAGCTAAATACTTACTATAACCGTTTTTGAAATAAAAATTCATTGAAACAAAATACTAATTATTTATTATTTATATCTGTTTGCACTATTTCCTAAAAAATTGTACCCTTCAGTCAATAATACTCGAGTGTGAGAGTTCTTGTTAACTTCGATGGCCCTTAGCGATTTCGTAGTTGGTTCGATTATGAATCCACGCAAATTGTAATAAAGCCAATAATCAAACCATTCGAAACCTGACCCAAGAAGACACAAAGTTCACGAATTCATTTTTCACCCCTTTATTACTTAAAGAAGTGAAGTAATGGCCGCGCAGTAAGATGCGCCTGCGGGAACGGACGTAAAGGTGGCTATATCGTCCGTGACGCTGTCCAGCAACGGGTACGTCCTTTTGGCGATACGATACGACGACCAACCTCCACTGGTAATAAAGGCGCTTACGGTGCATTTGGTGTACGAACACAACAGGGTTGAAAACGGACAAATTATACTCGTATTTGTCAACTCTGTGAGGTACGATTCATGTTATAAATATTATCATGCTGGCGTTTAGTTTTGAAAAAGGATTCGAAAGGGGGAGGGTTCGATCCGTGCGTGGGGTGGAAAATTTATTAAAAAGTTTTTTGGACTTCTTCTTCCCACATATTTATTGTAA
The DNA here is from genome assembly GCA_026573805.1 of Hesperophylax magnus. Taxonomy (NCBI): domain Eukaryota; kingdom Metazoa; phylum Arthropoda; class Insecta; order Trichoptera; family Limnephilidae; genus Hesperophylax; species Hesperophylax magnus. Next base: position 501,215 of record JAIUSX010000222.1, on the reverse strand, counting down.
ACATCAAATTGGTTAAAGAGTGTAATATTTTCATACTTCGGTCTTGCTTTTTATTATATTAAAACAATATAAATTTTCTTCTCTCTTGGCTATGGCCGATATTTAATTTTTTTTTCTAACACATAAACCTTCATGAAAATTGGACCCTTTATTTCTTTGATAACTACAGAAAGCTACTTAAGCTCTCTTGTACTATATATCTTTATAGACATATGTACTTGACTAATTAATACGTTATTTACGATCTTGAACGCAAATATACCCGTATTTATATTGTAATTAAATTCCATCAAACGTTGTGTAATTTTTTGATTTATGATATAGGATTTTAATTACTTTCATTTTGTGGTAACCCTCTCGGTTCTGATCGAGGCGTTGAGTTTCAAAATTTACTTGGTCTTTCCATTGCAAACCTAGACTTAAATGATTTCTCTGAATGAGCTAGCTTTCCTATTGTAACTATTCTGATTTCCTACACCCTAACAAAGTCGTAGTTAAACGCTGATAAAAGATGTTATACATGTTATACATGTTTATTTGGACATGTAATTTAATATAACTCAAATGGTTAATTGTTAGTAAGTTTGATTTCGATTAACTCTTGTCTGTTTGGCGCCACTCCTTTATGATTCTGCTGCTATAAGGTACATGTAAAGATTGATTTAGTAGGTTAATGTAATTAGTTAATTGTATATTTGACGAACTCGGAATAGCCCTTTGCCTGCAAAATTTGGCTCCTATCCTCCAGCAAGTAAACGAGATGATCGTGAGTCAACAAGAAATTCGCACAATCCTTTGACACGGCTCTTTGATTGATACCTAAGTTATCGCGTCCCAAAAAGCCTTCCACGTCATCATGCACTGCCTTCAAGTTTCCCCTCGGGTCCCGAAACCTCCAAATTCCATCTCCTCCAAGGTCTACTATTTACTTAGGGCGAACCGGTTTCGTCCTATATACAATCATATACTCACGGTTGGTGTGGACTTACGGGTCGTGAATCCTCATTCCACGTTTAAAAGAGAATGCGAGAGTGGTCTACCGACCTAAATGCAAGCTGTATGCAGGTCCGCATTCTCCAGTAAACAGTACATACGAATAAATATATGTATACATACAGTTTGGGAAAGGTTTATAACTCGCAATACAAGGCTATTTACCTCGCATCCCAAGCTCGGATCTCGCACAAAGAGTTCTGCGAAACTCTTAGTTTGGTTACCGAATAAATACGTACTAATAAGGTTATACTAATAAATACTAGTAGAATAAGATCTTATTTGATAGTTTGTTTTGGAGAGCTATCGAACTCCAGGCTTTTGTTTGTTTGGTTTTGACGTTTTTATTTAAGAGAATCGTCATCTCTATTTGGTTTGGTTAATGGTCTTGTTATAGGAGCGACCACTGCCTCCTATTGGGTGAACTGTATTTGTTTTAAATTTTACCTCCAGGGTTCAACATTAATTTTTGTTCATCCTATCCCGTGATTTCTCAATTGTTTCAAGTAGTTGATTGCCGCATTAGAGAGTACTCGACTCTCAAATGTCTCAGGCAACTGATGGGGTTTTGTATGAGCGCCCAATCAATAACATTCAAATGTTTTGTATAATTATTCGATATAAATCTTACTAACCCGTGATTTTTCAATTGTTGATTGTGAATGATAGGTATTTGTAAGCACGCAGCTTCTAGCTGTTTCAGGTAACTAATAAAATCTATGCGACCATCTAATCAATGGTATTCAAATGTTTCATGTAATTTTTCGATATAAATCTGGCTAACCCGTGATTTTTCAATTGTCGTTTGTGATTGATAGGTATTTGAGAGCACGCATCTTCCAGCTGTTTCGGGTAATTAATAAAATCCTATGTGACTAACTAATTATGGCCAAGGTCGTTTCCAAACTATGCGGTTGACCCAATTCTCCAGTGATCCCTTGTTTTATCAACAAATTGAACAATGTAAACATCTCATCTGACCCACTAACCCAGATGTGAGATTGTTTATTTTAAAATATCTCGCGCTCTCCTTGTGATTTAGTTATGTTACCGTTTATTGTGCATAGTTAATTTAAATATTTTTAATTCCTTTATTGAAGTTAAACTATTTTTCATTTTCCGAATTTAGTAAATTTACTAGAGTTTAATTGAAGAATAAATATATATATATAAGTACACATATCTCGATTGTCAAAATATGTTAACTAAGAGTACATATATTAATAAATAAATATAAAAATATATGATTCTACATAGTCTGGAATATTAATAAATACATATTTTCTTTTCAATAATATAGATATGTCCTCGGTTAGGTATTAAAAATCGCTACCATTTCGATGCTTCGATTAATAAATAAAATACATATATATATAATTACATTACTCATATATATATTCTTTATATACAATATATTATTTTATATTTATATATATATACACAAATACACAATATACATATTTTAATGTGTAAATCTTTGTTTTGTTGTTTTAATAATTTAAATGATATACCATTGATCAGCTGTGCCTCCTCACTCCTTGGGCCTGAAAATCATTTATAAAAGGAAAACTCACCCTCTACAAGATTTTTCCGGTTGGGTGCCACACAACAAATCTTACCGAAGAAAATCCTACCTAATTAACTGAATTTTCCAACTAATTTCAAAATAAATCTTTTCGACTATTAATTCCTATTTAATATTTTATTTCTTGCTTGATTCATATAAATTAGCTGATATTTAATTTTTCTTCCGAACGAAATCCTAATCCAGAAAACCCGTTGATTTAATAACACCTTTCTAGTTTAGGCTTTTGAATGATAGCTGTTTCAAATACTTTTTTCGAAAAGGTAGACTGATGTTTAGAATTCCGGTTAAAACGACAAACACTTTTAACACTGTCGCTATACGCACGATGGATTTTAATCGATCAATTTTTTTGATTCTAAATTTCTTTTTATTTATTTTTATAAGAAAATTTTTTTCCGAATTGCGCAGACTTTTAATTAACTCGATTCTTAATAAATTAGATTTTTTTTCGAACTTTTACTTTTAGGACAAAGGTTTGAGCATTTGTTGTTATTTCTTTTTCGAACTGTTTAAATTGTGTTTATTTTAAACTAAGATGTAAATGTTTATTTCTATTATTATTTAATTTTTTTTCAAATTGATGTTAAATTATAATCTATTTTTAAATTTCAATTCACGAGCACATCCACTCTAATTGAACGACAAAACTCTCAATCGAATTTTAAACTTCACTTTGAATGAAATAATTATTTTTAAATTTTGATTTAATTTTTAATTCAGTAGTCACTTTTTTGCACTTCACTAAACACTTTTTAAGCACTGAGTTTAAATTATATTTATTTTCACTGTTTAACCAAATTAAACTGACTCAACAAAACTTCACTGATGGGATTTTCAAGGAATTTAAACTGAATTTAAAATTTCTAACTTTTCACAAAACTTCCTAAGCCCAGGGACTTGTTCAGAATTTAAACTTAGACTTTTTCGAAATTTAACACTTAGATTATTTCACTAGAATTTTACCAATAAACGTAGTACTGCGACGTAAACTCCGTTTTCAAAATCTCGACTGACTGTCCCCTGAAAACTGGTCTGCACCGTCATTTTATACCCTTCTCAGATTCCAAAAGACGTATCTGAATTTCCTCTGATGATCGATTCCATCTTTTACCAACTCGCAAATCCGAACATCCCTGCCATCAATATCGATTGTGCTTCCATAAGATGTTCTGCTTTCCGGCTCTGGGCGGTGGTCAATTTCCATCTCACAACTCTAAATCGATAGGGTCCGAATCGGGTAAGTCCGCGTTAGTCGCCCAAGCTTTCTTTGTCCTCCGTTCATACAAAATGTAGTTAAAATCTCATGATTTTGCGTTCCTTTTTTTTCCCATTTCGCGATAGGTCCATCCTCAATAACATATATATAGATCTCAATTTTATGCATCTCGTGCGAAAATTGTTTAAATCCATGTCGAAATCTTTACTACGCATTTTTGAATTTCGATTTCGTTTAAATTCTACTTAATTTTATTGTCACTTATATGAGCTTTTCCATTTCCACCCGTACTTTCTCTTCTTTATGTCGCAGATTCGAATTTTCCCTTTTTCTTCGAATTTTATATTATTCGCGACGTTTTCTTCCACAAATTTCTTCTTTATTCTTATGTTATTTCTCATAACTCTACAGCTACTTATTCTCCAAGTCGTATTTATTTATTTCACGGATAAATTTGAATTGTATCACTTTTCTCCACTTGGATTATTCTTTATCTCCGTTCTTTACCCTTCTTTTTATCTTTCTCTCACTTTTCCCGATGTGTGTGGTCTCCAGGAAAATTTCATACTTCATCTATTATTAATTAATATATAATTTTCCACACTTCTATGGGAGATATACCTAATTAGACTCTGGGATATCTGTCACTTTTATTGTCTGACCCAATCTCCGCCCATTCTCCATCCCTCACTTACAAGATTTCACATAAATTATACGTCTGGACATATGTTTACGTCTCAGATTTTATGTACTACGGCCGTAAATTTAGTTTAATTTCAAACCTATTAATTTTAATCTCTTTTGCCTAATCTAAATACCTCATAAGGTCCACGTTGAAATTAATCGTCTCTCCAATCGTTTATTACCTTAACGTAAATAAAAATCATGTTCGGATTTCGATTGTTTATATTCCAAAATACACATGAGACCGTCAACCTTTTATCTTGTTTCGATCCCTCTGTAATCTTGTGTAACTTTAATATCTATCTAACCTAATAATTATGTAAAATGTCTACTTTTCCTGAATATAATCTATCGCTATATGTTTAGTTTTACTGTCTTCTTCTGATACTCAATTTTCATGTCCCTAGGACCTTTGTAGCAGTTCAAAATCTCTGTATTATCCTTCCATTCGGTCGCCGCACTTTTCTAAAATGTCTATTTTTTTTTGCAAGATTTTCATTCAAAATTGATTTACCAATATGTCCGTTTCATCTTAAATTGATAACGATTAATTTCCATTGTTTCCAAAACTCTCACCTCTCTTTAGTACGATTTTTTCGAACTCGACACCCTACTTCTATCATAAATAATTGCACTACAGTTGAAAATTCCGCCAGTAGCTTTCCTTCGCTTTTCCCGTCCTTTTTTTATACTATCACGCTTATAATTTTTCATTGCATTTTTGTGTGTGCGCTTTACAACTTGTAAAACTTCCAAAGCCCTCGATTTCAATGGTTCGATACCCCATAAATGTCTCAGTCATTGTAAACATTCCCAGGAGTTTGTCACCTTGGAAGTCGATGCTTACCCTAAAGTGCGTTCACCTCTAATTTCTGTGGGAATCGAAATGTCGTTAATTATCTATTTTAATGTCGGGTCCATAGTTCATTCCTTTGTCTTTCGTAGACACACGCCCCTCCGTTCACTGATTGGTTACTCAAAATTTTATAGCTCTTTGTTCAGATCTATTGGTTGACAAAATTCAATATTTATTTTTAGGCCTAGAAAAGGGGGTTTCTTTCTCGTGCTAGACGATTTTACGACCTCTCTGCTTTCGTCCCGGAACCTTGATTTTAATTCCAACTATTACAGGTGTCTACTGCAAGCAAGCTGGATCAATTCTTTCTCCGCCAGATGTCGTTAGCATGTCCGTTTTCATAAATAATTTGCATATTTTTTTTGCAGCTATGGTTTATCTGTTTTTTTTTTCACTGTGATTTAAAGCCTTTCATCACAGTTGATGGTATAAAAATATGTTTGTATTTCCCAGGAATGTAATCTACGAAAACTTTTATCTTTTGTCTTACGCAATACTGAGGCCGATGGTTTCGCAAGTATGATGTTGTAGCGTCGATATTAACCCATTGAATAATTAATAATAAATCGCTCGACCTACTTAGGTACGTACTTGCTAATTGCTACTTAGGTACGTATTTGCAGCCGAAATCAAAACAAAGCAACCTACTTGCCTACTCGCGACAATAATACTGAAGCCCGTCTGGGATACTACGAGAACTCGCCAGAAGGTTCGAGTCTACGGCCTATGCATAATCGCCGCAATGTCGAAGGTTCCCGAAACACACAGTCTGTGCGAGTGCCTAGAATTTAGTTGCCATCCATCTACCTACTGCTACCGTCGGCCGTCTAGTATAAATAAGCCCGACGCAGCGAGCCAGTCAGTCAGTCATAATTTTGCCGCCAGTCTACAAGGAACAACGAGTGTTAACCCGCGTTCTTCTTACTAGCGCGAGGGACACGTACCCGGCTTCGCCCCTATCATCATGGACTCTATCGGGACATCATCATAGCGCCTCGGCCACGTCCGCGGCCAGCGCTACTCGGATTACAAGCGCCCTGGTTCCAGCGTCTCTGACCAGCGCTTCTTCCACGCTACCCTGACCACCACGAGGACACGCAGCATCCTCACTGGTCTACATCGTTCCCGTTCAACTGCCTACAAGGTCCGTCGCACCTTCGGCCGTCTCGTCAGCACTGGAGTGCCTGAAGACCTACGTTCTTCGCCAGTGCCTGACCTCCATCGAGTCCCGGTCACCAGCGCCCGGCGTCGACTCACTGACCCGCGCTTGACCTGCCAACACATCACAGCAGCAACCGGAGTATTCTACATCTGTCCTTCATCATCTCCTTGTCACGGCTACTGACTCACCAATAAAACACATGTGACCTTCAACACTTTCTTTCATTTCGTGCCTCTCCTGATCCCCAAAGTGGTGACCCCGACGTGATCTGCAGCCCGACGTGATCTGCAGCCCTACGTGATTCTGCAGCCCGACGTGATAGTGTTACCCCGACTCACCGGTAACCCCGTCTCAAAATGGGTGATCAGTAAAGGCACCACGGAGCAGCATACACCAGACCATCTCCGCACAAGCGCGGATAATAGTGCCACCATGGTTATCTGAGTGAATCTTCAACCTGTGTTGTGAACATGTGTTTTGCAAATTTTTTTTTTTTATGAAGTGTCACAGTTTAAAAGACGTTCGTCTCCGAGCTATTTCTTCTATCGCAGCCCTCAGCAAAGCTGCTGGGAAGGGGGTGTCTGTAGCGTCGATATTAACCCATTGAATAATTAATAATAAATCGCTCGACCTACTTAGGTACGTACTTGCTAATTGCTACTTAGGTACGTATTTGCAGCCGAAATCAAAACAAAGCAACCTACTTGCCTACTCGCGACAATAATACTGAAGCCCGTCTGGGATACTACGAGAACTCGCCAGAAGGTTCGAGTCTACGGCCTATGCATAATCGCCGCAATGTCGAAGGTTCCCGAAACACACAGTCTGTGCGAGTGCCTAGAATTTAGTTGCCATCCATCTACCTACTGCTACCGTCGGCCGTCTAGTATAAATAAGCCCGACGCAGCGAGCCAGTCAGTCAGTCATAATTTTGCCGCCAGTCTACAAGGAACAACGAGTGTTAACCCGCGTTCTTCTTACTAGCGCGAGGGACACGTACCCGGCTTCGCCCCTATCATCATGGACTCTATCGGGACATCATCATAGCGCCTCGGCCACGTCCGCGGCCAGCGCTACTCGGATTACAAGCGCCCTGGTTCCAGCGTCTCTGACCAGCGCTTCTTCCACGCTACCCTGACCACCACGAGGACACGCAGCATCCTCACTGGTCTACATCGTTCCCGTTCAACTGCCTACAAGGTCCGTCGCACCTTCGGCCGTCTCGTCAGCACTGGAGTGCCTGAAGACCTACGTTCTTCGCCAGTGCCTGACCTCCATCGAGTCCCGGTCACCAGCGCCCGGCGTCGACTCACTGACCCGCGCTTGACCTGCCAACACATCACAGCAGCAACCGGAGTATTCTACATCTGTCCTTCATCATCTCCTTGTCACGGCTACTGACTCACCAATAAACACATGTGACCTTCACAACCTTCTTTCATTTCGTGCCTCACCATTGATCCCCAAAATGTATTTAGAGCGGCGACCGTGGTGTATGCAGAGAATCTTATTTGTTTTTTCAAATATAAATCAATCTGACTAAATATTCGTGTTGTGTGGACTTGTCATGACTATCTATTGATTGATTGTTATCTATGTATTTCCATCCCTTAGACGGTCCAGCACCTGCTTTGCACATTATAATGCTATGTAGTGGTCACTTGACCGCCCGTCAAGATTCTCCTGAGAAATACTTTGCAACTGTGGAGATTTGAATTAATTAGTCTGTGTAATGTGTGTTTCTTGCCGACGTTGTCGAATTATCTTCAAACTGCTGCCTGCGATTCACTCTCAAGTAGTTTGTTTTGTCTGTGTTTTGCGCTGTGACTTGGCTATCGGATTAGAAGATATTTACATTGAGATATATAAGACATGACCCTACGATACTTGTCCGGAATAGCTTATGTTTTAATAGTAAGTTTTCCAAATCTAGCGGCATAGAATGTTTGTATGTATATTTTACGGACTTTTTTTGGGTCAGTAAATTAATTGACTTTTATTATTCTGAAAGTTGCTGTTAGTTCGATTTATAAGTTTATTGTTTTGATGGCATGTTTTGTTAATGCTTTTCACTCAAGTGTTTTTCCTAATGCAAAAGGAGTCAAAACTTTTGAAATTTAACATGTATAAGGTGTTGACTGCTTTTTGTGACATATGTACTTGTCACAAAATCCTAACAAAATCAATTTGGATTGAATTCATCAATCAAGTAATAATTCGTAAATTATATATAATTTATAATTTCGAGAATGAGAATCTGGGTGACAGCGTGTCCAAGAGTGACGGACGTTTGAATTCATCCCTCCCTCTGCGGTGCAAGGCGATGGTTCGAGATAGTCCTGCTCTTCTCACCCGGCCCGCCACAGACTAGGTGACAAACGGTAGACAAACCTCACTCCATGACCTCGGGCACCCCTGCTTAGACACCAAACATAGCCAACCACTCGGGGTGACCATGACAGAGGTGTCGGTTATGCAATGAATGGTTTGCGGGGCGGCGGTACACCATACCGCCTACCAAATAATTAATTATGAATGTAATAGTATTTGCATAAACAAACTATCAACTCGATTAACCTTTTTGCAGATGGCGCGTTCTGCTTCCACACATTTTGTGATATTACGTTTACAGTTTTACGTTTCCGACTAAGAAGACAAATAATCACCTTTGGCAATTGTAGCCGGGCTTTTACATAGATTTTAGAAAGAAATCATAGTGAGCTATCGAAAATTATACACAAAGTTTTTAAAGCAAGATATAACAGTTTACTGATAAACCTAATATAGGTAAAACATGTATCAGGAAAATCATGCTTAGAGTCCAGAGTGGAAGATACTACCAGTATCGCCTTGGTGTAAGACCACCATTCAGAATTGAAACGTTGCTCCAAATGGCTTTAGCCGTGTTTAGTGACTAGATCTGAATAGCCAGGTACTTCCCCACCTTCATCTTTCCCTTCCCCACTTACCTTCAGCCTCACAACATCCCCCAATTGGGGATGCCATAGTCTCACTGGCTCCAGAGGGGAGCAGTTGGGACTCTTGTGAGGTATTCACTATAAAAAAAAAAAAAAGATAAACAATATTGGGAGCACCTACGAGGTAAAACGTTAACATATAACACTTTGAATTAATTCATAACATATTTACGAACCATCATAATACACAATAACAAGTCTTGTTGTTATCAATTTTAATCATTCGATGTTATAATTTTATCAGAATATTGAATCATTAAAATGTATCACCTCCACAATAATTCTCACATGTGATATCAATACTTGATAAAACTACTTGATTCTGTACGAAGGACGTCAGTCCGTCTGATCGACAATCCATTGTTAAAATACCGATTGCCATCTCTAATGCACAGATGCGATGTGGACATGCTGAGTCTGTTCTATAGGTATTTTAATGGAACCGGCTCTAAAGAGTTTCTAATTTAAAGATTTAAATTAGAGAGATTCTAATTTAAATTTTATGAATCCCTCTCGTCTTGTCTTGTCATATACACTTAGAGCTGCTTCTGTCGCAACTTTTACAGATCTTTCCACAGCCTGGGTGTGGCAAGACAGTCTCATAAACTCCAACTCTGTATCTTCTCCATTTTCAATAAGATCTTGTAACTGCTCATCGGAAATATTCATCAGTAATGGGGGTTCTTATATATTTTGTTGACAGTCAATCATGTTGCATGTAAGAACATGCATTTAAATCCACTTTTGGCACCTCAAACAGATTTTTTATTAAGCGGAGTTATACCCCCCTGGCTTCAAGTAACCGATTTCTTGGCTGTCGCTGGAATTTTCGATATTATTTCCCCGAGGAATCGGTTACTTTTGGAACTGGTGACTTTTGGAATATTGTAATGTTTGATTTTTCGAAAAAAAACGGATATCACTTTATGATGGTAATATTTGACTAATTACTTAGGACGGGTTGTTTCGGAGAATTTGAACAATTCATCAAATTTCAACGTTCATGTTCAGGTTATGTGAAAGTCCTATTCAAGTTCTGTTAATATATTATTATAGGCTAGTTGCTTGACAGAACTGAAATAAAAACAGAACTTGAAAAAATCTTTCTCAAAAATTGTAAATGAACGTTGAAATTTGATGAATTGTTCAAATTCTCCGAAACAACCCGTCCTTAGTCTTCACTGAACAATCTTCACTTCATCAAGTTAAATTAATGTACACAGTTGTTTGAGTGATGCTGTCAATTGGCAATGACGGTCGGTGGCCGAGTTGACATCGCGCTTGGGTCGCACCCAGGCGTAGTGTGTTCAATTTCTCGACTGGGTAAGTCCTCCATCACAGCACAAGCAACATTTTCCGCTTACTGTAGTGGTAGTAGGAGATTTTCAAATATTGTCAGGTTATTCGTAACCCGGGAATATTTGTCTTTCTTTAAAAAAAAAAAAATATTTATTCATGTTATAAGGTATGTTTTTTCCGTTCATTTCTTTTGGGAAGAACTGTTTTTAGGTCAACTTTGTTTTCCCCGTCTCCTAAATTCAGGTGAAATTAATTGTTTCATTTCAAGTGTAACAGCTATATGGTATTCTATGGCAAGCAATATGGAATTATATAAAACGCTTTGAACTTGTAGAGCAATCTGTCAAACCCTTTATTCATCGACGTATCTTCGATTCAGAAACTATTTCATCAATAGATTTTTAAAAACTTTAGTAGGTACCTTCTGGTTAGCTTTTTTTCTTTATTCCGTTTGATTTATTCCATTTGAAGTTGAGAAAAAGAATAGTTGCAGTAGGAAGATGAATAAAGTTTTTCTTCAGTATTAGTGCGAAAATGCACTGTTAAATATGACTTGCGGAGGCATAAGTAGTTGTCATGGGAACACGAATAAGGTTTTTCTCCAGTATGGGTGCGTAGATTAAAAATAAAGTGACCAAGTAAATAATTTGAAACCACAGAATATTTAACTCCTTCTACTTTTCCTTGACTTTCAAATAACTATTTTTCTTTGGTATAAATCTAATCGCTCTATTTTGTAGAATTGTCAATTGTATCTTATATCCATTATAAAGTTGGCTAAGAACAGAATACTGCTACAATTATATAGGTTCTGCAAAGATTGCTTTGTATCCGTTTTTACCAGGAAATTTCTTTTAAGAATCTCCTTTTCTGTTTCTTTTTTTAAATTTTTATTTCTTGCAAAACTCATTGTAGGACGAGAGGAACTTACAATATACAGGAGGGAGTTAATAGATACAATTTATTAGTTATTTTGATGTTAAAACTTTTCTTCCCAATAGTGTCTTTGTGTTGACAACGTTTGACATTAAGTCCTCGAATTATTGGCATGTTTTTGTTGTTCTAGAAAATGCTGTTTGACTACTAGCACGCGATTAACGTAAAATTTTGCAAAAAATTTTTTTTTTATATTTGTATTTTAATGTATTTCGTTACTTTATATTAAATGACTTCTAGCTTGTTCAGGTTTCGTTCGATAGCCAAATATATTACGTAGTCGTATTCGAATCGTCATTTTGATAATAAAATAGGTCGCATGGTTTCATAAATCAAATTATTGTACTTGTGTGAACGAGCTGTTTACTGTTTACCTACTGCCGGGATATCGGGAGGTACTGAGAATTGCCGGCCTTGAACAAACGAATTGAGAGTGGCAGATGGGGAGAGATAAAATGTAGGATACGTTAAAAAGGTTTAGAGTCGATCGCACCACGTAGTTGTTTCTTTACTTTGACTGAGGATATTACGTTTTTTACTAACTATTCGTGAATATAAATAGTTGCAGTCGGAACATGAAAAAGGTTCCTCTTCACTGTGAGCCGGCCTGTGGTCTGTTGAATGCCGATATTCCCACCATGCAGGTAATGAGTTGTAGGAAGAGGCGCGGATCGGAAATCCATAATGTTACTGTTTTTTTGTTGTTTACAATCTACGAAATTGAGTAGGTACAAAAATTTATTTTAATTTAAAACAGAAACCTGAAATTCGACACAATTTTTTATAAATATTAAGAGATGGAACACCCAAAGTCAAATTAATTTTGTTTATTACAGTTTAAAATTTCATTTTTATTAACATGAATGACTGATCTCGGAACAAGAAAAAGGTTATTTCAGTATATAATATTTATATTTTTCAATATAAAAACACAAATAAGATTTTTTTTTGTTAAAAAGACAAATAACTTTGTTTACATCACTTTATTTTTATATAAACAATCTACATGTTTCGCAAATCACGTTCACGTCAGAATTAAAAAAGTTAAAAATCAAATATCGACCACATTTGGAGAGGGAGTGATTTTTAGTAATACAATGTCATTAAAAGGGAAGACAGATTAAATGGGAAAATATTTCTAAGACGGTTTTTGTATTATTTTTGTATTGATCTTATTTTTTTTTCTTTTTTCTAAAGTTAAAAAATATTATTCTGGGATGTCTTACAGCCCGCATGAAGTACTTTTATACTCATATTTACCGAAAGTATGAACATTTTTCAATAAATGATCAGCAAACTCAGAATCACTATTGTAATATAGACCTCTTTGAGATGTTCTTTAACTATTATATCAAAGCTTCTGATACTTGTACACACTTAAAAAGAATTGCATTCCTTACAATTGATTTCGTAAGCTCCTGATTTTTTAGTTCCAATAATTCTATCTTATTGTTACATATTTAAAAACTAAGAACTTCTTCAACAGTATTTCTGTATCTAACCAAATGCAGAATATGTCATCGACATATCTTTTCAATCAATATGCATTTGTAAGTTAGAACGCACCTCAATTTAAAAACTAATTTTCTAAATTGTTAACAAAAATATTTGCATTCGAAGGACTCGTACTACTCCCATAGCTCCTTTAGAAAATCATTCGTGCACCAGTGAAAGAGAATTTTTCCCGCCGACAAACCGTCGAATTGGATTTTTTTGTTCTGCGATTTAAACCTGTATGCCATGAGAAAGGGAATATATTTTTTTGACATAATCGCTTGCACTCTTTAGAGATCATTTTTGATTTTCCTCAAAAAGGGTCTGGCGTTCCAAAGGTGTAAATGTTATTATATCTGTAAGAAATTCGGTTTAAAAATAACATCGAATAATAAAGTTAAATCATACAACGGCTCTTTCGATAAATTTGAAAAATTTAACAAAATATCAATAAATAGCTGTACCCCGCCACGCACTGTTGTGACTCAGTATATCAGTGCAGATAGAAAAAAAAACAATAGCACGTGTTGCTTTTACGTCCAACAGATGGCGCTGTCACAGGTAAAATCTTAATAATATAGGTATATTAAAACACACCCGTATTCAAATGCAACGTTATATCAACATTTCAAAGCAATCGATAAAGAAATTGCGGAGATAAAATTTTTGAACAAACGACCATTAACATATATATTCGGGATACTTGGATATAAATGAATCGCATCTTAGGACACCAACATAGCGTGGTTACGATTTAAGCATTTGACAAATTCTATTACATTATTTTCTGTTAAGGCGATGCACTACGTAGTAATTTAAAATCATGTGTTTTTGGTTTGAAATGGTCGCCTAGAAATGTTTCAGATGCTTTAATTAAATACTGCGAGTAGAATACATCTTGGCCTTTGAAATAATGGAGTGTTTTTTAGAAGTCTTTTTACAAGCCAAGAAAAAAATAATGTATGGGCCTATGAAAACTGCTTTAAAGTTCAAAATCTTTGGTTAAGGTTTTATTGTATAATGTGGAAAATTAAGTTATTAATAAGATTATCGAAAAACATTTAAATATTTGTGACTGATCATCCACAAAATAAAATAAAAGGCACTTTTTGGCCATGCTTTTTTCTTGCATAAATCAAAACAGGTGGATGGTGTGAAGCGGGAATTTAAGCCTTATCGCCATCTACGTAAGTTGTGTTATTGATAGCGGCTCGATTCAAAATATTACACGATCGCCTTAATGATTTTTTTGTATAATGGGGCATTACATTAAGAAACTACTGGCCCTATAGGTTAATTTGGTTAATGTATTTTTAATAGACTATTATATTTAGTTATTTGTGAAGTACTTGAAATCATTTTTTTTTTATTTTTCAAGTTTATATCACATTAACAACTTTTCACCGCTTCTTTCACCAGCTCTTGACGCTCAATAATAGGGACATTATGAATAATTTCAAAATTGTCTCCTTGTGAAAAATTTATAGTCTAACTAGGCAATCACCTTTATCCTAAAAATTAAAGCTGCTAGTTCCAACAGAGGCAAACAACAGAAATATATAATAAATATCGCAATCATCAAAGCGATAATCGGATGGAAAAAAGGTTTCGTCAAAAAATGAATAAAGTTTTTCTCGGGTGTAGGCAATAATCTAACTTTTTGAATGTCCCACTCTTGAACATGAATAACTGCAGTCGGAACGATGTATTACAGAATGGGTTATAAGGAGACACGCACTATGTTAACGCTGACTTAAGTGTGCAGGAGAAGAGACATAAATAAGGTTTTTATGTCAAGTATGTGTGAGATTGTGACTTTTTATAATTCCCTTTCGAGAACAAGAATAGCTGAAGTAGGAACATTACTAAGATTTTTCTCCACGATGGGTCAGCATATGTCGTTTTAAAGATGACGTTTGAGCACATGAATAGCTGCAGTAGCAACACGTATAAGGTTTTTCTCCAGTATGTGTGCGTAAGTGCACTGTTAACGCTGACTTGTGTGAGAAGGAGTAGTTGCAATGAGAACATGAATAAGGTTTTTCTCCAGTATGGGTAAGAATGTGACTTTTTAAGGATCCTAGTAGAGAACATGAATAGCTGCAGTAGGAACATGAATACGGTTTTTGTCCAGTATGGGTGCGTAAGTGCACTGTTAAATTTGACTTGCGTGAGCAGGAGTATTTACAGTGGGAACATGAATATGGTTTTTCTCCAGTATGAGTGCGTAAGTGTTCTGTTAACGTAGCATTGAGAGAGAATGATAAGTCACAATAGGGACATGAATAAGGTTTTAGTCCACTATGAGTGCGTAAGTGCACTGTTAAAGATGATTTTTCTGAGCAGGAGTAATTACATTGGGGACATGAATGAGGTTTTTCTCCAGTATGGGTAAGAATGTGATTTTTTAAATTTCCCTTTAGAGAACATGAATAGCTGCAGTACGAACATGAATAAGGTTTTAGTCCAGTATGAGTATGTAAGTGAACTTTTAAACGTGATTTTTGGGAGCAGGAGTAGTTACAATGGGGACATGCAAAAGGTTTTTCTCCAGTGTGGGTGCGCAAGTGCACTGTCAACGCTGAATTGCGTGTGCAGGTGTAGTTGCAATAGGAACATGCATATGGTTTTTCTCCAGTATGGGTGCGTAAGTGGATTGTTAAACGTGATTTGTCTGAGCAGGAGTAGTTACAATGGGAACATGAATGAAGTTTTTCTCCAGGATGCGACTTCACTGCCGTTATCATGCCTGTAAAAGGAAGGAGGGAAAAGCTCAATAAGTCGGTATCTATAATGAAACGACAAGATTAGTAAAACACTTTCAGACAAACAAAAATCGATTTTACCTGCAGTCTCGGTAACACTTTCAGAGTGCTCTATGCATTCCTTTTTGACATCTGGCAGGTCTATGTCTTTTTCTGTATAAGGTATTCCCCCTCCATCTTCCGCTCTTGGTCCTGGCTTTGCCTTGATGGGTACAGTCTCTACATTAAAGCTTCCTGGAATAACAAAACACCAAAACATTGATAATACATGTGAAGTTAATTTATTTTGAATTTTCGTGGAAAACAAAACAGAACGAAAATCAAGGTGGTGATATGGCGTCAGAGTTTTTACATGGTTGAAGTAACCAAACCAAATTTAGCCGATTGTTAAAATAAACTATTTAAAAATGATTTTTACAGAGCAACATAAGTGTTTTATTCAATAAATTGAAAAGGAACTAAAGTTCAATAGTGTATACATATAAAGACATGAGAGTATTACATTAAAAATTTGAAAAGGGTAGGAGCTGTTTATATGATGATGTTGGATTCTTTTATACTGTTCAACGAAGCTCCTGCTTATAAGCTACTTGCAGTAACTAAGCGAACACAAAATCCCATCTTATAAAAAAAAAATAATCGGATTGATTTATTATGTCGATTTAAATCTGAAATGTATTTAGGGGGTAATGCTTACCCTTAGGGAAATGTACGTGAATTTATTTTATTTTTTAATTATAGAAACAAACAGTATATCGGAATCAGTGATAAAACAATCCCATCCAGCATTTTAGGATCATATATGACCGGGCGTCCATATTTTATAAAAGTATTTTAATCTTTTTTTATCGTACGTAAAAACTTAAGTTTCGTAACTTTAGAAAGAGAAATATAATTCTTTGCAGATTGCCTCAAATTTTTATACTGGATGACATTAATAACATCCTAAAAATTGCCAAAATGAATAATTCACATTTTGCGCCGCTATCGTAACAATTGAGTCAACTTCAAAAATAATTTATTTTTTATTACATGAACGAGAAAAAAGTGAAAAGAGAAAAAACATTTTCATGGCATTCTGTGAAATTTCATTATTCATCAGCTAGTTCAATACCTCATTGCCCATACATCAGGGTTCGTACGATGATTTTTTTTACTGGTAATGCGTATTTATTGGAGCACAAAACCTATGTTTTATTTGCATCTCACTATAGATAAATCACGTTTTTTCTCATAAAAATTAACCTCAGTAGAGACAAAGCCTGTATCGAAGTTAACAATTTCAAATTTGAGTGAAGCAAAAATAGAGTAATCACAAACATAAAGTAAAACTACACACACACACAAAATATTTCAAAAAGAAAGAAAAAAATGTATTTGATGAGTTGTAATTTGACAGTATATTGTAACAATATTTGAACCACAACTAGTTATTAATCATTATTAAGAAAAAACAAGTAGATAATAAAGACAGCTAGGGTTACATTCAGTTTTTAGCAAATGAGACTGATATAAAATCTTATTATTTATGAAAAGATAAGGATGAAAAAATATTAAGACAATCGTCTGTCAATACAAATATCTTAATTAACTTTTTGAATTTAACTAAGGAATTTGTGGACTTAATATGATTTGGAAGAATAAAAGGAATTTCGGAGTAAAGAATGTGAGATGATTTACTTTAATGATAAAATATGACAAGACAACATCTACTAGAAATAGGAACAGTTAATTTACTCGAAAGGTAAAATCAGAAGATTGAATGAAAAGAGTGAAATATAAAACAAGCCGCTGTTCTGACTGCGTTCGTCTTAAACACCACTATGATATGCAATGCAACTTACTTTCAGCATACTGCAAACATTCCTTCTTTACACCCGGGAGGTGGATTTCAATATCCACATACGCCATTTCACCTGAGCCTTCTTCCTGTGACCATGGTTCAGTATTTATGGAAAGACTCTCTGGGTTGGGAAGATCCATGGTACTGCTGTCAGTCTGTAACAAAACCTCGCTATTTGAACACTCCATTTCATTAAAAATAACAGACAATCAATTTTCCCATTGAGAGGCGGGTATGGGTACCACCACCTCTGGAACCATTCATAGGATATCTAATATTTCTGCCATAGGTCACCTCAAGTGGTTCGCTGTTTGGTCACTTAGCAGGGATCCCCGAGTTCAGGGAGTGAGAATTGTGTAGGTCTTGGCGGCGGATGCGTCTGCTCACGTACGGTGTGGCGGGCCGGATTTGGAGAGACGAGTTGAAGCAGACCTTTTTACCTCTCCAGCCTTTTTACCCATCGCCTTGCCTCGCAGTGGGAGAGATGAGTTCAAAGGAGCATTACTCCTGGATTCACTGACCCCCAGATTCCTACCCACCTCTCATACATTTTTCTTCCGAGATCTTCCTCTCCTTCCTTTCCTTAAAAAAACCCTCCACACAGCATCCCCAAAGATTTCATAGGCCCAGAACGAAATTATTTTCTTCAGTACTTTAAAACATTATCATCCAACGGTAAATATACTGAAAACAGGGACTCGCTTAAATACCCACATTTTGTTTAAAACACACTTCGTAGATAATAACGAGAGGTAGCTATTTTAGTTTCCACAAATGGAAAATAATGCATTTTAATAGTTATTTCGTTATCATTAAAACCAATTTTTATTTGGCGGCCATTGTTTTATATGTCAAAAATTTAAGGTTAGCTTTTTTGTTCTCTTTTTAAACTAAAATATGAATCTATGAGCATAAATTATTTTGTTAGGTTGTCAGTTTGAGTTCAATTAAAACATAAATAAAAAGCTAGCCTAATAAACAATTAAAGATTATTGTGTAAAAACGTGGCGTGAAGAAAGATGTCAAATTATCAGTTATTTTACGAAATAGCTACTAAATGCTTTATTTCCATTTTTGGAAACTGAAATACTTACTTCGTATTGTTATGTAACTGAGATAAACAGTGCATTTTGTCTTAAAAGTGCGTATTATCCGTGTCCCTATTTTCTGTATATTTGCCGAACTTAGTAATCGCTTGGTAGTAATGTGTAACAGTGGCAGTAAATCAACAATGAACAAACCCATTCTTACAATTAACGAGAGCCAATTCGCGAGTTTATTTAGTTAATATAAAAAGAACCTACTTACATACAAGGCGAAGTGCGGCGGTCAATTCCAAGGCGTTGAAGAAACGTCTCAAGTGATTTAAATTGAACACGATAATTGTATTTTCCAAACGATATTACTATAGAAAGATGGAGCAAGAATTACTGACGAGAAGGAAGCAAATGAGAATGAAGACGTGCGAGTGGTTTATTTATGGGGGACGCCGAATATTGTCATTAATCTGACATATCCATTTATAGAGATGGAACCGGCTCCTTAGCTGTCACTGGAACCGTTAATAGAGCTGGTTACTTTTTGCACAATGCATCAAAATTTAAAAAAAAATGTTAAAAAGTGACAAAACGAACTAATACTCATTTTGCATGACACCTTTTTCATCCAGTGTGTCTAATCGGGATGAAAAAAGTGAAATGTTCTCTTTTGGTTGTTGGTGCCGTGAGTTACGTGTGTTGGTATTGCCGATTTCGTACAGTTTTAAGATGGCGGACATTATTTGACAGGTGCCATCTCTCATTGTTTACATCTATAGTCTATATATTTCGCGAAAATGTTTCATGTTTATTCAGTTTTATATTTAAATTTACAAATTTAATAGTACTTATGATAAAAGAAAAGACTTGGGAAAAAGTAAGGCTAAAAGCCACAGAAGACATAAATACTCTTAAGAATTTCTTCGACATTAATTTACTGTCGCTAAATAGCGATAAAACATTTGTCATTCCATTTGCAATACAATCAAAAGACATCCCTAAACACTTTAACATTATCATACATGACAATTAGAAAACACACGATAAAAATTATTGTATCACTAACTGCTCAATATTAAAAACAACAAACACAATCAAATATCTAGGAATAATTATAGATAAAAATCTGAAATGGAAATACCAAATATTATGTCAAGTTGTAAAAAAGATTAGAAAACTAATATATATATTCTTAAGAACCAAAATTTTCTGTCGGTAAAAAACCTATATTTAATATACTATGTTTTGGTTCAATCAACTTTACAATATGCCATCATTAGTTGGGGATCCGCATATAAAAGTAACTTCCTTCCAATAGAAGTCGTGCAGAGAATAATTATTAAAATAATTAGTTTTAATTAGTTAATTAATTAATTAATTAATTTTAATTAATTAATTAGTTTTACATGACAAAATTAAAAAAATAACTTATATCATTGATGTCGCTATACCAAATTCCTGTAATATTCAAAAATCTGTTAGCGAAAAAATAAGAAAATACACAGATTTAGGAAATGAAATAAAAAGAATTTGGCATTCTCAGACTATAAAAATATTACCATTCGTTATTTCGGCTACTGGCATTATACCTAGCTCTCTAATTAAAAATTTAGGCGTATTAGATTTATCAAAAAAATTATATATAAAGATGCAAAAGTCGGTCATTTTGAATACATGTAGGATAACAAAAGATTTTTTAAATATTTATGTTGAGGGATCAGTAGGATTTATAGGCCCTGTTAGAAGTTCTACCGAGCCGAACCCTCTGATATGAAAATATCTGGAGACGGTGAATTTTTTTTTCCCATTTGATATCTGGTGATTTGACGTGTTGTTGTTCTTGTATTGTTTTGTATTTATTTTACTTATATAATGCACTTACATAATGTTGATTGACTAGATGATCATTTGTGGAAAAGTGAGTGGAAGGGTTAAGTTTTTCCTTTGAGGAAGATTTAACCCGGACAACTAAATCGGAAGTAGAAATAGAAAAGAAAAAAAAAAAAAAAAAAAAAAAACCTTCGGACTACCCAACAGACCGCTTATTCGAAAAATTTCAAGTTCGATCTGTACATTAAAAATTCATTAATTCAAATCATGAAAGAAAAAGAAAAGTACCAATTTCTAACTGAAAACCGCATTCGACTTAAATACATTTTTCCATGTCCAAAATTAAACACTTCCTTTGCACAAAATTACTATACGTACCAAGGAAGAACCTTTTTCAATCAACTCCCTAAGGAAATCAGAATCATAAACGACAAAAACCAAGCTTTGAGCATTTAAAAAAATATTTTAAAGATAAATTATCAAAAAAATGAAAAGGAAGCAACTTCTTCTACAAATATAGTATACGTATTAATAAATAAAATATTAATAATTGTCTTTATCCCAGAAACTAATAACATCATATTTTTATTTATATATTATAGCTACTAGTAGTACATTTTACTTACAATATATTTTTTTCCTACTTCTCTTGATTATATATGTATATCTACAATAACATAATGTACATTGTACACTCCTCTTCCAACCACAAGCGAATGCTTCTCTGGAAGAGTAGTATTAAAGATTGTCATTGTAAATTGTAAACCTTATTACTCACATGTACTTTTTCCTTTAATAAAAAAAAACTACAATATCTTTTTATTACATGATTGTGAATGCGTATTACTGATAAGTACGATGGGAATATTCATCGAAAACATTAATTACCCCTCTCTGTTACAATTATTGGGACTCAATACATTAAAAGAAAGAAGAATTTGTTTTCACCTATTTTATTTATTTAAAATCCTTACCAACCTGTTAAACTCCCCTGAACTTCTTTCGTTAATATGTTTCCATGTACCTAGTCGATCAGTTCGTTTTAAATAACCCTATCATTGCAACAATACAGGATCTAACGCTGAACTCAATTCCATAATGAATCGCCTACATGTACTTGGTAATAAATATGTTTTGGATGAATCTATAAACATTGCTAGTTTAACCTCATACAAACATTACTTAATTAAAACAGAATGTCAGCGCTTCTCAGATTGACTATAATCAAATACAGTTTTAAAGTATTAATTTATCCGGCATTTATTGTATATGAATTGTTTATATATTTATATATATATATATATTGTTGTATTGTATTTATAATAACTATTTCTATTGTTCTCTTTTATGTTTTTTATATTTATATTTTTTTTTATCCAGGTATATTCTGTATTCATATGTAAAACAATAGTTATTCTTTTGTAAAAGCCGCTATAATCGGCGTTAATAAATAAATAAATAAATAAGTATTGTGAATTTGTTCCTGCCATCTCTCATTGTTATATGAAACTATATTAAGTGAAAATGTGAACTTCACATTGTAACATACGTTTTAATTGATGAATAGAGACAGGACTATTGATTTGGCATCTGCAATGCTGTTTTGATAGTTCCACCTCATATATTATACGAAATCGTACCGATCAAGATACATCGGATAAGCAGTTTTGCCAAGGCATAGGTACCTATAAAATCATTATGATAAAGATTTATAGACGAACGGGTAAATAAAAGCATTGTTTGGGTAATTACCATAAATCAACTTCTAGTAGTGACAAAAATGGAAAATGACAATGACAGACGAGTTATTTTCTTAATTTTTTTTTTTATATTTTCTAGATTCTTATTTTTCATGAAGTGGTGAATCTTTTAAATTTACTGAATTTAAAGGTAAAGTTCCTTGTACAAATAGAACGGCGTCATATGCGCCTCACAATTTTTACTTCGTATGAGTGTTTAAAATGTTACCTGGGTATTATAGACTTAGAGGTCTTTTGTTTTTCTCGGTAGGGAAAAAATTTGTTACCTAAAAACCCAACTAAAATTACATGTTTTTCCAGCATCACCCACCCGCAGCCGACAGCGGCCATATACCTACTATATACATTTCTGTTTTTGTTATGTCGGGATCGGGGGAGAGTTTCAGCTGCGCCTTATTGTAGGGTGTCCCTCCGCATTCGCCTGTGGGAATATGGAAAATCGCAGAAAACCAATATCCATGAGGAAACGGCCATCTGTCAGCTTGAACCAGAGGCGGCCTTTAGTGACATCGGTATATGATGTCCTGCATATTGAGGTGTGTGTGTGTGCGTGAGTCTGATTTTATGTTTATATATAGGTACTTATGGGAAGATAGAAAATAAACAAATATTATTATATATAGTTTCAGTTGTTGACAGCGGTGTCAAATAGTGTTTACGGTAATGTTTTTGAAATCTGCAAGCAAAATACAATCGACACAAGTCAAAAAAGTGTCAGTGAAGGTTAAAGTGACTACCGCGAATTTCATGAGCCTATTTTTTAAACTCGTAAAAGACATCTGAGTCATTTTTTGAACAAATTAAAAAATAACATTAAATACTTTAAAGTAATTCCCAGTATTCTACCTAAATATCTAAAAACAGTTCTTCTTCTTTATGTGCCGTATCAGGTCCCCCCGACGTTGGCGATCACTCTTGAAAATGTCTCCTTGTCTTGCGCTGCCCGGAATAGCTACTCCACACTTCTAATGCCGGTCCACTCTCGTATATTTCGCAGCCAAGACATTTGTCTCCTACAATTTCTCCTAAAAACAGTTAATCATCAAAAATAATAACATTGTGTGATAACAAATACCAAAGTGTTTATGCTACAGACACCAAACATCGTGCAAAATTCTACGTTTTAACAGTGATTCCAACATATAAAAACTAGAAACAGTGGTTCATGTGTGGGTACGTTAATTTAATTTACATATTTTTGATTGCCTGCCAACAGGCGTTAGTACCAGTCAGCAAGGTGTTGCGAAAATTGTCAACAAACAGGCGTCAGTACCAGACAGCAAGGGTGTTGCGGTAATTGCCGACGAACAGGCGCTAAAATAAATTATACATACCATCAATTGTATCAATCTCCAATACGAATCAACATTAAAAAAAATCAAAATACATAAACAAACGCAAGTCCTGAAGATGAATTGCCAAGCCTGTACTGAGCCTACCCTCTCAGACGAGTCCGTTTTTATATGTACACTTTGCAAAGGAACATATCATTTGCTCTGTGTTGGGGTAACAGAAAGCTCATACCGTCGCCTCAGCAAGGAGCGACGCACACAGTTAAAATGTTCTAAATGCTTATGTGCTGTGCCCACTATCAAAGCAAGTGGTAGTGCCCTTTTGGACACTGACCTATTTTCCAAGTTGCTCGAGCAAAATACCCAAATTCTCGCCACTTTTTCGGCTATGAGCAAACAGTATAAGGACATCTTACATCGTGTCCACGATCCAGAAGCCACAAACAGCAAACTTGAAAAAGGGAACTCTGACCTTGAAACGAGAATTGACGTCCTAGAAAACCAAATGGAACAAATTGACAGGCAAAAAAGTAAAAAAAAATTTAGAAATTAGGGGGATCCCCGAAATTAATGGGGAAAACTTAAATAACTACATTTTAACATTAAAAAAATAACCAACTCCAATAACATCGATGCAGCTTATCGTATCAACAAAAAGTCCAAAAAAGATCAACGCAGGCCAATCGTAGTGAAATTCAAAACCAGCGTCGACCGTGATGATTTCCTGAGAAACATTAAAAACTACAACAAACAAGCCCCGAACCGTAAGGACAAACTTAACACCGCCCTTATCGGAATGGCAGGACCAAGTTCGCAAATTTACATCTCGGAACACCTGACTTATCGCGCAAAACATCTATGATTTCTCGCGAGAAAAGCTACACACGAAAATTGGTTTAAGTTCGCCTGGACAAAGGGAGGACAAGTATATGTCCGCAAAGACAACGGAACACCAGATTGAAAAGATCTATAAATCAGCCACTAAGATGTTGGGTTTTGTCATACACAATTCAAAAGACTTGACCAACCTTGCAGTTATAAGGCTGCTTTACTTTAGCTTAGTGCGTAGCATTCTCGAGAGTGGATCTCAGGTATGGGGGCCAGAGGACACTGTCTATGTACTAATGATCGAGAAGATACAAAATACTTTTTTACGATACGAGAGAGTTTGGTTATTACCCATGGCTGTTTCCAACAGCATTTATCTCGGGAATGCTGGGTATATGCAGCCTTAGTTCGAGAAGGGATGTTGCATTACTCCTGATAGCGTATAAGCTTCTAAAAGGTTTACTCTCAATACCAGACATTCTGGCTAAAATATGATTCTATGTCACGGATAATTTTTGCGCGAGGCCGCCAACACAGGCTTTTGATTCTTCCTAGGTGCAGAACTATCTTACCAATGGTGATGCCCTTCGTAAGAATCACAAGGTTAATGAACTGCCTCGCAGGAAATGTGAATATTTTCCACATGTCCTACAACGTATTTAAACGTGAAATATTATTATTCAAAACCTACATTTGAAACTTTTTTTTGTCCCACTTGTAAATGTATTTGCCATTCACTTTTTAGTAATTTTTAATTACCGATATTGCAATGTACTGGTTTATACTGTTTGTGCAAATAAATAAATAAAAATAAATATGGATCGATTTTCTTGTGGTGTAAGACCACCATACAGTATTGAAACGTTGCTTGAAATGGCTTTGGCCGTGTTTGGTGACTAGATCTGAATAGTCAGGTACTTCTCCACCTTCCACGTGGGATGCCATAGTCTCACTGGCTCCAAACGGTTGGCAGAAGTTGGGGCTCTTAGGCGGTTTTAGATTAAAAAAACTGATGAAATTAAAAAAGAGTGGAGACTTGAGAATGAGACTTACAGCGTCAGATATCTAAATGGAATTTAGAATTTAGTTTTTTTTAAATTTTTTAAGTGTTAACTTAAAAAAATTACTTGTGCATTTGTAAATATCTCGAAGGCTTCCATCAGACTTGTGCTTTTGTAAATATATGGAAGGCTTTCGTCATAAATAAAGTGAAAAGGTTTTTTACGAGCATAAAGGTGTCGAATTCCGCTGCATGCTTAGTACGCAAATTTTTAAAAATAACACTTGGTTTAAACTTACTTATTTTCTTCAAGAAATAACTATTTTTTTCCGGAAGATGGTAAAGAAGCATTAAAGTTCCATTTTTTTCAATTGCGTTAATTTGTGATTTTTGAAATTACATCGAAAAATAAGGTCAGATTAGACATCAGCACTTTCGGCGAAAATGAAGAAATTAACAAATTTTTAGAAATTGATTTATTTTCTTCTATTGGGATACTAGGAAATAAATCAATTACATCTTAGGACACAAACTTAGCGTGGTTAGGGATTTCCAAATTCTTTAAGTAATTGGCTAATTTTAACGCATTCTTAACCCTTTCACCCCCGCATTATTGATTCCACATATTTAAAATATGTATTGCTCAGAAAATTATTTGAAATTTTTTTGGTCTTTGGTTTTTTTTTAGAAATTATTCTATGTTAATTTGGCGTAAAATTGGACGTCAGAGGGTATTTTTTAAATAGTAAGGTAAAATAAACATAACACCAAAGTAATACAAATAACTCTAACATAAAAACCTAAAATGCACATTTACTGTACTGGAAGGGAGTCCGCACAAGACTGTAGATTTGGGCGCCGGTTCCAAAACGTGTCTTCAACCGATGGGAATGCTCCTTTACGGCCGATGATGATGATAGTTGTAGAAATTATTGCAATCTGCCTCCCGCACCCGGTGCTCGGTGAATGTAGGGCACTGGGTGTGCTGTCGTCTCTGCTCGCTTCTGGTGTTGGCGGTTTTACTAGGCAGGGCCGGATGGTCTTGAAGAGGTAACACTAGAAGGCTTAGAGCAGAAGACTAGGCGAGGTGAGCCAGTTGGTGGGCAGCAGTCATTTGTAAAAATAAAAACGCTCGTTTTTATGGTAAAGTTTATTTTATATTTTTTATTTTATAAGGTTGACTCGCAGCTGACATTTGGCTGTCGACCGAAAAAAGGTGGGGATTCTATCCGCGCCACAAACGTGTACATAAGCCACCGTAAAATGTTGCACATTCATTTTGCCAGTGAAGTAGCTGAAAGCAGACGCTTGAATTTGAGAGTTTGCAAAGATTTTGCAAGCTCGCCTGTATAGTTTTATTACATAGCAGTTATAACAATGTGTATCTTGACAACTAGATTTTTAGTTTGTCAAGATACGACAAAAAATAAAAAATGTTTGGAAAATAAAATTGTAAAAATGATCGTAAAGCGATCAAATTTGTAAAATGGTTAAGTCAGTATTTTTCGCAGGTCCCCCGTGACATAGCGCTCCGAAAGAGGAAAGATTCACTATGCTACGAGGTTCCTGGATTTTCGTAGAAGCAAATATGTAAAAATAATTATACAAAAATGGTTACATAAAATCGACAAAAAACGGCATTTTAAATATCTCCTCAGTGGTAGCATATCGCAAATAGTTTTTATTTGACTACCGCCGAGGAGATGTACAAGTTAAAAATAGGTATTAGTAACATTTAGTAAATTATAATTTATTAGTACAATTTGTATACAGAAAAATCTCAACATCGTACCGCTCGGCCGGGGTACGTGAGCGATACGGTACCGATGCTTTTCGGGGTCAGAATTTTTGGGCAATTTTGGCCGAAACGGGATACAAATGAGCAGTGTCGGGTAGTGAGGAATTTGCCAGTGGCGTATAGTTGGCACATTTTATAAATGTAAACATATTTTGACAAAATGAAAAAATGTGGCCAACAACGTCCGTTACATTTACAATGATGTGATAGTATGTAAGTGTTGAAAAAAATTATATTTTAATTAAAATTCATTCAGAAATTAAGAAATACTCCATGATTATATTTTTTTTAAATTCATCATACTTGTCTAAAATTTCTTTTTCCCGGGGATGTGTCTTCAGAACCGTTATTACATCTGGAAAAGATGGCGAATAAAGTTCTATTAGTCGGTATCTGTAATAATAATTACTATTTTTATAATAAAAGAAGGGGAAATTAATCAAAATATTGAATCATTTTATTATTTGCTGGATAAAATTATTTCAGATCTCATCCCACTCATTCAGTTAAAAGAATCGAAATATCCAAGATTGTTCAGTAAAGAACTTGTTCAATTAACTGCCCTTAAAAAAGTTTTACATAAGAAATATAAAGAAGACAGGTCTTTATAAAATTATATTGAATTTAAAAACGTTAAAAAAGATTGTAAAATCTTATTCAAAATGTGCTACAATTCTTTTAATAATAATGTTGAAACTTCAATAAATTATAATGTAAAGTATTTTTGGAACTATGCAAAATCAATGAAAAATAACAACTTTTGTAGATCCGCCAACTTGGAATATGCAGGTAAAAAGGCCAAAGACACTCAAAGTATCGCTGACCTTTTTGCTGATATTTTTAAAAGCTTTTTTAAAAAATTTCTGCTAGTACAGTATCAAATTTTACTACTGATCATAATGTTAATTTATCTTTTATTCACAATAGAATATAGTGATATATTGACTGAACTAAAATTACTAGATCAAAGCAAAAGTAGTGGACCAGATAAAAATAAATACCTCCTGTATTTTTGAATAATTGTGTTACCAATCTGGCGTATCCTTTATATTTGTTGTTTAATAAGTCTTTACAAACAGGATGTTTTCCTATTAAACGAAAATTCAGCTTCCTAACGCCTATTTTTAAAAAAGGCGATTAACACGAGGTGATTAATTACAGACCGGTGTGCCTTTTATCAACAATTCCTAAAGTTTTTGAAAGAATTATTCAAAAAAATATATTTTCCGATTAAACCACGTCTTTTCTCCTAAAAAACATGATTTCTCTACGGGAAAATCTACCCACACTAACTTGTTAACCCATTAAAACTATAAATCTGATTCCATGACTAGTAAATGTCAAGTTGACTCTATTTATACCGATTTTAGCAAGGCGTTCTATAAAGTCAATCATGAGTTATTGCTGAATAAACTCCATAAATTCGGTAAAGGTGGTTCACTATATAAGTGGTTTAATAGTTACTTGACCAACAGATTACTGGCTGTTAAAATTGATGGTAAATTTCCATATAAATTCACTGCTACGAGTGGTGTTCCCCAGGGGTCACACTTAGGTCCAATCCTGTTTATATTATTTGTTAATGATGTGTTATATATTTTCAATGATGTTCAAGTATTAATGTTTGCAGACGACCTAAAATTATTGAAAGCAATCAGAAACATTAACGATTGCCATATATTGTCAAATAACTTGTCAAGATTTATTATATGGTGTCTTGATAACCGTTTGCAACTTAACATAAGCAAATGTCAAATTATGAGGTTTCATCGAATAAACAATCCAATATTTTTTTTATTATTCCATTAACAATATGTCGTTAGTATCTGTCTCGGAAATGAATGACTTAGGTATTTGGTTTGATGCGAAACTGAACTTTATCAAGAATATAGAAATAATAACCAATAAAGCTATGAAAATGTTGGGATTTATTTTACGGTTATCTAGTGATTTCAATAATGTCAATACTGTAAAAACATTATATATGTCACTAGTAAGGAGTCATGTAGAATAAAATTCCACGCTTTGGTCCCCAAATTATGAGTTTCATTCACATGCGATTGAAAGAATCCAAAATAAAATTTTAAAATGGGCATTCCTAGAGAAAGCCTAAATTACGATAACGTACTTTGTTCATTAAATTTAATAAAATTATCTGATCGTAGAATCATTACCGATTTAACCTGTTTGTATAAAATAATTAACCCCTGATTTATAAAATGTAATCTCTTTTCATACTCCAAGCAGGTCGGTTACAAGAAAATACCAACAATATTATTGTATCTATTCTATATCAACGTCCCAATATCACACTCCTATGCGACGGATTCAACAGCTAGGAAACAAATACTCCGATGTTGTTGATATATTTAGTACATAAATTTCTTTTTTTTTTTTAAAGAAAAACTAACATTCCCGGGTTACGAATAACCTGACAATATTTGAAAATCTCCTACTACCACCACATTAAGCTGAAAATGTTGCTTGTGTTGTGATGGAGGACATAGCCAGCCGAGGAATTGAACACACTACGCCTGAGTGGGACCCAAGCGCGATGTCAACTCGGCCACCGACCGGTCATACCATATGAGGTATAGAAGCATACAAACAAGCAAGTTTTTTTTCATCAAGTAGGGGAATATTTTGATAAAGCTATTTAAATTGACAGTATTAGAGTATTTTGCACGGTTACAGTATTTTGTCGGCTGAAAGAAAAAAAATATTTTGGATTTTTATATTTATACTTTGTACTTACATACTGTGTGGATCAAATTTTATATATGTATTTTGTTATATATGAGTTTTAAACAGTCATTCGCTGCACTATTTACGAGTATAATTTATTAAATATTGTTATATATGTATGTAAAAAGCCTTAATAGGCGTAAAATAAAAAGAATAAAAAAATTGGATGACTTGTATAGCGCCGTTTTTGTGCAAAATCACCTCAAAGGCGCTGTATAAATTTATAATACATTTCTACTGTTATTACTCACTATTTATGGAGATAATATACAGTACAATACTTACCTGGTAGGTCACTTGAGATTAACATTTTCTAATTGTTTATTAGCAAAATTTAGATACAGGACTTAGGACATAATTGGAAAATTGAATATAAATGGACTTTCTCTTAGGAATGGTATATTTAATTTACGGGTATGACAGCTTATAAGGGTAAGTTTTTAGTTTAGACCTGAATTCTGTTGGACTTGTTAAGGATCTTAGTTCCGGAGGGAGTTTATTCCAAGCCTTCGGCCCAGATACTCCGAAAGCGCGATCACCATACTTAGTATTTGGCTTGCGCTTAGGATCGATCAGTCTGCCTACAGCTGATGATGTTGCTGATCTATGGGTTGACTACCTCAGACCAGTGTTTTCCGGGACGCATAGTTCAGAGATGTAGGGTGGGGCCATTTCACTGATGGATTTAAACACCATCCAGCACAATTTGTACGGGATTCTTTCAGGGCACTTGAGCCAGTGAAGGTTACGAAGGTGTTCTGAAATGTGCGAATATTTTGAAACCCCTTTTATGAGCCGTGCTGCTGCATTAAACACTGATTGAAGTTTGTCAATTTGATATTTTGGAAGGCTGGCATAAATGCCGTTGCATTAATTGAGACGTGAGACTACGTACGAGTTGATAAGTAGTTTTGTTGCTTCTGTAGGAAGGTTTCTTCGGACAGACTTGAGTTGTCTTAGGTGAAAAAAAAACGGTGCTTACAGTCCTATTTATCTGACTTTTAAACGAAAAGTCTGAATCTAAACTGACACCGAGAAGTTTGTTTGTTGTTTTTGGGATGATATCGCTGTGGAAAATAGTAATAGGTGAATCGTCTATGAAATGTTGACGTTTTTTGTGGCCGCCCAAAGAAACTCGGTCTTAGATGGATTGAGCTTCAGCTTGTTTGAAGACATCCAACGAGTTATTGCTTTTAGAAATTCAGTTATACGCATCTACAGACTATTGATTTGGAGCGCAGTAAAAATAAACTTGCTGATCTTCATCAAAGCAGTGAGACAAGAGATCAAATGACTCGATTATTTTGGCGATGTCAATGAAATGATTAGTTTATTAAAACTGATTCAGACAAACAAAAATCCATTTTATCTGCAGTCTCGGTAAAACTAGTGACCTAATAAGTTTATTCTATTTATTTATTTTAATAAACTATAAAATTTAGGTAACTGTGGGTTACTAAAAATCATTTTTTTGTTAATTTTCAAATAAGTCACTAAAACAAATTTTCACTGCTCCTTTCACCAGCTCTTGACACTTATTAAAAGGGTTATTCTGAATAAGTTCAAAATTATCTACTTGTTAAAAATTCACGGTCTTAGTTATGTTGTCACATTTATTTAAGCTGAAAATTTGTAATGAAAACTTAAAAATATTAAAAAAAATTAAATTGTGAAGGAATTAAAATGTATTAAAAAAGGCAGATTGAGAGAGAGAGAGAGAGTTGGAAAGACATTTTTTCAAAAAATGGATAAGGTGTTCCTCCAGTATGGGTAAAAATGTTTTTTGATTATTCCTTTCGAAAACTTGAATAACTGCAGCCAGTACATGAACAAGATTTATTCCTAGTACTAGTTTTAAGAATGCGCAGTTTATAAAGGTTTAGATACACACACAATATTAACGCTTACTTAGGTACACCCTTTAAACTTGTCTTGTGTGAAAGGTGTAGTTACAATGGGAACATGAATAAGGTTATTCTCCAGAATGGGTGCGTAAGTGCAATGTTAAATTCGATTTTAGCGAGAAGGAGTAGTTACAATAGGAACACGAATACGGTTTTTCTCCAGTATGGGTGCGTACGTGACTGTATAAATTTGACTTTTGTGAGCAGGAGTAGTTACAATGGAGACATGAATAAGGTTTTTCTCCAGAATGGGTGCGAAAGTGAACTATTAAATTTGATTTTTCTAAGCAGGAGTAGTTACAATAAGGACATGAATAAGGTTTTTCTCCAGTATGGGTGCGTAAATGCAGAGTTAAACGTGACTTGCGTGAGCAGGAGTAGTTACAATGAGAACATGAATAAGGTTTTTCTCCAGTATGGGTGCGTAAGTGTTCCGTCAACTTTGATTTTTGTGAGCTGGAGAAGATACAATGGAGACATGAATGAGGTTTTTCTCCGGGATGTGTCTTCAGGACCGTTATCACATCTGGAAAAGATGGCGGATAAAGCTCAATAAGCCGGTAATATTTTGATTATTTAAACTGATTCAGACAAACAAAATTCTATTTTACCTGCAGTCTCGGTAATACTTTCAGAGCGCTGTAAGCATTCCTTTTTAACATCTGGCAGGTCTATGTCTATTTCCGTATAAGGGATTCCCCCTCTATCTTCATCACGGTGTCGTGGTTTTTTTTTAATAGGTACAGTCTCCACATTATTGCTACCTGAAATATAACAACAACTAATGTTAATATATATAAAGACATGATAGCTATGTGTATGATTATTTGTATTTATTGTAAGATTGTTTTATATAGTTAAGATCCTACTGAAATATATTTACCTTGCCAAATACAAAACAAATTAAAATCACATGAAAATCAATAATCACATAGGTTTATTATGTCGAAATATGAATA
Organism: Hesperophylax magnus; assembly: GCA_026573805.1. Taxonomy (NCBI): domain Eukaryota; kingdom Metazoa; phylum Arthropoda; class Insecta; order Trichoptera; family Limnephilidae; genus Hesperophylax; species Hesperophylax magnus. Next base: position 468,248 of record JAIUSX010000222.1, on the reverse strand, counting down.
CGGCGTAATGTTGTTGAATAGTTAATATTTCTCAAACTCATATCAATGGTCACATTAAACTAGCTTAGATGTGAAATATTATTAAAAATCACTGGACATTATAATTGAAATTTTGAAAATAGAAAATAAAATAAATTCATGAAAAATTATTTTAATTATACAAGTAGGTTCTAAAGAACCCGTTTGGGTGAATTATTTAAGAAATTGTTTTTTCAGTTAATCAGTTGCGAGTAAAGCAATATTTCAAAGGTAAAATCAAAAGCGCAGCTGAAGTGAAATAACACAAAACTGCGCTATATTGTGTTATAATTATTACTATGGTAATTATTCGGAATCGCTGGACACGGATTATACGATTTTTTTTTCAATAAAACCTTCTGATTTACCTCAATGACTTTAAAACGAATCTGAGCATTTGGGAAATTTTTTATTTTAGCATTTTAATTTTAAATTACGTAAATCGAAAATTCACTTTCGTTGTATGGGATGACAGCTGCAATGATTTTTGTTGATGACATTTTCTTGTGTTTTGTATTCCTGATATGGGTGGTTAGAATTATAACCATTTACTGTATACAAATACTAGGTAGGTACTATTTTGGCCAAATTCGAAAATTGTTAGATATTTAGGTATGTTTTATAAATAAAGAAAAATTTTAAAAAGTAAGGTTATTATAGGTTAGGATGGCTTTTATAGGTTAGGAGGGGTAAGTTTAGGATAGGTTAGGTTGGGTTATGATAGGTTAGGTTAGTTTAGGATGGATTATTATAGGTTAGGTTAGGTTGGGTTATTATAGGTTAGGTTAGGTTGGGTTATTATATGTTAGGTTAGGTTAGGATATAGGTTAGGTTAGGTTAGGTTGGATTATTATAGGTAAGGTTGTGTTATTATAGTTAGGTTAAATAAAATAATAATTATAATAATATCCAAATATAAATAATTTATGCTTTTTAAGTAACATAAAAATATTTAATTTTTCGACTTTGGCATAAATAGTACCTACCTAGTATTTGTATTCGGTAAATGGTTAAAATTCTAGCCGCTCATATCAGGAATACCACCAAAAGAAAATGTCATCGACAGAAATCATTCCAGCTGTCATCCCAAACAACGAAAGCCAATTTTCATTTTACGTAATTAAAAATTAAAATGCTAAAATTAAAAATTTCCCAAATGCAGTCAGATTTCTTTTATAGTAATTAAAGTAAATCTAAAGGCTTTATTTAAAAATATTTCGTATAATCCGTGTCCAGCGATTCCGAATATTTATCATTATTATTATTAAAATAATGGACGACAAGAGGGGAAATAAAGAACAAGCAGCTGTTATAATTATGTAAATTAAAGACTTCTGTGATATGCAATGCAACTTACTAGTTGGCTGAACACTCTCGGCATACTGCAAACATTCCTTCTTCACATCCGGGAGGTGGATTTCAACATCCTTATAGGCCATTTCACCTGAGCCTTCTTCCTGTGACCATGGTTCAGTTTTGATGGAAACACTCTTTGGGTTGGAATCCATGGCACTGCTGTGATAGCGTACTGTCGTGTGATGATAATTATTCTTAGCTAAAAACAAGTAAAATATGTAACAAAACATTCTCTTTGTATAATAATTAACACTTTTATTATTTACAAAACCAACATGTTTCGTAAGCAATGCTACTTTATTCAGGGTTACCTAAAAACTTATGGTACCACAAAAAAGGTTTGCCGAGGAAAAAAAAAAGATTTTATGTGACAGGGTAAAGGTAAGGTGAACTTATCGCTTGGTTTTAATGTTTGACAGCGGTCGTAAATGAACAATGAACAAACTCATGTTCTCTCGTCTGTCTCTCGTGTTATATCGCGAAATGGTTTAAACGGATCAATCAGTTGTTGAGCGATATATTCTTACAATTTACGAGTTTAAGTGTTACTTAGTTAACTCTTAAACCCTACCTGGGGTACTGGAGTACCCCCCTAGAGAAGGTTCAGAAGATGGGCCCGACGGTGTTATCGAGGATTTCCGGGACCATTTCGAAGTCGCATCTCACGAAGACGGTGATCAAGATAGTGTGGAAGGAGATGAAGAGTATTTAGTGACTGGCAAAGACGGGGCTGGTATAAATGAAAAAGGTAGGCGCTTGGTTCGTGTGCTAGATTCTCCATTAGTTCTATACGGAAAACGTCATAATAATCGACATAAGTGGACTGGTGTAAAGCCTTCTCGCTCAATAACGCCTCGCTGCAATATTTTGTCAGAAACCTGACATGTGACAATTGGTTCACGTCTATACCCACAGCCAAGAAGTTACTGGAAAAAGGTATAACATTAGTTGGAAGTGTAAAGAAGAATAAACGAGAAATTCCTCCTATTTTCTTGGACACTAAAAATCGAGAGAGATGCACATCAATGTTTGCCTATGACGGACCTCTCTTTTGTCGTATTGTCCTCTGAAGTCAGCTAAGAAGAAAGTTGTAATCATACTGTCAACCATGAATGACAGCTCTGACAAGGATAATGAAGTTTACCTTCCAGAAATAATACATTTCTATAGTAAAACCAAATGCGGGGTGGATGTGTTCGACCAACTTCGTAAGAAGTACTCGACGTCCGGGAAGATCAAAAGGTGACCCATGTGTCTCTTCTACGGGTTGCTAAATGCCCTTGGTGTCAACTCTTGGATCTTATTCAAGCTGTCAACTAACATTGTTAAAGAGAAAATAACCAAGCGGCGTGAATTTCTTAAGAGTTTTTCAATGGCACTCACAAAGCCTCATATGAGAGCAAAATTATAATAGCCATGTTTACCCCGGGATATCAGAGAAACTATACGTGCAGTCTTGAATGTTCATAGTGAAGATCATAGGCCGGTTTCTGATTATTCCAAACCTGGTCGCTGCTGCTTTTGTCCGCGCACAAAGGACAGAAAATCTCGATCTGTCTGTAACACTTGTCGCCGCCATATTTTTGCTGACCATCAATACAAAATCTGTCCTTCATGTAACGACAAAAATGTCTATTAGTTTTTTATCAAAACTTTTTATAGCCTTTTCTTATTACTTTGCCATAATAAAAATAATATTTTAAAAAATATCAAAGACTTTTATTTTATTCTCTTTTTTTGCGCGGGGTACTTCAGTACCCCGTGGTAGGAATAATTACATTCCCAGAGTGGTAGGGTTTAAGAGTTAATATAATAGAACCTACTTACATACTAGGCGAAGGACGAAGGTCAATTCCAAGACGTTGAAGAAACGTTATAAAAAAGTATAAGCAGTTAATTTTCAATTTTTGTGCAGTTCGTACAATATTACTTTAGAAAAACGGAACAACAATTAAATAAGAGAAGGAAGCAAAGGAGACTGTGTTGGGCTGTGTAACAAACTTTGATTATATAATCAAAGGTAACAAACTTTGATTATATAAATGTCTATAATCAAAGGTAACAAATTAGTCTGACTGGTCTGACATCTGACGTTTCCGTTCGTAGAGATGGTCGATATTCCTGACCCAGCTCCAGGTTACATTTATGTCACTGGAACCGTTGATATTATTTCTGTGGAACTGGTTCATTCTTGCACTATTTATCGAAAATATAAAAAATGACTATTCTTTTGATACTTACCCACGGTTACTTTTTTTTCTTTTTGAAGAACCAGTTGTAAAATTAACGTTCCGCATTAGTATCTGGTAATCAGAGCCGTAGTTATTTAATAAAACACGGTCTGTTTATACAAGAGACATACTGAACACGCGTTAATTGTAAGTACTGTACACACAGATAGCGTTAGTATTATTTTGATATAACTAAAATAACACCCAAAATTATCAAAATAAAGTACATAATACCTTTATTACAGAAGGAAAGTATACATGTTAATTCTTTACATCCTGCATACCCAGCAACTGAATATAATAATAATGCTTGGTATTAGACAAACCCTATGTAAATATATCAGCTGGCATTTCAGCTATTCCCAAATACGAGTATTTAAATTCTACAATTTTATCATTCACACATTCTTTACAAAAGAGGTATCTTATTTCAATAATAATAATAATAAATAAAATAATAAATTCCAGGATGTGGGGAGGTTAGTGCAATCCCACACATCCCATAGAGGATATAAGTACAAATAAAATTTACATATAGTAAAATAAATAAAATGAGATTAATAAATTGAAAAATTAAAAAGAAAAGGAAATTAAGTTAAAGCAGAGAAGCACGGGAATTCATCGGATCTAAGATTGTGGGAGCAAGTATCTTTCTCCAATGGTCTTCAATGCTCGATACTGAAGTCAGACGGGATTCTATGATAATAATGTTTCTGGAATGGTTTATCCTTTCCCTCAGTCCTGCAATCCTGGTTCTTAACAGAGCTGTAAATCCTGGAACTCGCCCTTCTGTAAACATTGAGGAGGCACTGCAGTGCCTGGGGAGTCCGAACGTCAATCGGTAAGCGTTGTTATATTGCACCCGAAGCCTTTCCATTGTTCTTTTGTTGAAATTAGCCCAGAGCTCGCATGTGTACAGGGTGGTGCAAAAGGCTAAGAAGAGCGTCCTTTTCACTCGTGTACTACAGAGCCGAAATCTTCTACTGAGCATGTTACATTTTATACTCAGTAAACGCCTCTGCCTGTCAATATCTTCATCATCCGTTAACTTGTTGTTGATGATATGTCCTAGATATTTTGTGGTTTCTACTGTTTTCAGAATCTCACCATTCAAAAAGACTGGGGGAATGTTTTTTGGGCCTTCCCCGTGTTTTATGACCAACAGTGCTGTTTTTTTCGCATTATAGACAATGTTGGTTTCGTGAGCAAATTCTTCACAGATTTTCAGGAGAATTCTTAATCCCCGTATTGACGGTGCCATCAGAACCATATCATCTGCGTAGCTCATATTGTTAACACATAGACCTCCAATGGGAACACGACTAAGGTTTTTCTCCAGTATGGGTGCGTAAGTGCTCTGTCAAATGTGACTTGCGTGAGTACGAGTAGCTACAATAGGAACATGAATAAGGTTTTTCTCCAGTATGGCTACGAATGTGCATCGTTAAATTTGATTTGCGTGAGAAGGAGTAGTTACAATGGAAACATGGATACGGTTTTTCTCCAGTATGGGTGCGTAAGTGAACTGTTAAATGTGATTTGCGTGAGCATGAGTAGTTACAGTGTGTACATGAATGAGTTTTTTCTCCCGGATGCGTCTTCAGGTCCGTTATCATCACTGAAAAAGATGGCAGATAATAATAAGTACGTGTCTATAATAACTAGATAATTATTTAAACTAATTCAGAAAACGGAAAAAAAATTTACCTGCATTCTCGAGAATACTTTCAGACTGCTTTAAGCATTCCTTTTTTATATCTGGCAGGTCTATGTTTATTTCCGCGTAAGTGATTGCCCCTCTATTATCTTCTCGGGGTTCTGATTTTGCTTTGATGGGTACAGTATCCACGTTAATGCTACCTGGAATAATAAAACAATAACAAATTGATAAGCTACTTGCGGTTGCTAAGCGGGTACAAAATCCCATAGTATAAAAATCCGTCATCCGATAGGTTTATTATATAGAAATAGATCTGAAATATGGTAAAGGAGTTATTTTTGCTGTAGAGAAAAAGACGTCAAACATGCAGTTCAAGATGAAAAATAATTATCTATAATTGCCGTTTCTGCATGAGCAGTTAATAACGATGCCTTGGGAATCCTAGTAAAGTTTGCATGGAGAAACGCGAGAATATCCAAATTAAAAACAAAAAAAATACAAAAAAATTAAATATCCCTGATATACATCGTTAGTTTATATTACAAATATAATTAATTATATTAAACTAGCTTAGTAAAGTAATGTTATAATGCTGATGTAGTTTGTTGCACAAAGATTAAAAAATTGTGAGTAAATATATTAGCTTGTTGTCAGAGTAAAACATAAGTAGAAGTTCTGACTGCGCCCATCTGAAACACCTATGTGATATGCAATCGATAATGCCACTTACTGATTTGTTGATCACTCTCGGCATAGTTTAATAATGCTGATGTAGTTTTTCAAAGATTAAAAATTTGTTAGTAAATATATTAGCTTGTTGTCAGAGTAAAACATAAGTAGAATTTCTGACTACGCCTATCTGAAACACCTCTGTGATATTCCATGGATAATGCCACTTACTGGTTTGCTGAACACTCTCGGCATACGGCAAACATTCCTTTTTCACACCAGGGAGGTGGATTTCTATATCCGTAAATGCCTGTTTTTCACCTGAGCTTTCTTCCTGCGACCATGGTTCAGTCTTGATGGTAACATTCTCTGGGATTGGAAGATCCATGGCTCTAATGTGAAAATAAGTAAGGTCTTTAGCAAAACTTATTATCTATATCATAAAAAATATTCATCACATAGTTTTAATAGCTTTCGTTTTTGAAAAAAAAACAATATGATTCGTAAGCAATTCGCATTTCTTCAGAGTTTACTAAAAACTAATGATACCACAAAATAAATTTTCTGTTTTTCAAAATGTATATGATGTTCACTGGGGGTAATTAGATGAACTTACTAGTCGCTTGGTTTTAATGAGTGACAGCGGCCGTAAATCAACCACGAAAAAACCAATTTAATCTCATCTGTCACGTGTTTACAAGTGTTGGGTAGCTCAGTATGTTATAAAGCTGTCAAAACTAATCAATCAAGTGCTTAGCGATATATTCTCACAATAAACAAGCACCAATTTACGAGTTTAAGTGTTACTTTCTTGACATAATTAGAACCTACTTACATGCAAGGCAAAGCGAGGTCGTCAATTTCAAGGCGTTGAAGAAACGTCACAAGGAATTAGAAGCACTTCAATTTTTAAATCATTGCTTTAAAAATTTGTTGGTTGTTGAAATAATCTCAAATGGTATAAATTTTACATAATTGTTATGTAGTTTATACGGTATTACATTAGAAAGACTGTTTCTATGAGAGGGAAGCAATCATAAATAAACCACTCACTAAATCGATATCTTCCGGCTTTTGTACGTAGCAAATTGGTCCTATTTAACCATAGATAAGTCATTATTTAGACAAATTTTGTGCGTGCAACAAAAGTACGTCCAGGGGCATTTCACTCAGCTTTGGCCTTGAAACCCATTTGAAACCGCCACGCCCACCTCATTATTCTTTTAGAAAACGAATAATATGGCTAAAAGCTCAGATCTCATTGGTTACAGCAGAAGGATTGGTTTGATATCTCGCTCTCTACCAGGTAGAGAGCGAGAGATCAAACTAGCGATGGGCGGAATCGATGAATTATCGATGGTTTACTCGATCTTTTTTACCATTCGAAATATCTCGATTCATTGTCAGAATTAATTCGAATGCAACTCCGAGACAATCGTTTTGAAACGTCATCGAAAGTCGTCGCTGTGATTGGTCAGAAATAATCGATGCCAGCCAAGCGTTGTGATTGGTCAGAATTAATTCGAATGCAACTCCGAGACAATCGTTTTGAAACGTCATTCAAAAGTCGTCGCTGTGATTGGTCAGAAATAATCGATGCCAGCCAAGCGTTGTGATTGGTCAGAATTAATTCGAATGCACGGTCCGAAATAATCGTTTTCAAATGTCATCGAAAGTGGAATCGAGACAATCGCTCTGAAATGTCAGAAATCATTCGAATGTTCAGTCCGAGACAATCGTTTTCAAACTGTCAGAATTCGTTCGAAAACGCAAATCGATTCTCACATTCGAGAGGTTATATTTCGAGATGTCAAAATATCTCAGATTGCTTGACAAACGAAAGTACATTGTTGGCTGCCTACTGAAGCATGTTGATGTTATAATCAACCTCGTGTGTGAATTGTAAATGATGAATTAATACTTTTAGGTGACGATTTACGTTTCCAGTAGGTATAGTTTATGTGTAAAAGATTTTCATGGTGATAGTTTTTCACAATTGAAGGTTTAATACCTACCTATGATATTTTTAGGTTATGTATCATCTATTCGGGACATTCGGGTAGTGTATATTTAAAATAAAATAAACCAATAACTTAGCAAACACCATTTTTATATTTAATGCTGATCGGGTTTCACTACAACCGTAGCTTCTTCGGGCAGTATACAATATTCAGTATATATTAAACTCATCAAGTGACATGTGTTCGTTCATAAAAACATAATATATCTGCTACCTATGCTACGAACAAATATATTTAATTTACAACATCGGTGTAACTTGTATAATAATTTATTTTAATTGTACGTATGTAGATATTCGAATCTTATTAATTATTTATAAAAATGTTAATTGCATATGCATACATATTTGAAATTCGTGGCTAACAGGAATAATACTAATGTTGCTAGCAGACAACAAGGGAAAAACAAAAATATTGCCATACTAATGAAAATAAATTACAACCGGAATTTCTTGATATTCGAGTTTCTATTTTCGAATCCTACCCCCCCCCCCCCCCCCGAACGGAAAAATTTTTGCCCCTCTCCGTAGCTATTACTCCCGCACTCCGAGCGATTCATTCGAATGGATCATTCGATTCTTTTGATGTTTCGGTTAAAAAAATCGATTATATAAATATTTCGATTATTCCCATCACTACTCTACCATAATGACTCGTGTAACAGAAAGAGATGACAGAATTTTGTCATTTGACTGTTTTCGAATCATTCAAACAAAATGAGAGTGGTTTATTTATACACGCGGATTTTTCATTTGCTGACGTAATACTATCATTTCGCCTCGTAAATATTGCGTGTTAAAGTTGTTCGTGATAAAAATACAATATAAGCTACTATAGTGTTAGCGAGTTACAAACATATATTCAACCTACCCACGTAAGTTCAAGTTTATAGTTAATTGACAGTTTTTAGGCTATACGTTCGGTGTTTTGTTAAGCAATTCTTCATACTTGGCATATATGCCTTCCTCCACAACGTATAAATTATTTTATTATATCGACCAACTTATTTATGTTATTGATTAGTGTTGTCATGTATTATCTTATTGTTTTGGTGAAATTAAAGATTTTTAAACATATGTAACCATGAGTTGAAAATAGGCAGAAAAATGTCGGAATTCATCGCCGTACTGTCGGACAAACATGTTTTGTAAATTTTCTTCAGTGTTTTTTGCAAATTTATGTCATTTTGGGTTTCTTCTTCTCAGATTAACTAATTTCATCAGATAAACCTTGCCCTTGGAAAATATTTCGACATATTTTTGCTTCAAGGACATTTTTATTTTTAAAATAGTTTTTTGGGCTAGTGAGTGAATGGAGTAGGCCGAGAGCAATTATATTGCCTATGGTTGCATCTTATTTTTAAATGGCCTTGAGATTTTTCTACCTTGTCTACTGCTCCGCTCCGCTCGGTAAGTACTGCTTGTATATCTGTGGTTAAGTACTGTATAATTTCTGTTAGATACAAAAAGCCCGAAAATATTGATCTAGAGAGTGGTATATTTATGTGCCAGTCTTACTGTCTTACTGCCACCGTTCCCGCGCTCTGCGTAATTGTAAAAATCGTCCTCACGAATAAATCAAAACATCAACCGTGCAGTCACTCGTTTCAATCTCCCATATCTCCTGAACACCATTTACGGATTTGAAAGGCGCCGTAAATTGGTGCGAAAGAAAAAATCTCAATTTCAGATAACCACCGCACCAGCAGCTGCAGACAAGGCACAGCAGAACGCGACAATTTCTGCAGACCAGCTAAAATAACACCGCAGAACGAGCATCTGTGTCGTTTGAGGACACCCAGACATCGTACAAAACCGGCGATAATAATCCCACAATGGATGCTACAATCCAACTCTGGGTTAAACTACCCGTTTGTTGGCGCGACAATATTGCACTTTGGTTTGCACAAGCTGAAAGCCAGTTTTCAAGCTCAAGAGTCAAGGATGACCTCACCAAATATAACATTATTGTTAATTTTTTTTATTTTTTGTTTTTGTGTTTAATTCGTAGAACTACATTTTTTTGTTTTTTTTTTTAATTTAATTAAAATCAAATTTAAAAAAATTCAAAAAATTCAAGAAACCAAAAATACTTGCAGAACTTAGTAATTATATTATTAAATTTGATTTTAATTAAATTAAAAAAAAAAAAAAACATTATTGTTGCCGGTTTGGATATGGACACCCTCAGAATCGTGAGCGACGTCGTCATAAATCCCCCTGCAGCAGACAAGTACACACTTCAGCACTCATTGAGAGATTACAAGATTCTGAAGAAAACCTACTCACTCGTCTTCTAACCGGACTACAGCTCGATGACAGGAAACCATCTGGACTACTCCGACTCATGCAGGAACTCGCTGCTCACACTTCGGCTGCAAAGGCAACCTCAACAGGTCCAGGCCACATTGGCCGCACTACCCGATGACAACCTGTTGCAACTTGCGTCTGCAGCAGATAAAATTTTGGAAGGATACCAAAAACACAATGTGGAGCAGTAGACAAGAAAGAGCGTAATGAAAACATTCCGAACGTAGATTTAAACGTGTGTGCTGTACTCCAGAGTTTGCAATAGCAAATTGCGTCACTCACTCTCGAAGTCAAACAACTCAAAACGACTCGAAGAGATGGTCACGGACAGGCTCAAAGCTATTATGAAAACAGCAATCCCAGCACCCGCCGAGAATGACGTCATCCATCTACATCGTACCCGAATTCCACGCGACGACCTCAATCCAGGTCATGCCGTAGGCTAATATACACCAACAATACCTCAAACGGCTACTGCAAATATCATATAAAATTCGCTGACAAATCGTACTATTGCATTAAACCATGTACTTTTAATAGCAACAAGTCGGGAACAGACAACGGAAAACCGCAGTAGGGACGTGCGATTGTCCTCAACATACATGTCGTCTCTTCATCCATGAACTCATAAGGCAACAAAAATTTTTGAGGTATCCGTACTCCCAAGGTCAAGCAGGATCACGAAAAATACAACCTGAAGAACGCAACATTAACGGACAAGTCCACTACAGATTGGAGGAATGAATTCTCAAGGACCCTCATCCGGCATCTCGACGTTATCTGCTAATCAGAAATACCGAGACATTTTAAAATAAATACCCTGCATTGACACGACCCGACATGAAGACTCTAGATGTTCGTAAACATAATTTTACACATGTGACTGAAACAAGGGGACCGCCTGTAACAGATCGAGCCCGCAAACTGGCACCGGATCTTTTGGAAGCGGCTAAAAAATAATTGAAATACCTTACGGAGCATGGAATGTGTCGGCCGTCAAAGAGTAGTTGGGCGAGCCCATTGCACATGGTTAAGAAACACAACGAAGAATGGCGCCCTTTTGGGGATTACAGGCGTTGGAACGCGACTACGGTCCCAGACAAATACCCTTTTGCACAGCTCCACGATTTTTCGCATAAATTGACAAAAGCAAGAATATTCTCAGCGGTAGACTTAATGCGAGCCATTATAGAGCCGAGTATATAAAAAAAGCATGTTTCTAATTTTCGCTTATTTGACTAATTAAAACAAAATTAAGATTTGTAAGTAGGAACTTTAATACTTACAGAGGTGCTTAGTTATAAAACATACATTACTTATTATGAAATTTGAAAAAAAAATTAAAAAATTAAATTAGTCTAGTATGTGTGCGTAAGTGTTTCGTTAAATTTGACTTCTGTGAAGAGGAGTGGTTACAATGGTGACATGAATAAGCTTTTTCTCCAGTATGGGTAAGAATGTGAAGTTTTAAATGTCCCCTTTGAGTACATGAATAGCTGCAGTACGAACATGAATAAGGTTTTTCTCCAGTATGGGTGCGTAAGTGTACCGTTAAATCTGACTTCCGTGAGCAAGAGTAGTTACAATGGAGACATGAATAAGGTTTTTCACCAGTATGTGTGCGTAAGTGCACCGTTAAAACTGACTTCAGTGAGCAGGAGTAGTTACAATGGGCACATGAATAAGCTTTTTCTCCAGTATGGGTAAGAATGTGAAGTTTTAAATGTCCCCTTTGAGTACATGAATAGCTGCAGTACGAACATGAATAAGGTTTTTCTCCAGTATGGGTGCGTAAGTGTACCGTTAAATCTGACTTACGTGAGCAAGAGTAGTTACAATGGGAACATGAAAAAGGTTTTTCACCAGTATGGGTGCGTAAGTGAACTGTTAAATTTACTTTGCTTACGCAGGAGTAGTTACAATGGGGACAAGAACAAGGTTTTTCGCCAGTATGGGTGCGTAAGTGAACCGTTAAATGCGATTTGCTTATGCAGGATTGGTTACAATGGGGACATGAAAAAAGTTTTTCTCCAGTATGGGTTCGTAAGTGTACCGTTAAATCTGATTTGCGTGAGTAGGAGTAGTTACAATGGAGACATGAAAGAGGTTTTACTTCGGCATGTGTCTTCGGGACCGCTATCACATCTGGAAAAGATAACAGATAAAGCTCAATAAGTCGGTATCTATAATGAAACGATAAGATTATTAAAACTGATTCAGACGAAAAAAAATCCATTTTACCTGCACTCTCGGTAATACTTTCAAATTGCTCTGAGCATTCCTTTTTAATATCTGGCAGGTCTATGTCTATTTCCGTATAAGGGATTCCCTCACCATCTTCTTCACGGGGTCCTGGTTTTTCCATGGGTACAGTCTCCACATTAATGCTACCTGAAACAGAATATCAACAAAATGTTAATAATAATTCATTTTCGGGAAATCGCTTGTTTACATTTAATCAGTTTGTACATAAATAGTAAAATAAAACCAATTATGGATTTTCTACTTGCGACTTTACCTCTACTGAGACAGCATAAAATGGAATAAGTAAATTAAATTTGTGTGAAAGGAATATGAATTAAAAAGTTTATACAAAACAAAAGATTAAATAAAACGAAAAATTTACAAAACAATACATTTATAGCCATGGAGAGAGGATGTAGATATTAATCAAATCATTATACAGATATAAACAATAGAGACATAAACATTATTCACAAACCATCAGAGGAATATTCTTTTATGGACCTCTTGTATTTGGTTCGCAACTGAAAATATCATATGTCTAATATCAACGATACATTGAACTAGCTTAAACATGAAATACCGTGAAATAGAAGGTACATTATAATTCAAATATTAAAAATGGAAAAAAAATAAATTCACGTTAATTTATTTTATTTTTATAGGTTGGTTCTTTACCGTTTGCTTAAAGATTTATAAATTATTTATTGAGTAAGTTTATACAATATTTGAATATAAACAAGATAATATTTCATTTTGTAACTTTAAATATTTTTACAATAAACATAACATTTCTTTTTAAATTCATTCATTCTTCAGACTTTCGGGCATTTCATCATACATCTATAGTCCTTTGTACATTGGGCAGTTATGTGATTTTGATTTCTTCATAAGTGGCAATCTAATTCTATTTACATTTCTGGTTTCGTAATTATGAACATCTCTGTTAAAAACAATTTCATCCTAAAAATATTTTGGCATTTGGTTGTGCACGACTTTATGCACAAAATTAACATATTATGTAAGTGTCTTTTTAAACAAACTTTTACAATTTTTAAAACGACACATAAATTCAAAGCAGGAATTCTAGAGTTCATTGAAGCAGAGGTTCAGGGACACACAAGAGAATATCGTATTTTTCATTATACTAGCTGAAGAACCCAGCGTCGGCTTCACCCAGTTTTTTGTTTTTATTTTATTTTATTTTATTTTATTTTATTTTATTAGGAACATTAACAGGTTTATAACATAACATGCATAGAGAGAGAGAAAAAATAAGTAAAAGAATTAGGTTACAACCCAATAACCAATGTTCACATCATGCAAAAAAGATAAAGAAGTTTAAAAAGCAATAAACAAACAATGAAAACAAAGAAAGGTTAAAAACAAAGAAATGTTAAAAACAAGGAAATAATAAGAGAGAATAAGAGAAAATGTATATATATATATATACACGTATAAACACATACATACATATATATACATACACATGCATATACACATATAAATACATACGTACACACAAACATATACATAGTTGCATACATACATACGCATACATACATGCATACATACATACATATACACACGTAAATTTGATATTAAATACAAATAATATGTAAGAGTGATAATGAATAAATGATTAATGTAATGTATTAAATTTATAAAAGGGTTAATTATTACAATACTCTGTTAACAATTTTTTTAAAAGCTCCTAAGGTACACGACAGGATATCAGCATCAAAATAAGTTTTATTATAATGATTGCAAGTTCTTAGTAAGAAAGAATTTTGCCTGAGACTCGTTGAAGCAATTTCGATATGAAACAATGATTTGTCTCTAGTTTTCTTACTTGGGACTCTAATATTGATTGATGACAAAAGGGCTGGACAGTCAATATGACCACTCAAGACTTTGTGTAAGTAAATCATGTCCGCAGTGTCTCTCCTGCTTTTTAATGTTTTTAGTCCGTAGTGCTTGATAGAGCTTTCCATATCGTAATAACGTAATTGTCTCCTGAAGTTCAAGTGATGTACAAACTTTCTTTGAACAGCTTCAATGTGTTTTGTGTGAATGTTATAAAAAGGATTCCATATGGCAGAAGCGTACTCAAGATGACTACGGACGTAGGAGTAATACAAAATTTTGAGTGTATGGATATTGTTGAATTCCTTTCCAATACGGAATAAAAATCCTAACATGCTCAATGATTTCTTGACAATCTTATCCACATGTGCCTTGAATGAAAGTTTGTCGTCAATCAGTACACCGAGGTCTCGAATTTGATTGACTTTTTTGAGTGGTTGACTGTTTGTAATATGGTAATTATATTCAATTTTATTTTTATTTTTTGTAAAGGTTATTACATAACATTTGGCAGTATTCATGTGGAGATAGTTGACAGTACAATAATCATTAAGCCTATTAAGATCTTGTTGCAGTTTATAACATTCAATAATAGAGTTAATAGAAAGAAATATTTTCATGTCATCAGCAAAAAGTAAAACTTTAGCATGCTTAAAGCATTTTACAATGTCATTGATAAATATAGTAAAAAGCAACGGTCCCAGGTGAGATTTTTGAGGGACACCTGAAGGTACATTGACAATCTCAGAATTGAAACCGTTTACTGCTATTATCTGGGAGCGTCCATTTAGGTATGAAACTAGCCATCGGTACAAATTACCGTGTATTCCTAAAGCTAAAAGTTTAGACAATAATAGGCTGTGGTTGATTTTATCGAATGCTTTGGAGAAATCTGTATATATAGCATCCACTTGGATTCGTTTATCCATTGATTTTGAAATATATTCGGTGAATACTGCAAGATTGGATACAGTTGATCTTTTTTTCATAAAGCCGTGTTGATTATCAGTTATAACAGACTTAACACAGTCATAGAGTTGCTCATGAACAATCTTTTCAAGAATCTTACTGAAGATAGGTAGTTTTGAAATTGGCCGATAGTTCTGGACGTCGTTTTTAGAGCCGGATTTGAATACTGGTGTAATGAGAGCACATTTCCATCGGTCTGGGAAGATGCCTTCTTTCAGTGATGATTGAAAAAGCAGTAGGAGAGGCTTAGATAATTGCTTGCTGCACATTTTTATAAAGTAAGATGGTATTTTGTCATATCCTTCTCCCAACGACCATGAGATATCATTAATTATTTTTTCTATCTGTTCCTTGGAAATTGAAATAGTAGAAATATTTATAGGATTATCAGT
The DNA here is from genome assembly GCA_026573805.1 of Hesperophylax magnus. NCBI lineage: Eukaryota > Metazoa > Arthropoda > Insecta > Trichoptera > Limnephilidae > Hesperophylax > Hesperophylax magnus. The sequence continues at coordinate 452,513 of JAIUSX010000222.1, read as the reverse complement.
TTGGGGATTATTAGTGAAAGCCTTTGTAGTAACATTATGATTATAAGTGGATGCAAAATGATTTGAAAACATATTACATATAGCTAAAGGATCGTTAGCAGTTACATTCATTAGTTTCATAGTGTTGGGTAACCCCGTACTATTTCTTTTACTTTTAACATAGGACCAGAAATTCTTTGGGTCATGCGATATTTTGACTTCTGCATTTATTATGAATTGTCTATGACATTCGTTCGAAACTTTTTTTTGTCTCGTTCGCAGAACACAGAATTCATGATAATCTAAAGGATTTGACCATTTTTTCCACTTTTTAAATATTCTGTATTTTTCTTTTGTTAATTTTATTAAAGCCGGGTTATACCAATATGGATATGTGCTGTTATCCTGAACTTTTTTTGATGGAACGTTACAGTGAATGATTTCATCCAATATATCGTAAAAACGGTTAATAGCTATATCGGTTGTTAGATTAGAAAATTCAGCATCCCAATCAACATTGTTGAGGAAATTGTTTATATTTTCATAATTCGCCTTTTTAAAGAGATTTATTGTTCTTTTCTTACTTACCATGGGGATTTCTATCTCTGTACTGATATCAATAATGATTGATTTATGATATTTACATTCAGGTATAAGATGTTGGGAGGTATGTGACACGATTACAGGGAAAGAGCTAAAAACTAGGTCTAAGAATTTGTGATTGTTGTTCGGAAAAGTACAATATTGTGAAAGCTCATTAAAACTAAGAGTGTCAGAGATTTTAGAAATAATTTCAGATTGATGACTATTTGTAATTTTCATATTATTATCATTACTTATTGACCAGTTTATTAAAGGTAAATTGAAGTCACCCGCTATAAGAAAATTATCATCACGATGAAGCGCTCGCAGTTCACATAATTTATCCATAAAGTCATAAGTGCTACGGGAGTGATTGGCTCCAGGTGGAATATAAACGCAACACAAATTGATCCTTTTGAGATTTTTAGTAATAACTGTCACCCATAAGTCTTCAGCATTCGATTCCCAATCCTTCCGCTCTACAACTGTAAGGTGTTTCTTTAACGCAAGAATCACTCCCCCTCCTCTTTTATTCTCACTACGATCACGTCTAAATACTATGTAACGATTATCAAATAGTTCCTCACTGGCGATGCTTTTCACAAGCCAAGATTCAGTTATCATAATAATATCAGAATCATTATTGGTAATATTTATGTAAAATGTATTCGTTTTAGAGCGCAGTCCTGTTACATTTTGATAATAAACGTTTAACATTATTAAGTGTAGAAAGCAAAGAAGAGAATTATATTATTGCATCATTAACTAATGCGTTGAGGATGAGTTGTTTGCCGATTGCATTTTGGATGATAGTTTGAGGAGAGAATCTTTGGTTTTTATAAGCACAGAAGCAGACGTATCATCCTTTCTCAAGAATATGCGCCCACTCTTGACCCACACGTACTTGAAGCGAAGGTCTTTAGCGGCGCGCCTGGCAGCCGCGTGTACATCCTTGTTGTGTGGAGATAAGTGCTCACACACATAAATTGGAGAGGAGTCCGGGAATCCAAGATGCTGACGATTCAATTTGTTATCAGCATTCCTGCGATTGAACGCCTTCACTGCTGATAGAAGTTCGTCACGCATACGAGGGCTGGGAAGAGCCAGAATAATATTCTTTGGTCGTGAACCTGAAACGGCGTTTGGATGATGAGGTGTTCGATGGCAGGACCTAATGTCATCTTCCTTTAGAGTGTAATTGACAGCGGTACACAGTTTTAACACTGTAGCCTTGATTACTTCATCCCTCTTTTCAGGAACCATCTGAATCTCAACATTGCAATTCCTGTTTGACTGATCTATATCATTCAGTTTAGTGAGAAGTTCCTGTTGGCTCTGCTGAAGATGAGCATTCGCAGCATTAAGTTTTTTGATTTCTGCCTCATTTATGTTGCATATTTTATTTAGTCTGTCATACTCCGCAGAAAAGAATTGAAGTGAAGTTTTGAGTTCATCAAAATCCCCCAGCTTGGTCTTGATGTCCCCCAATTGTTCTACTATTTGTGAGTTGAGGTACACAAATAGCTCACTTTTAAGATTCTTCAACATTTCGTCTAGCCACTTACGGTCTAAATGAGACATCATCTCATCTTCCTCAGAGTCGCCAGATGTCACTTTCTTTTGTGTTTTCTTCTGTCTGTTCATTTTTAAATGGTTCGAATATTGGGTATTAATTTTATAAAAATAAAAATGTTTGGATTATGTAGGATTCGATCTCAGGTCGTCTACAGCTGCAGTTAGCAAACAAGTCAAGCGCGGTGACCACAACACTACGACAGGCTTGTATGTACCCGTGGAGTTAGCTTAATATATTAGGAAACAAGTCTTCGAGTGATTTAGATAAATATTATATTATTGTTTCCAGTTATTATGAGATCACTTTTAATAATGTTTATTTAAAACTATCACACAGATCCTAATTGTGAAACATTTTGTGATTATTTAATTATCTCTCGCCAGGGAATTTATAAACAGGGAAATTAAAGAAAGTTATTTAAATTCACTTGTTACCATTGAGACAATGGCATTGAACTGTCACTTGATTTTATATTGATCTTTTTATCACTTGTTTAATTGATAAATTTGATTAGTAAATAGGATGTTTCACTATATAGATCAACGGTAAAACACCGATATAACTTTTTGTTGCTTCCACAGGTTTTTAGCTATGATTTTTTTTACTTTTATTTGGAGCGAATAATAACGTGCACTTCTTGTAGGTAAGATGTTAAAAAAAAAAAATTTTAATTTGAAAGGTAATTTTTATGTGTTAAAATAAAATTTTGGTGATGTTTGCAACTACCATACTAGAGTTCATGCCCGTATTATGGTAATCGTACATGATTTATATAAGAATAGCAATCATAAAATAAAACGGAAAAGGAAATTGTTATGGTCAAAAAAATCTTATATTGGACATCGAGTGTGCAAAAATTCTTCAACAAATGTCAAAATTCTACAGGGGTGAGAAAAGGGGATGGGGATAGATTTTCGAAATATCTTGTAGACAGCCGCCTTTAACTTGTTTAGAAGGTTAAGTGTGCAAAATGTCATCAATCTAGGAATAATAGATATCAAAAGCACAAACACTTCTTGAATTATGCAATTTTCTTCAGGTAGGTAGGTACCATAGTATTGATTATTCCAATTGACAGAATCTAAAATGGACACCATCTTGAACTGGAAACGGAAAATACAAACAAATTTACAGGCGTACATAAATGCTCAACGGTCGACTTAAAACAGAACTCCGCTTGGCTCTTTGAGTAGAGAATTTTCGGGGTGGATTGATTTACATACTTTAATAATAAAATATGACGAGGCAACATTTGACGAATTAAGAACTGTTTGCGAGCATAATAAGTTAAACGTTTTCTTAGTTCATCAGTTGCGTGTAAAGCAATATTCCAAAGGTAAAATTTTGAAGTGAAATAACACAGAACTGCGCTGTATAATTATTATTATAATAATTAATAGTATGGAAGACAAGAGGGGAAGTAAAGAACAAGCAGCTGTTCTGATTATTTGCATCGGAAACACTTCTATGATATGCAATGCAACTTACTAGTTGGCTGAACACTCTCGGCATACTGCAAACATTCCTTCTTCACATCCGGGAGGTGGATTTCAACATCCTTATAGGCCATTTCACCTGAGCCTTCTTCCTGTGACCATGGTTCAGTTTTGATGGAAACACTCTTAGGGTTGGAATCCATGGCATTGCTGTGACAACGTCCTGTCATGTGATGATAATTATTCTCAGCTAAAAAATAAGAAAGACTGTAACAAAAACTCTCTCTTTGAACAGTTCATATTAAAAATAAAATATGTTTCGTAAACAATGCTTACTTCTTCAAAATTTACTTAATTAATGGTTCCACAAAAAAGGTTTGCTGTTTTTGAATTAGCGAAAATGACTTATGTGATGTTCAAACAGGGTCAAGGTTAGATGAATTTCTTAATCGCTTGATTTTAATGTTTGACAGCGGCCGTAAATGAACAATAAACAAACTCATGTACTCTCTTTTGTTTCTCGTGTTATATCGCTAATGCTGTTTAAACTGATCAATAAGGTGTTGAGCGATATAATCTTACAATTAACAAGCACAAATTTACGAGTTTAAGTGTTACTTAGTTAATATATAAAGGTCATACTTACATACAAGGCGAAGCACGGCGGTCAATTGCAAGATATTGAAGAAACCTCTTCAAAAAAGTAAAAGCATTTCAATTTCAATTATTGTGTGGTTCATATAATATTAATTTAGAAAGACAGAGCAACAATTATATACGTTAAAGAAGCAAAAGCAAAGGAGACACAAGAGTCGGACACCTGACGTTTCCATGCGTAGCATAAATAAACCACTCTATCCGTAGAGATGATCGATATTCCTGACCCGGTTCCCGGCTCCATTGCCGTCACTGGAACTGGTTATTATTATTTATTTCTGTGGAACTGGTACATTTTTGAACTATTTATAATAAAATAATAAGTGACTTCACTTGCAACTAACGCACGGTTTCTTTTTAACATTCCGAATCAGTATGTGGATATCAAAACCACAGTGACATATAATTTAAAATAAAAATCATTCATAAAAAATATTCAGAATGAATAATTAAACAAGCATATTAAAACGGAAATATGTCGTCGATCCAATAATTTTAATCAATTTAATGAGAAAAGTAGTAGTTATTTAGACATTATGTAGAAACACCAACTGTAAAATATCTCAAGAATTTATTTAGCATTCTTTCAATCGTGTGAAAGAACTTTATAATTTGATGAGCAAACTATGGAATTATACTAGATATGACTGATATTGTTGATATTATGAAAGTCATTAAAATACTCTTAAAATAAAGTCAAACATTTGAACAGCTTTATTGGATATGTCTACAACTAGAAACTACTGACTTATTAGGTTGGTTCGGTTTATGTATTCATAGACATTCATTCAGAACAAATTTATTCAACACATGACAATTCAACACAGTCATAGCTCATCTTATCACAGATTCAGAACAATACAAACTAAAATTAGAACATTTTCATCACACGGGATTCAGCACTCTTTTTGCAGATTCACTTTTACCAATTTTAGCGCTAAAACTTGCCTTCCATTTTAAGACTGTTCAAGCTTGTCAAAAACAATAAAAATTTAGAACGTTACACAATAAATATTTAAAACGTACCTACTTTCTTATAATACCAAAATATCGATTGAAAAATGCGCATTTCGCGTTAAAAAAATTCACATAGGTATTTTGAATAAAATTGATGGATTTCCCATAAAAAATCGCGTTGTCAATTATCTTATAATTATTATCCTGGAAACAAATTTCATTAGAAGGGGGTGGGGGGCAGGTTTTGATGTGTGCGGAGAAGTATGAAAGAATTTTTTGAGATTTTCAAACATTGTCAGGTTATTCGTAACTCGGGGATGATTGTCTTTCTTTCCTCCAAATTCGAAAATAATTTATTGAGGTTTTGACCCACTTGACATAATACATATAATTTTATCCTTTGGTTAAATAACTTGTAAAACTAAAAGTTTATAGTAATTTGGCTTATAAATCACATATTATATTCTTCAAAGGGATAATATAGATAGTCCTTATTAGAGGACGTGTAAGATTCTGCATGGCGAAATTTTGTATTTTCTCTCAGAAATTCACTATCCTTTCCTGATGTTTTTATAAAATGTATCACCAATTCATTTAAAAAATAATGTTGGAATAATGCTGTATGAATATTTTTAATAAATTCGTGCCTCAAAATCATAAAAGAAACGTAATGAGATACTCGTATATTTAAATTCTAGCAGTGTATTCTTTCTCCGTGCTTATAAATAGATTTAGGATTTATATTACTTGCCTACAAATATTCTATAAATTGCCGACGGTACCGCGAACCACTCGTGAAGCGTAGATCCCTGCTTGGTTGACAGAGATGAGAGAAGCGCCCACTGTGGCAAATCAGCGAACTAAACTCAGGGGCGGAAGCAATTGAATGTGCTGCATCTGGTGGATACTATATATCTATGGACAAGTGAAAACAACAGCTGATTCTGACAGATCCATATTTAATGACAAAAGTAGTGAAATTTAAGCAAATTCAGCAAGTAATCAAAGTTGAAACATATAAACTAGTGAAAAATTAATCAAAATAATAGTGTATTTCGTGGTGGCAGTGCTAAACAACTTTACATATTGCCCTGAAAAATTACGCATAACGAATTCACTGTCATTGTAAGCTACAACCACAGACAATTTATGTTTTTGAATTTGTGATGAGGTTTTTTTTTTGTCATAGACAAATAAGTTAAATTTTTAACAAGATTTTCTAGATAAGTTAAACACACAGCTGAAAACTCACAAAAGGTCCATAATACTAGGGGACTTTAATATCAACTTACTTGAGTCCACAAACACACACACTTGTAAATACACAGAAATCATCAAGTCAAACAATTTCAATATAATAAACAAAATAAACAAAAAACATGCGACACGTATCACAGAAAGCACCAACACCATTATCGATCACATCATCTCAGACATAAATCTTTCTTATTCTATAACAAACTGTGACACTTCAATATCTGATCACAACCTACTGGTTCTTGACATACTGCACACCTACACTAAAAAGAATTCACAAAAACCCTCCTATAAATATACGAAAATTGACTATGATAAACTAGAGGAGGATATTCGACAAAACCCCTTTTCTATAAATAATAACGAGGACTCGGAACTGAACTACAATAACTTTGTAAACTATCTAATAAACAAAATTACTTTTTACAGTTCAACAATAATAAAAACAAATAAAACCTGTCTTCCTGGTTGGATAACAAAAGACTTATTAAAAATGATTAATAAAAGAAATAAACTACACTTAAAAATAAAAAAAGAACCCTGTAACCCATTACTGAAAACAGAATTTACTAAAATACGTAACCAAATAACTATACAAAAACAAAACTCTAAAAAACAACACTATAGCAGACTATTTAAAAAATGTGAAAATAATACCAAAAAAACTTGGAACCTAATTAACAACATCATCAAGAATCAAACAAACACGAAAAGCAAACCATGTAAAAAACTAAAGAGAGATAATGAAATTATCACAGAAGAGATCAAGATATGCGAATGCTTTAATAACTACTTTTGTAATGTTGGCGCCTCTTTAGCTGGTAATATAATTAACAAATACACCCATGAACTAGATGAAAAAATTACATTAAAGTATGAAAGTACGGAGTCAATATACCTACAACCCGCAACTGAACCCGAAATATTAGCTATTATACAGTCCCTAAAATCAAATGCGAGTGCTGGTCATGACCAATTAAAATGTGTAACAGTACAAAAACTTGCCCCGCTATTAACACCTATACTAACTAAACTGATTAACCTGAGCCTAAAAGAAGGTCAATTTCCGAACAGTTGTAAAATCGCAAGGGTTATCCCAATATATAAAGGGAGCTCGAAAACTCAAACATCAAACTATAGGCCTATTTCTGTCCTACCAATTCTATCAAAAATATACGAAAGATACGATAGGCTAAACAACTTTCTGAAAAAAAAATCATTTCTATATGCCAAACAATACGGTTTCAGAAAAAAGTCTAACACTCTTTCTGCAACTAATGATCTTATAAATAAACTTAGAACTAGCATAGATAATAGAAACTATGTCATAGCAATTCTTGTAGACCTTCAAAAAGCCTTCGACACCGTAAGTCATGAAATACTGATTAAAAAAATAGAAAAAACAGGAGTAACCGGTCCAGCTATCAAATTAATTAAATCATATCTATCAAACAGAAAACAATATGTTAGCATAGAAGATAATAACAGTCAGTTAGAGAGTATAAACTATGGAGTTCCGCAAGGATCTATACTGGGGCCCCTCCTATTCCAAATATACATAAATGACATCTCCCAGTTGAAACTACATGGTGAAATATTTCTATACGCAGATGACACTGCAATATTTTACTTCGGAAAAAACTTAGAAACTCTATTAGAACAATCTCAAGAGGATCTTAATATTCTAAGCAGTTGGCTAATAAAAAATATATTAACAATAAATATTAATAAATCCGGCTATATGATCCTAAGCTCACCTAAAATAATAATACCGTCGCATAAACCTCTACAAATAGAAGAAAGGGACTTACTTATTCTAGACAGCGAAAAATACCTTGGCTTACATATTGATAAACATCTGACATTTAAACAACACGTAGAAAAATTAAAAGCAAAAATCATCCCACTAATTGGTGTATTTGGTAGAATTGCCCATCTCCTACCAACGGAGGTAAAGAGGGGCTTATACTTCAGTTTAATCCAGTCCCATCTGAATTATTTAATAGAAATATGGGGAAACACATACATTACATACCTAAATGATTTACAAACAATACAGAACAAAGTTATTAAAAAACTCTTCAATTATAACCCGGACACTCCCACAAAAAAACTGTATCAGGAAATGAAACTCTTGAAAATAAGAAAATTGTACGAATACAACATATGCCTCCTAATCTACAAAATCCAAAATGGAGTTATACACACAAACACAATATTTAAACAAACGTCACAAGTACACGAACATTATACTAGGCAACATAACAAATTGTACACACATACTGTAAGAACTGAAAGAGGCAAAAGAGGCATTGGCCACGAGGGTGTACAAATATACAATCACCTTCCAGATAAACTTAAAACTGAGAGTATAAATGTGTTTAAAAAAAAACTTTTTAATCTTAAGTTGTTAGAACAATAATTAGAAAACTATTTATTTAATGTTATATATTTAAGTTAAGAAAGCGAAATGTAAATTTCTTTTAACTTAATAAATAAAAATTTAAAAAATAAAAAAATAAATTATTTTTAACTCAATTAGGGGTATTTCTGAACAACTGTAAGAAACCTACCTACAAACTAAGAAATAAATCAACCAAAATGTCTAAAACACGCAAGGTTTGCAGTGCAAAGAAAAAAACATCTTCGCCTTTTGCAACCACGTCTGGCCATATTGACTCACCAATGTCAATGATTTACATTCACACTGACTCATTAATCATTTTTTTTTAGTCGAAACTTGAAATCATGCGCACTGAAAACAACAAAGCGATTGACGCTGTTCAGTTAAAATTAGATGCGCTGTCTAACGAGTGGAAGGACCAATACACAAAAATTCTGGGATGTGTGAGCGTTCTCCAAGAAGTAAACTCAAACCTCCGGCAAGAAGTCCAGTCACTCCGAGATGCACACTGGAGGTTATCCACCGCTTACCCGCCCTGGTATAAGTAACAGATGGTTACGCCTTCAGGGCTCTCACAAGGACTCTATTTTTTTTTTGTTTAACGACTCTACATTTATTATAAAATGAATCTAGACCTCCAATGTCCCTGCATAGTGGTTAGGCTGCAGGATGCCTACAATATTACACAAAAACACAAATAACAATATTAAAATATGTACAGGTATAGTAAAATAAAATAGGCCTAAAAATAATACAGGACGAAATAACTGCTAAAGCCTAGGCCGAGATGCACAAGATAAAATGGAGCAGCTCAGCAGAATATGCAATATAGACATCCATTGCATATTCTGCTGTATGAATATTTTTCAAAACAAGAGCCGCCGGAAAAGCTAACGGCTATAAATACATATGGGTGCGGAACGGCAGTATTCTGGCAAAGAAGAACGATCTCTCTCGGGTTTTCACCATTCGCCGTGAGGGAGACCTTCAAAAGATAATCACTCATGATCAGCAAAACATGTGACTACAAATATGTTACTGCTGTCTTCGGTATCCGCTTTCTCACAGTATTCTGTATCCTGTAATTTGTTTCTTTCAAAGAAACTTTATATTTTTGTTTACCGCGCAATATACCTATAACTTTATACCAATACCATGTTTCTCACATATTCATTCACATTCTAAAATGTCAACATATTTCACATTCCTTGATCTAATAAGTAGTTTATGTTTTTTATGTAATTTCGAAGCATCATATGCCCTGCATAATGTATCACTCGTGCTATTGTGGAATATGTCAAACGGCACTCCTACTGTGGCGAAATGATCTCATCATCATTTATATCCGTTTATTACCAGAACTGAGGTGGTATTAGGACCAAAACCCAGGAGCTACTAATTAATGTATTATCGAATAACTACGACGTTATAGTTCTAGTTGAAACATGGCTTGTAGCCAGTGTAAATACGGCTGAATTCATAGATTCGCGTTACTCGGTGTTCCGACGTGATAGGGACCGTACACTTACTGGTAAAATGGACGGAGGCGGTGTGCTGGTAGCAGTGCGCAAGGAGGTTGCATCTTCCCGGCTCGATGACTGGGAAAATGGTCAAATCGAACAAATCTTCGTTTCTATTCCGGTAAGGTCTTTCAATCTCATCATATGTGCAGTACACATACCTCCTGCCTCAAAACCTACGGTCTATGATACGTTCTCCAAAAACCTGGAATCTGTATATTCATCACAACCAAATAATACTTTTTGTGTACTAGGAGATATGAATCAACCAACTCTGACTTGGTCATTTTCCGAAGACAGCAGTCAAGGTCTCGCCTCCTCAAATACGGCTGCATCGAAAACTCTGCTTCAAGCAATGTCATTGATGAACTTACTCCAATATAACTGTATACCTAACCATAATGAAAAATACTTAGACCTCGTATTCTACAGTCGCGAAAAAAATGTAACACGTAGCAACAACCCTCTCCTCTCAGAAAATAGACACCACCCAGCCCTTGAATTTGATATATCCTTCGTAATTCAACCAAAAATCAAAAACAAAATACAGCGTAGGCGCAATTTCAGGAAAGCTAATTATGCTCAGATTAATTATGACATTAATTTTATTGATTGGCTATCTGAAATCGCAAATTTATCAGCCGAAAAAGCAGTAGATCGATTCTATTTAAAAATAAACAATGTAATTGATAAGCTTATTCCAGTATTGGCACGACGAAACGACATATTCCCCATATGGTTTACTCCAGAACTTATTAGGTTATCAAGGAAAAAAGATAAAGTCTGGCTCTCATGGAAGACATATAAAGGTCTTTCTGATTATCGTGAATTTTCCTTCTTACGTGCTACATACAAAAAATTGACTTATGAAACCCGAAGGTTATTTTTTGACAAAAGCTTTTGGTCATACATATCCTCATTAAAATCGTCTGATGGATACTCTGCTGCAATGTCCTTCGAAGGGCGCAAATCTAACGATGCCCAGGAAATCTGTGATATGTTCTCTGAATTCTTTAAGTCAACATTTGAACCTTCCTCTATCAATGACCCAATTATTAACATTGACCAACTTGAGGAAGTTCAGGACTCTGGACTTGCGCACATTCACACAATTAAACTAACGGAAAAAGAAGTGCAATCGAGTTTTAAATCGATAGACATAAACAAGGGTGCGGATGCAATATATTGCGATTTCAAAAAAGCTTTCGACAAGGTTGACCACCTTATTCTTATTAAAAAAATTATGTGCAACGGAATTAGAGGAAATTTATTACGTTGGTTTATCTCATATTTAACAAAAAGACAACAAGCCGTATCATTAAGAGTACACACTTCTACATGGGAACCAGTTACTTCTCGCGTGCCACAGGGGTCAATCCTGGGTCCGCTGTTGTTTATTCTTTTTGTTAACACTGTTACTAAATGTTTCGTGCATTGTTTATACCTTTTGTACGCCGATGACATAAAAATATTTGCCATTGTTCGGAATTTAAACGATTGTCTGCTCATACAAAGCGACTTAGTAAGGTTCGAAACGTTTTGCAATGAAAACAAAATTTACCTAAGATACAATAAATGTAAACAAATAAGTTTTACTAAAAATCACAACGCTATCAAACACAATTATTGTATTGGTAATTATTTACTCCAGCGCGTTTACTGTATAAGAGATCTAGGCGTAATTTTTGATTCCAAACTCCACTTCGATGTGCACATTGATAATATTGTGAATAAAGCTTACAGCATGTTAGGATTTGTCATCAGAAACAGCCGTGAATTTCGAAAACCTGAAACATATCTTCTTCTTTATTACACTCTGGTCCGTTCTCTACTTGAATACTGAACCTCTATATGGAATCCACTTTACGATATCTATAATGAAAATATTTAAAATATTCAAAAGAAATTTCTTCGATGCCTCAATTACAGAATGAGCGCACCTAAACGCGGGTATATAAATATGCCCTCGAGTTAAAACGTCTCCACTCTATCTAACCGGTGAACATACCTTGATCTCATGAGTCGGTATTTTTTAAATCTTATTTAAAATCTATTTCTAAAATCTGTAACAACGTTATTGACTGTCCCGAATTACTGAAATTAACAAACTTCAAAGTACCACCCAGAGTAACAAGGCTTAACGACTTATTCCACATTAGCAGGACGCGTACAAATGCTGGTGTCAGGGATCCAATCAGAAGAATGTGCGAATCACTTAATCAGAATCAAAACCTCAAGGATTCTGACTTATTTTTTGATACACGCACTACTTTTAGTAGAAAAATGAAGACTGTTTTCCTACAAAGTTCAAAGTGAACAACTTAGACATACTTCGTTTAAATATATTTTTTCTAAATTTCTGTTTAACATTGTTTATCTATTTATATATAAATATATATATATTTGTGTTTCCCTCTAAATTTTTCAAAAATAATTTGTAAATTCTTATAAGGATAATGCGCATTTCTTTCATATCTCTATTTGTAAAATAATATTCTTATGTACTTATATATTTTTCCCCTATTTATAAGTCAAAATATTTGTATATGTTTTTAACTGCTGTTTAAGTCAATTTGTGAGAAATAGTTTGGATGCAGGTGAATTCTCTAGTTGATGTTCTGTATATTCTTGTCAATTGATATCTGTATCTGTTTTTTTTACTACTAAATAATAAAAAAAAAAACTATAATACTGTACTTATATCATTGGGGTTATTTCAAAAATGAAAAAAAATGTGCCTTAATAATTTTATTTGTATAATAATGTAAAATATGGAAGGACCTACCCTCCCCAATAAAGACTCCATCGAAATGCTTGGAGTAAGTTTATCAGACCGGCTCGGACAAGGACTCTGGCAAGGACTGCGGTCCGTCTGATTGACAATCCATTGTTAAAAGACCGATTGCCGTATCTAATGCATAGACGCACTGAAGACATGCTGAGTCTGTTCTACAGGTATTTTGATGGAGCCGGCTCTAAAGAGCTTGAAGCATTGATCCCTAATTCACTGGCGCACGTGCGTGAAAATTGATGTACACAAGCGGAACATCCGTTCATAGTTGATGTTGGCTTCATGAGAACGGGCCGCTTCTTCGACTCGTTTTTGTGCAAGACGCTTCGCATGTCAAACGAGCTACCGGCATCTGTTTTTCATCCTTCATATAATCTAGGCCTCTTCAAGAACCGCATAGACGTGATAATAATATGCTAATCAAAATGCGTTACATTGATGCTTGGTGTTACTTTAAGTGACCAGCTAAGGCACGGGGACCCCATCGAAGCCAGTCAAGTAAGCCTCTCAGAAGCCGGGTGTTTTTTACAGGGCCCACATATACTTTAACAGTACACAATTTCTGACTCTGTATAAATCGTAAGTGGGCCTCAATGTTGAATTTGGCAGCCACCTCTGGTCTGAAGCTCAAAATACATGAAAAAACCTTTCTACTCTGTGCAGAAACGCGAGTTCCATTTGATAAATTCCCCTATCTTAACAAACGGATTGCTATCTTCATAGCACAGGCTTCAGGTGGGAATTTTGTCACTGTTCTATCAGTATTTCAGAGTAATTGATCGCCCAACATTTGAACACGGTTATGATTTATCACACGAGTGTGCAAAATTTCCTAATTGTACTGTCAAATTGTAGGCTTACGTCTGAAATGCTAGCGCACACTGCAAGAATACCACTAACGTTAGTTAAATCCATTTATCAGTGACGGACATAATCAATTTCTCAGTCCAGTCCGCGAAAATTTAGAAATGGCGCTTGGCGATAAAAATGCTGTTTAGTAAGATTAAAAACAAATCAAAACCCAAGGCACTGTTCAAAATATTTTTTTGTACATTAATATTTCCATAATATGCATGTAAAAGCACTTATGGGTATGTAATGTTATAAGTAAATATGTATTATGATGATAACAATCAGTCCCTTTGCATAAAACATATTTATTTAACTTAAATAGTTCCACTTTTAATAAAAACATACATTGTAATATAAATTTTGCTTTAAACTCGTGCGATAGGTTTATAGTAATAATCTCTACACAATATTGACAGACAAATGACCGGAATAAAATCAACGTGAGAATAATATTATTCTATATAAATTAATTAAAATAATACTTTATTTTATTCGAATTCTTTCTTTTAATAACTTTTGAAGGATATACCCATCAATGATAGTTAATATTAATAGTTATCTTTTACAAATAAGAATGTGTGTGAAAGCTATTTATAAACAATTTTTTTTATTTTTTTTATAGTGAATACCTCACAAGAGTCCCAACTGCTCCCGTCTGGAGCCAGTGAGACTATGGCATCCCCAATTGTGGGATGTTGTGAGGCTGAAGGTAAGTGGGGAAGGGAAAGAGGAAGGTGGGGAAGTACCTGGCTATTCAGATCTAGTCACTAAACACGGTTAAAGCCATTTGGAGCAACGTTTCAATTCTGAATGGTGGTCTTACACCAGGGCGATACTGGTAGTATCTTCCACTCTGGAACGTGCCGCAAATATACTATATATTATTTTAATTAATTAATTGTGAAATAACACAAATTAATCAAATAAAATTTATTTGCGCACGCCGGGTTCGAACCCGCGACCTTCGGAATGGCAGTCCAATGCGTTACCACTGGACTATGCCGGCCGTCATAGTCCAATTACATCATTTAAAGAGTAATGGCTTTAAACATTAATTGCATAAAATAGTATTAGAATATTCATGACAACAATATAAACAGTAAATAGGGCTAGGGTACTGAGCCGCCCGGAGTGCAGGTCAAAGTGCTTTCACCGTACTACAAAGAATTATTATAAAAAACCAAAAAATCGGCTAAGGAAAAACATTTCCAATTCGGGTGGTTTAAAACAGGCAAAATGCTAATCCGAAAAGGACCGGGGGAAAAAATTAAACAAATTGAAAATGAAAATGATTGTTAAAAATGGTGTATGGTGTAAAATGTAGGTCACTCAGACCTCAAAATAACATTATCCTTATTTTGCATACCACCATGGCTGATGTACTTACAATGAACTTAAATAGCACACAACATCATATAACCAATGATACAAAACTCTGTGATTCTATTATTAACACTCCAGGTTCTCTTACAATATTTAACCAAAATATAAGATCCCTTAACAAAAACTATGACGAACTTGACATAATCGTATGCATCTTTTAAACAGATTTTAAAATTATAATCCTTACAGAATGTAGGATTTCAACCGCTTTTACAAAAAAACACAAAAATAATTGTACTAAATATCACACATTAAATCAAAATGTTGGCATTGTTGTATACGTAAATAATAGTCTTAACGCCTCTGCATCAGAAATTTATTTAGTAAATATAAACTGTCTACAAATAATCTAATGCGTGTATTTTCGTCCTATACAGATAACCATCCATACATAACATTACACTATTTATAATGGATCTGCATTCTCACCTAAAAAAACCAACTTCATTCAAAAATACAATCATAGCTGGAGATGTAAACATTAACATACCTCCTAATCGTCACCCTCAAAACATTGAATACCAACTGATGCTTCTGGATCATGGCATTATAAGCACCATTAATAATCCTACCGGGGTAACCAAAGACTCAGAGTCATATATCGACCACATTAGGGTTAAATCAAAAAGACAAAGATATAGTGCAGTACACGAATCGAAAATCACAGATCACTACACAAAAACGATAGGCCCGACTTCCCCAAATATTAACTCAACTTTCCAAAATAACAACGCAAAAAAAATAAACAGAACACCCACATTTATCCCTCATCGCAAAGTAAGACTTAAAAAATGGATAACTCAAAGCATCATAAATAACATAAAAAGGGACAAACTACACAAACAACTTAAACTGAACCCTAATGATACCTCGCGTTACTTCTTCTATAAAATGTACAGAAATATTTGTTCCCTAACAATACGTTAAGCCAAAGAATTATACTACCGAAAAAACTGATAACAGCAAATTATGACCCTAAAACCGTATGCTCAATTTTGAGGGAAAGTACGCATTCACAGAAGGACAAAGATGATACCATAAAAAATACTAATTAATTTTTTTTTTTTTTATATTAACTCCACACAGGAGGCCCTGAAGAAAATGATTTCCCTCAGGGCCTATGTCATCTTTGGGGATGCTGTGTGGAGGTCTTTTTGTGGAGAGGAAGGAGTGAACATGGGTCTTGAAGAGTCCCATGTTGTAGGAGGGAGGAAACACAGAGGCCGGCAGTTCGTTCCACAGCCGAGCTGTTGAACTTAAGAACGAATCGTAGAAGCGACCCGTTCTCATGTGACAAATGTCAACCGTGTACAAATGTTGGGCGCGCGTTTGGCGTGTATCCCGACTACGCACCGGTGCCGAAGGGATCAATGACGCTAGTTCCTCAGAGCATCTTCCATTGTAATACCGATAGAACAAGGACAGCATACCTACCTGACGCCTGTGCTCTAAAGATTGCAGTTCGTTTGTTAAGATTGGGGAATCTATCAAACGAACCGCCCGTTTTTGCACAGAGTCAAGGGTTTTTTCAGGTATTTAGGGGCTCCGGACCAGAGATGGCTGCCAAATTCGACAGTAGGGCGCACTGAAGAACTCTTCAGAACATGATGAAGAACTCTACTTCCACGACAATCCTATACGTATCCTCAATTTTATAAACAAACACTACATTAATATTGGAGTTAGCCTAGCTGAAAATATAAAAACTACGTTGCCTCTCAGAGATATCCAAGAACCTCAAAACAATGCAACAAACATCAGTAGTGAAAATTACAACAGACATTTCAAATAACATAATATAACGCTAGAAAATACCAATACAATAATTCAACCACTAAAGAATAACACAACTACAGGACCGGATGGTGTAGATTCTAAAACTATCTTAACACAACAACTACTTAAACCACTCGCATACTTAATTAATCTTAGTCTAAAAGAAGGAATTTTCCCTAGATTACTAGAAAAAGGTCTTATTATAACAATTAAATAAAAATAAAATCAGGACATTAATAAATGATAATTAAATCAGGACCAAAAAATAATGGAAACAACTATAGACATATTACGCAACTAAATACCATTTCGACAATTCTTGAAAAAAACAGCTTCAATACTATCTGGAAACAAAACACATACTCTCGATCAACCAACATGGCTTCAGGAAAAACAGGAGCACAGTAAATGCACTAGCTACTGTAACGGACTTCAATACAAAAAATCTAGACGCTAAGAAAAAAGTTATATCTATTTACTTAAATCTATGTAAAGCCTTCGACAGATTTTCAAACATAAAACTATTCAAAAAGCTAAAAAACATAGGTATTAATGGAATAGAATTCGATCTTATTAAAAGCTTCATGTCTGACAGAATGCAACAACTAAAAATTGACAGCAAGACAAGTTATCCACTTTTAATCACATACGGAGTCCCACAGGGGACTATACTTGGCCCTCTATTATTCCCCATCTACATAAACGAACTATATAAAATTGTAGTGTAGAGTAAGGATGCCATTTACCGGGTACTTTTTTTTGATCAGCCATAAAACGAAGAAATGATTGAATTTTCTGAAAATGAGTTTGTATGTGTATAACTGTATTAATCTTTTATCATGTATGTACAATAAAAATAATTTAGCGGCCGTACTTAAAAACACAAAAGGAAAAATATGTGAAAGGAGAAATTTTGTCTTTGAAAAAAAGAGGTCCTTATATCGGGTACCATACCTGCCTTTTATCGGGTACCCGGTGATAGGATTCCTACCATTTATCGGGTACCCGGTAATACGCATAAAAAGTATTTCTACAATTGTTTTGAAAAAATTATTATTTTTTTTAATAAAGCATATTTAATTAACTTATAAAAAGGCTGTTCATTTTCGTACTGTTAAGTTCAACCGTTAAGGCAAATATCACATATGTAATCGAAATTCCCGTTACCGGAACATTCTACGTGAGCCCATTTTTTACATGCAATGCATTTTATCCATTTTTCTCCTCTGAAATTAGATGAATATGCTTTGTTACAGTAAACGCACGCTGCATCTTCTTCATCGGTATCTGGATCATCGTCGGTATCCATGAAAATAACAGAGTCATCGTTACTCTCACCACTGCTGGAATCTGATGTGTCCACTTTTTTTTGCTTCCGTTTCATCTTCGTTGTATTTTCAGTTTTCGTCTGTTTTTTCATAATGCGTTGTTTACCTATAACCAAATTTAATTTACTGACGCCTTTCTTATCTTGTTTAGCTGAAGACTCACTTAAATTGTTTTTGTATGGGGATCCTGAAATTAAACAAGGAGATCCGGTTCTTTTACTTGTGTTAGGTTTAACAGTGGGTAGTTTTGTAATGTCAATACATCTAATAGGATCATTGCTTGAAGATGCAGCAAGGGTATCTACAGTGCCAACAGTTGCCAACGCCTGAGTGAGATGTATGCCAGAATCAAGTAACTCAGCTTCTAGCGTAATATTTTGTGATTCTTCCGGTTCTGGAACATCGTGAGCAGCAAAATCGTGGTCTCTGAATATGAAACGATTGCAAGGAAATATGCCACTTTTGCGGAAACCATTGATGGCCACTTCAACAGTTGCACTACGTTGGTATGCTTGCCCCATAAGACTTGCGACTTGTAATGGAGTCACCATTCTTCCGACATTATTCCTCAACCACGTAGTTACAGCTTTTGAATAATATATTTTAAATGGACCCATAAAAGCTAGGTCTAGCGGTTGCATCTTATGAGTTGAATGTGGGGGTAAACAAATTATTATAACGCCATTGTCGCGGGCCATGTTGATTACGTCAATATTTCGTGTATGCGAGTAATGACCATCAAGAATAAGAATAATTTGATCCCCTTTAGAAGGCCTGGTGTATTTAACGAAGTGGCGAAACCAATCAGTAAAAATATTTTGCTGAACCCAGCTTGAAGGATGGCACGCCGATATAGCTCCTAGAGAAGCTCCATCCATGAGTTCTGCTTTCATGTTTTTACGGGGAAATATGAGCATCGGAGGTACGTAGTTGCCAGATGCACACATACATGTTATAACAGTTATGAGGGCTCCTCTTTCTGCAGATGTTATAGCTCCGACTTGCTTCTTTCCTTTCAGCGATAATATTTTTGGCAGATTACTTTGCACAACGCTGATACCGGTTTCATCTAAGTTGTAAATTCTTGTTGGGGAATTATCAACACTGTCTAGTTGTGCCTCCAAAATATCAAAAAATTTTGAAACATTGTCTAGGTTGAAACCTTTAATACGTGCCAAAGACGTGCCTTGGGGCTTCTTCTTGGAAAGATAGGGGTGTCTCTGTAAAAATAATTTAAGCCATTTTCCACCAGCAGACCTTTTTTCGACTATAAACGGATATGGTATTTTGTTTAAATCGGCAAGTTGAAAAGCTAAACTTTTGACATCAGCGAGAGTGAGTCCGTAGAACCGTTCATCCATTTGAATACAGTACTGCACAAGCTGTTTTTCAAATCCTGCTGACAGTGTAGGCTTTCTTCCAGACTTCTGGGAAATCAGTTTGTCGATGCAACTTATTTGCTTTTTATTTCTCACGTAATCTTCCAAAGTAGTCTGTGGGACATGGAACTCACGGGCTGCTTTCATATATCCCATCGTTTTGTTTTAAACAGCTTCTGTAGCTCTTTTCATATCTGAAGGATCCCATTTTTTGCGTGTTGAAGTTGCCATCTAAAACAAATATTAGCTGAATAAATTAAGCCTTTTATCGGGTACCCGAAGTTGGCCATTACCGGGTACCCGGTATTGCGGATATCACAAATCTGAACAACGAAATGATGACAGAAACGTAACAGAGCGATGAAATGTCCAAAGAATGCATGTCGTGTGAACTTAACTACATAGGTTAAAAGAAAAATAATAATAACTCTAAAAAACACTTAACCTTGTTATCAAAATATGCCGTGTTAAAACTGCCTTGATAAACTATTTATCAGATTTTTTGCAAAAATGCCTGCCACTTAATGAACGTGCGAGTGACGGTTGTCGATCTTCGCCTTATGATGGCGGATGGTAAGATCTCTGTTTTACCTGTCGATTAGTTCGCGCAGTTGGCACCAGTTTCGACTTAAAGGGGTACCCGGAATTGGGCAACTACCCGGTAAATGGCGTCTTTACTCTACGTATAGAAATAAACCATAATAAGGTAATATATATATAACAAGGTTCAGTGTGACAATTACATCTGTCGAAAAAGTCAAAACAATAAACACAAAACACACTTGAGTTGATTTAGTTGTAATGTTAATGTTTTACCAGCAGTGGGACTCACATGACTAACAATTACTTTTTAGAGGTGTGTCGACTAGTCATTATGTTAGGTTAACATGCATAACTGAATTAAATATAATATATTTTCCTTACTTATTTTTAAATTTTCATTTTTATCTCTTTTCTAAATTCACAACATTTACAGTATCGGAAGCCAATGGATAATAAATGAAAAAAAAATAGCTACAAAAATTACACATTTTCCTGTTCACGTCAAAATTTAGATATCCTCCTAAAAATTGTTGCTAATAACAGGAAATATGTCTAGTTAGGAATTAAAAGCGACCAGGCAAGCATAATGGCAACTTGAATTCACATGTAACCCCTATTTATAATAAATTAATTCTATTAATTAATCTTCTCGGATGTGGCTAGCAGAGTTTAACAACGTTTTTCCAGTTTATTTGCATATTTAAGTATGCCTACATCGGCAATTATTTATATTATTATTGTGAGTATTCAAAATAATGTTATTGTGCCATGAACCAAAAGAAAAAGAACGACAATAGATAAATCGTAGCATTACTATTAATTTCTGCCATCTGAAAGTTGTATGAGTATTAACATGCGTATATAAGAAAGAAAGATTCTTAATTTTGCTAATTTGACTAACCAAAACAAAATAAAGATTTGCAAGAAGAAACATTATTGCTTACATAGGTGCTAAGTAATAAAACAATCATTTTTTATGATGATAATTAAAATAAAATATTAGACAATTAGTATAGTATGTATGCGTAAGTGTACTGTTAAATTTGACTTCCGTGAGCAGGAGTAGTTACAATGGGCACATGAATATGGTTTGTCCCCAGTATGAGTGAATAAGTGCATGTTTAAAAGAGATTTTCATGAGCAGAAGTAGTTACAATGGGAACATGAATAAGGTTTTTCACAAGTATGGGTGCGTAAGTGCAGCGTTAATTGTAATTTGCTTGAGAAAGAGTAGTTACAATGGAGACATGAATACGGTTTTTGTCCAGTATGGGTGCGTAAGTGCACTGTTAAATTTGACTTGCATGAGCAGGAGTAGTTACAATGGTGACATGAATAAGGTTTTTCGCCAGTATGTGTGCGTAAATGCACCGATAAATCTGACTTACGTGAGCAGGAGTAGTTACAATGGGCACATGAATAAGGTTTTTCTCCAGTATGAGTGATTAAGTGCCTTTTTACATTTGAGTTTTGTGAGCAGGAGTAGTTAAAATGGGCATATGAATATGGTTTTTCCCCAGTATGAGTGAATAAGTGCATGTTTAAAAGAGATTTTCATGAGCAGGAGTAGTTACGATGGGAACATGAATAAGGTTTTTCACAAGTATGGGTGCGTAAGTGCAGCATTAATTGTAATTTGCTTGAGAAAGAGTAGTTACAATGGAGACATGAATACGGTTTTTGTTCAGTATGGGTGCGTAAGTGCACTGTTAAATTTGACTCGCATGAGCAGGAGTAGTTACAATGGTGACATGAATAACGTATTTCGCCAGTATGTGTGCGTAAATGCACCGATAAATCTGACTTACGTGAGCAGGAGTAGTTACAATAGGCACATGAATAAGGTTTTTCTCCAGTATGAGTGATTAAGTGCCTTTTTAAATTTGAGTTTTGTGAGCAAGAGTAGTTACAATGGGCACATGAAAATGGTTTTTCGCCAATATGTGTGCGTAGGTGCTTGGTTAAATCTGACTTATATGAGCAGGAGTGGTTACAATGGGGACATGAATAAGGTTTTTCGCCAGTATGGATGCGTAAGTGAACTGTTAAATGTGATTTGCTTGAGCAGGAGTAGTTACAATGGGAACATGAATAAGGTTTTTCGCCAGTATGGGTGCGTAAGTGCACTGTTAAATGTGAATTGTGTGAGCTGGAGTAGTTACAATGGAGACATGAATAAGGTTTTTCGCCAGTATGGGTGCGTAAGTGCACTGTTAAATGTGATTTGTGTGAGCTCGAGTAGTTACAATGGAGACATGAATGGGTTTTTTCTCCGGGATGTGTCTTCAGGACCATTATCACATCTGGAAAAGATGGCACATAAAGCTCAGTAAGTAGGTGTCGAAACGATAAGATTATTAAAACTGATTCAGAACAAAAAAAAACCATTTTACCAGCAGTTTCTGTATACTTAATACTTTCAGAGTGCTCTAAGCATTCCTTTTTAACATCTGGCAGGTCTATGTCTATTTCCGTATAAGGGATTATTCCTACATCTTCTTCTCGGGGTCCTGGTTTTTCCTTAATGGGTTCAGTCTCCACATTAATGCTACCTGAAACAGAACAAAAACAAAATGTTAATATATATATAAAGACATGAGAGCTTTGTGTGTGATTATTTGTTTCCGACTTTATATCCCGTTTATATCTTCCCCATCGAAAAAACTAAACCGTTCCACACACTTTTCTACAAATGATTATCAATCCACATTATGCAAGTGCATTATATAAGGATTCTAAATACAAAACAATACAAGAACAACACGTCAACCCTCCAGAGATTAAATGGGAAAATAATTCACCGACTCCAGATATTTTCATATCAGAGGGTTCGGCTCGGTAGATCACCTAACTGTAGCTATAGATCCTACTGATCCCTCAACATAAATATATAAAAATCTTTCGTTCTCCTACATTTATTTAAAATGACTAGATTTTTTCATTTTTATATATAAATTCTTTGAAAAATCTAATACGCCTAAATTTTGAATGAGAGAGCTAGGTATAATGCCGGTAGCCGAAAAACCAAATAGTTATTTATTTATTTAAACGCCATAAAATAGCATTTACAATAGAGTGATTACAGAACAAGTAATGTGTACACAAAAATATTGTTGCAAGTGATACAGTTGTTAATAGAAGTGCAGTTAAACAATAGGTACATAATTAAAAGAAATATTTACTAGTGTAGTAATAGTTGCATGAATACTAGGTTTGTATAAAACCTGACATAAATCGAGGTATGAGGTGTTTATGATGATGAATAGAAATTAATATAAAGTAAATTCTATTAAGGCCTAGAATGTTATAATAACAGAGAATATTTTATTTGAACAGAATAGTATAAAAAAGTGACTTTTTCACATGTATAATCTAGCAAAATATTATAATAGAGTAATTAGTAGTGAGTTTATTGTTGCCTTCAAAATAAATTCTACTTGGAATAGCTGGGCAAGTATCGCAATTTGGCTTTAGTAAAACAAAACTTTCAACGATTTATAATACTTTTGGATAAGAAATAATATGTTGTTTTGTTTCCCGACTATGCACCGGTGCTGAAGGGATTAATGATGCTAATTCCTTACCAGTAGAACAAGTATGGCATTTCCACATCACGCCTGTAATCTAAATTGTAGTCTTCCATATATTTTTATAGTCTGAGAATGACAAATTCTTTTAATCTTATTTCCCGAATCTGTGTATTTTCTTATTTTTTCAGAAATAGATTTTTTAATATTACAGGAATCTGGATTAGCGACATCAATGATATAGGTTATTTTTTTTAAATTTTGTCATGTAAAACTATATCGGGTCTATTATGACTAATCGTTCGGTCTGTTAGTATAGTTTTATCATAATAAATTATATAAAATAAATTTTCTAAAAATGAATTTTGTTCGTATTCATAATATGGTACTATATTACGGAAGTCAATCAAGTTATGTTTAATTACCAAACTTTAGTGAATTATTTTGAAAACTTGATTGTGCCTAAATTTATACTCGGACGGCACTAAAATGTTCTGTATTATTATTCCCGATATAATATGTTCTATAGTTTAGTTAATTGTCTTGGTTAATCATGTCGATTTATATTTGAAATATGGATACGGGGTGCGTTGTTGAAATGTTATCTATGTATAATATCAATGTTACATTAAACTAGCTTCGAAGTGAAATACCGTCAATATGAAGGGACATTATAATTCAAAATTAGAAAATGCAAAATAAAATAACTTAATGTTAAATTATTTTAATTACATAAGAAGTTATTTACCGTTTGTTTGTATAATTCATAGAACTCTTTAATTTGAAAACGACGTTTAAATTCAAATCAGGAGTTGTGGAGTTCATTGAACCAGAGTTACAAAGACACACAATAGAATTTCGATTTTTTTTGCTATACAGTACCTGGCCTCGGCCGGGCTTCACGCAGAGTTTTTTTATTATTTTTAACAGTTATTTTAATCTTAAATTCGACTTCATGTGTGCAGAAATTCTCCAAGAAGTTTCAAAATTGAAGGGGTGAGAAAAGGGGATAGGGATAAATTTTCTAAATCTCTTGTACACAGTCGTCTTCTTATTGTTTAAATGGTCAAGTGTGCAAAATGTTATCAATCTCGGAATTAAACAGTGGATTTAAAAATCAGACTCTCTTATTTACACAAACAAATGTAAATATGATAGATAGGTTCAGAATAGGTAAAGAAAAATAGGTTTTGAGTAATCTGAAAGTATGTTGCCTGTTGTATGCTGATGATGCAGTACTGATTGCTAATAGTATGTATGATCTACAGTCTCTCGTGTCTAGGATGAACGAAGTATGCATAAGAACGAGTTAATGATGAATGTAAGTAAGTCTAAAGTAATGGTGTTTGAAAGAGGGAGTACAAAAACAGTGTGCAATGTAGCTGTGAATGAGGAATACTTGGAGCAGGTGGATGAGTTTGTGTATTTAGGAAGCTTGTTTACGAGAGATGGAAAGGCTGACAGAGATATTGAAAGAAGAGTAAATGCAGGTAACTCCATTAATGGAGGACTGAACGCAGTTAGCGCTAACAAAAAATTGTCCAAAGAAGCGAAGTTAGCAGTCCACAATGGAGTGCTGGTACCTACCCTGATGTATGGAAGTGAGGCATGGAACTGGCAAAGAAAGGATGAAGTAGAGTGAATGCTGTTGAAATGAGATCCCTGAGGCGTAAAAGTGGTAAAACTATGTATGATCGTGTGAGGAATGTGGAGATCCGCAAAGAGTGCAAGGCTGATGTAAGCGTAATGAGTAAGATCAAGAAAGGGACGCATAGATGGTTTGGGCATGTAAGAAAGGAGTGTAAGGAGAATATACGATGCAAATGTGAA
Source organism: Hesperophylax magnus (assembly GCA_026573805.1). Classification (NCBI taxonomy): domain Eukaryota; kingdom Metazoa; phylum Arthropoda; class Insecta; order Trichoptera; family Limnephilidae; genus Hesperophylax; species Hesperophylax magnus. The sequence goes on along the minus strand of JAIUSX010000222.1, from coordinate 426,736 downwards.
TGGTTGCAGAAGTCGGGGATGCCCGAGGAATACATGGCAGGACCAAGTGAATCAGATACTTGAGTCGGGCCATGTCAAGAGTCAGAATAATAGAAGAGTATGTATGAGACGATGTATGAATGTGAATGAGGCAAGGAGTGTGTGCCAAGACCGAGTTGTTTGGCGGTCCGTCCTCTCTGCCTACCCCTGCGGTGAAACGGCGTGATGGTTAGTTAGTTTTTTTTTTAAGTTCAAAAATTAAAAATTTCATTATTCAATAAATCAAAACAATAATTTCCTAAGGAAATAGAATTTAGTTAATGGTGTGATACTTTCGTACTGCATATATATTTTTTGCAAAAATTTTGGAATATGTTTTGTCGACCATAGTTGTGAATTTGTAGTTTTGCGACTTTGTATTGGGAAGTATTAATTAACATTTGCCATGCTGTAGACCATTACAATAAGTTTTTAAAATAAGAAAAGCATTAAAATAAGGCTTATTTAAATGCCCATTTATCATATTTTCTGAGTATCATTCTTAAAGTGTCATAAACAGTCTTAATTTACTAACGACTGGACAAAATAACAAGGTTTAGTGTGAGAATTACATTTGTTGAAAAAGCCAAAACAAACACAAAAGAATTGATGTAATTGTAATGTTGATGTTTTACCAGCTTCAAGAGTCACATGACTTTAAATCACTATTTAAAAGTGTGTTGCATTTTAATTATGTTGGGTTAGCATGGAACCCTAAAAACATAACTATATGACAATTTTCTATTTTTCCTTACCTTGATTTTAAATTTTTTCTAAGCATACACTAAGTACAATTTCGGAAACAAATTGACAATAAATTAAATAAATAATAACTACAAAAATTACACATGTTTCCATTAACCCTTAACGGTTTTGTGGTATCCCTGTGAGCACACATAGAAAATAATTATTTCCTAGAGGAGCAGTGGACTTTTTAAAATAACACACATTTATTGAAGTAACTGATACTGCCATCGATTGGCCGCTGCCAAAAACTTCCTTCAAAATTTGAATATCATCGTGTTTATCGACATTTTTGTCATTCGTCGAGAGATTTTTTGACAGTCGGATGTTAGAAGAGTTCTGTGCTACAAAAAACCTCTTTTCTGTGCAAATATTAAGGTAATAATCCAATTTTCTATTAAAATACAATGTTATATTGTGATTATTTTAAAAATTATATTGAAATACTTAAATTACCATTCGTGGGTGGAATTTTTCATGTGTTACTTCAAATGTACCACAGCTCCACTAGGGAAATCTGCACTGACCGTAAATTAATTTTTTGTGTTACTGCATTTTGCTAGTAAAAGTTATTTTGATGTTCTTCCAGATGGAAAGGCCGAGCGATTTTGAAATAAATGCATATGTCATAGATTTGCCGTCAGATCCCGAATCTGAAGTTGACGATTTGAGTGAAGATGAATTAAATCCAGAAGAAATCTTTAATCCTACAGAAATCGAAGATTTGGATGACGATTTCTGTGAAGGTGATAATGCACCTCTGTCGTCATTACTTACGGTTCAAACAAATACATTTGAAAATATACCTGAGAATTATGAATGGGTGAGGAATATTGACAAAATTAAGAACATTGAACCATTTACGGAAGAAACAGGTGTACAAATTTGAAGGCTTGTTGGAAAATCCCCAGTAGAGATATTTTCAAGTCTCTTCACAAATGATTTGTTTGAACACATTGTGTATCAAACAAATTTATACGCAGCAGAACAATATGGCACCAACTATACCCCTATTACTACTGAAGAATTAAAGTTATTCCTCGGTATCAACATTCTAATGGGTTATTATTTTTTTGGTAAACTAATGTTTAAGACAAGATTTTTTATGCATAGCACAAAGGGTAACAATTATTTTACAAGCAATAATTATTCGCCTGAAACACTCATCGGAAATCGAAGGGACACGGGTTCGAGTCCCGTTGGCGTCATGTATCTTTTATCAGGAGATTTTTCAATGTGGATGAGTGTTTCAGGCGAATAATTATTGCTTGTAAAATAATTCTAATGGGTATAAAACGATCACCCAGTTATAAAGACTATTGGTAAAGACTTCAACTATTATCATAAAAAATAATGTTCATTTATGAAACAGGTTTCTCATTCTTATTTACCATTAATTATTATTTTAAACAATTATTGTTATTTTTCTTAATTGAAAAAAAAAGTGCTACTGGAGCAGTGGTACTCTGGAATGACCACACCAAGTTTTTTAATAAATCTTTCAAATAATAACTCATATTTTTTTATTATTTTTCCTCATTTATTAACATCCAAATGAACCTATATATGCAAAAAAAAAATTGGAATTGAAAGAAAAGGTCCAATGTTCCGGTAAGGGTTAACTCAAAAATTTGATTGTTTATAATAGTAATTATGTCTATTAGGAATTAATAGTGACCAGGCAAGTATAATGACAACTTGAATTCACATCTAACCCCTATTTATAATAAACTAAGTGTATACACATATGTTTGCCATAATACATAAAAATAAATGTCGAAAAAAGTTATAATAAAAATAAGATTAAATTTGAACCGCTCATTGTAGTGGGAAAATTTTGCTTGTGCAATGATGGAGGATATGTCTAGCAGAGTTAAGAGACGCAATGCCTGCTTATGAACCAGACATTTATCTACCCTTTTCCAGTTTTACAAAATTATGTCAGTTGATAATCAGTTATGTAATTAAGTACCTATAACTACTTCCACAATTAATTATAATATTATAATGAGTATTTAATTCAATGTCATTGTGTCTTGAAGAACCAAATAAAACGATAATAGATAAATCGTAGCATTAATATTTATTTCTTCCATATATTAGTTGTGTGAGTATTATATACGAGTATGTTAAAAAGTACGTTTCTAATTTAAGCTAATTTAATAAATCAACACAAAATTAAGATTTTTTAGGTAGGAACTTAAATACCTATATGGTACTTAATTATATAGTAATTATTAAACATAAAATAGTTTATAAGATGTTTTTTTCAAATTTCAAATAAGGAATGAGGACTTGTATGAGCATTAGTGGTTACAATTGGAACATGATTAAGTTTTTTTTCCAGTATGGGTGCGTAAGTGTATCGTTAAATTTTACTTGCGTGATCAGGAGTCATTACAATTTATTTATTTAATTTTTTATTTATATAAAATTTATAAAAAAATGAATAAGTACATGAAAAAGGTTTTAAGATTTACGCAGTCAAAAGCAAATAACAAAAAAACCTTTTTTTGTTATTTGTTTTTGGGGTGTTGTGCCGTGTTGCGCTAACTCCTTCTTTAGCCAACTTTTACGACAACGTTGGCTAAAGAAGGAAATTGCGCAACACGGCATTACACCCCAAAAACAAATAACAAAAAAAGGTTTTTCTTCAGTATGAGTGAGTAAATACATTCTTAAAAGTGATTTGTGTCAGCAGAAGTAGTTACAATGGAGACATAATGAAAGTTTTTCGCCAATATGGGTGCGTAAGTGTAACGTTAAAACTGACTTCTGTGAGCGTAAGAGTTTACAATGGGGACATGAATAAGGTTTTTCTCCAGTATGGGTGCGTAAGTGTACATTAAAATATGCCTCCCTTGAGCACGAGTGGTTACAATGGGAAAATGAATAAGGTTTTTCTCCAGTATGGGTGCGTAGATAAGTCTTTAAATATCCCTTGCTTAAGCAGGAGTAGTTACAATGGGAACATGCATAAGGTTTTTCTCGAGAATGGGTGGGCAAGTGCACTGTCAACCCTGACTTGCTTGAATAGTAGAAGTTGCAATTGGAACACGAATAAGGTTTTTCTCCTGTATGGGTGCGTAAGTGTACTGTGAAAGATGATTTACGTAAGCAGGAGTAGGCACAATGGAAACATGTATAAAGTTTTTCTCCCGTATGGGTAAGAATGTGAAAATTTTAATCCCCTTTTAAAAAATGAAATTTTGCAGTAGGAACATAAATAAGGTTTTTCCCCAGTATGGATGTCTAAGAACCTTTTTTAAATGATTTGTATGAGCACGAGAAGTTACAGTGGGAACATAAAAAAGGTTTTTCTCCAGAATGATTAAGTGCCTTTTTTAAATGAATTTTTATGAGCAGGAGTAGTAACAATGGGGGCATGAATAAGGTTTTTCGCCAGTATGGGTGCGTAAGTGCATTGTTTAATCTGATTTGTGTTTAAGCAGGAGTGACAATGGAGACATGAAAGAGGTTTTTCTGTATGTGTCTTCAGGATCATTATTTTATTTGGAAAAGATGGCAGATAAATCTCAATAAGTCGTTTATCTATAATGAAACGATGAGATTATTCTAAAAAACTTCTTGTGTCCAGAAAAACGGAATGGGAGAGTGACAATGAAGATTTGTGGCTTGTAATTAAGTCTCGTTCCAACTCGCTCATCTTTATTTGCATCCTCTATATTCCTCCTAGTGTAACTGTAGACAATTATTGTAATCAGATTGAAAAATTACAAGATCTGTATTTAAAGTATTCAATTTCCAATTCACAGTTTATTATTATTGGTGATTTCAATTTGCCCGAAATAAAATGGTTACCTGACAATTCATTTAAAAATAATGTACTTTCACCTTCTAATTATAAAAGCATGAAAGCACACAGTCTTGTCAACCTTTCATCAATTTGCAACTTGTATCAATTCAATAATGTACTAAATACAAATGAAAATTTATTGGATCTTGTTTTCTCTGATAAAGTTAACATAGATATACATATAGCACCTGGCTTAACCAAATTGGATCAATATCACCCTTCATTTGAAATAATGGTGAAACAAAATAAAGATCAATTTTTAGAAATCAATAGAAGTGACTCAAAATATAACTTCAGGAAGGGAAACTTTCATGAATGTCGACAGGATCTATTATCTGTTAATTGGATAACTCTTTTTAAAAATGAAAATGTGAATAGTATGGTGATCTTGTTCTATGAAAAATTATGGGAAATAATTGACAAACACTTTAAAAAATATATTACTAAAACAAAAAATCAATATCCTGTCTGGTTTAATCAGCAATTGATTGCTCTTCTTAAGAAAAAAAACAACATTAGACTTAAGGTAAAAAAACATGGTAACGAGTCAGATTATAGAAAATTTTCTTATTTAAGGAAAGTTACAAAAAAAATACAAAGCGAATGTTATAAATCATACATCAACTCTGTCGAAAGTGGTCTGCAAGGTAACATAAAGGTGTTCTGGTCATACTCAAAATCATTACGAAAAACCAATTGTATTCCTAAAGTAATGCATCTTGACGATATTTCCGCAAATGACGGTGAACAGATAGCAAACATATTTTCTAAATATTTTTCATCTGTTTATACCAATTCGGAATCATCCACTAATGGTTCAATGCCAAACATAACTGAACACAATCAAAGCAATTTGGGTAAAATACATATTGGTGCAGATGAAATAAAATGTTTTTTGAGTAAAATAGATTCCAACAAGGGTCCAGGCCCAGATAATATTCCTCCTTTCTTTGTCAGTTGCTTTGCAGACTCTTTATGTTTACCGCTTTTTATAATTTTTAATGCATCCCTAACCACGGGAACTTTTCCTGATCTGTGGAAAAAAGCACATGTGGTACCAGTATTAAAATCGGGAGACCAATCTTTAGTAAAAAATTATAGACCAATCAGTATATTATCCTGTTTTGCTAAGGTTTTTGAATCTCTGATATATAAAAATGTTTTTTCGCATTTTAAGCCCCTTCTCTGCACTAGGCAACATGGGTTTGTTCCTCAAAGATCTATTAACTCAAATCTTTTGGAATTTTGTAATTATGTATGTAATTCTTTTAATGAAAGATTACAAGTAGATGCAATTTATACTGATTTCCAAAAAGCTTTTGATAAAGTTAATCACTCCATCTTATTAAAAAAACTTGAACAAATAGGAATACATGGAGATCTACTTCGCTGGGTGAAATCATATTTGTATAACAGAACTCAATTAGTTCTTATTAATGGATACAAATCATCCCCTATAATTGTAACTTCCGGTGTACCACAGGGTTCAAATCTTGGCCCCCTGCTTTTTCTTATATTCATAAATGACCTTGGCTCGAAATTAAATTGTGATTATGCTTTTTTCGCCGATGATCTTAAAATTTTTCGTAAAATCAAGTCTGTTTCCGATCATCAACTGCTTCAAAACGACCTCGACACACTTAATAACTGGTGTACTGTCAATGATATGCACTTAAATGTTGAAAAATGTTACATTTTAAACTTCACTAGAAATAGAATTATAAAGGATTTTTCCTATGTTATTAATAATATTATTCTCAAAAAAGTATCTTCAATAAGAGATCTAGGAATCACTCTTGATTCTAAATTCATATTTGATGTACACATTAACGACATTAAGTGCAAATCATTAAAAATGATGGGATTTATTCATAGAATATGTAAACCTTTCCAAGATCCTCAATCAATTCTAACTCTTTACAATGCCTTAATTAGAAGTAAACTTGAATACGCAAGCTCTATTTGGAATCCACATTACTGCAAATATGAAAATATTGTAGAATCCATTCAAAAAAAAATGCTAAGAATGTTATCCTTCAAATGTGGATTACATGACCATCTAAGATCATATGACGTACGTCGTGATTACTTCAAGATTGATACACTTAAAACTAGAAGGCAATTGACTGATCTCATATGTTTACATAAAATTATTCACGGTCAACTTGATACTACATTATGTCTTAGCAATATTAAAATAAATGTCCCCAATTCGCATTGTTTAAGACGCCATAATATTTTTCACCTGAATACATTTATAAATAATATCGCCTACTTTAGCCCTCTGACCCAGATGTGTCGACTATATAACAAGATAGAGTGTGCTGAAATAGATATTTTCATCGATAATTTGTACGCATTCAGAAAAAAAGTTCTGGCGCTATTAAAAAATATTAGCTAATTCATTGTGTCAATTTTCTCTCTATGCATACCTCTCGTATTTCTTATGCCTCTTACCACTTGTAATAATGTATAATGTAATGTGTTACTTGAGCGAGCTTATATATGATTGTGTATTTTATTTTTATTTTTTGATGTTTTTGTTTTCTAATTGTATGTATCTGTATTTAATTGTATGTATCTGTATTTAATTTTTTGTATCTTTATTTAATTGTAGATTTTTGTAATTGTACAATAACTGAGTTTTTATAAGTGGATTGTTCTCACGTAAGTGTGATCATCTGTAAAACCCAGTATAAATAAATAATAAATAAATAAATTATCAAAACTAATTCAGACCGAAAAAATGCATTTTACCTGCAGTCTTGGTAATATTATCAGAATGTTCCAAGCATTCTTTTTTCACATCTGGCAGGTATATATCTATTTCCGTATAAGGGATTCTTCCTCCATCTTCTTCTCGGGGTCCTGGGTTTTCCTTAATGGGTACAGTCTCCACATTAATGCTACCTGAAACAGAACAACAAAAAAATGTTAATATATATCATGAGAGCTATGTGCATGATTATTTGTATTTGTTGTTAGATTTTTTTTATATAGTTCAATCAAGATCCTACTGATACGATACTTGCCGACTTTGCAGTAGCAAAGCTAATTCAAATTCCCATCTATAAAAATTAATAATCGGATTGGTCTATTATGTCGATTTACATCTGAAATATGGATATGATAGTAAGTTTTTGAAATGTTAGTTAATCTATGTCTAATGTATACGGTACATTAAACTAGCTTAGACGAGAAATACAGTGAAAAACATGGGACTTATGATTCAGATTTGGAAAATAAAATAACTTCATATTAATTTATTTTAATTATATAAGTAGGTTCTTTACCATTTGTTTGAATAATTAAAACAAACTCTTGCAATTTTGAAAACGACTTTTAAATTGAAAGCATGAGTTTAAGAGTTCATTGAACCAGAGGTTAAGAAAAACACAACAGAATTGAGTAATTTTCATTATAATAGCTGAATTAGTTCAAGTTTTTTTTTTTGATTTTGAACGCTAATTTTTATCTTTTTTGTATTTTATAAATTACTACAATACTAGGCTCATGCCCGTAATATGGTAATCGTACATGATTTATGTAAGAATAAAAATAATAAAACATAACGGAAACAGAAATCGTCATGGTAAAACAAAACAGAATGTTATGGTTAAACAAATCTTATATTGGAGATCGAGTGTGCAAAAGTTCTTCAATAAGTGTCAACATTCTACAGGGGTGAGAAAAGGTGATAAGGATAGATTTTCAAAATCTCTTGTAGATAGTCGCCTTCATCTTAATTAGAAGATCAAATGGGGAAAATGTCATCAATCTCGGAATAACACAGTAGATATGAAAATCAGACTCTCTTCTTTATACAAACAGATGTAAAGATGGAAGATAGGTCCATTAATACAAAAATAACAATAAATTCTCTCATTCAATAAATCAAAACCATAATTTCCTCTGAAAACAGAAGATTTGTGAGTAGCAAGTAGGTACGTAATATAAACCATTATTTTAAGTGTCATTTTTATATATACAATAAGGAATTATGCAATTTTCTTCAGGTAGGTAGGTACCATAGTATTAATTATTCTAATTGACAGAATCTAAAATGGACACCATTGGAAACGGAAAATACAAACAAATTTACAGACGTTCATAAATGCTCAACGGTTGACTTAAAACAGAACTCCGCTTCGCTCTTTTGAGTAGAGAATTTTTGGAGTGGATTGATTCACTTTAATAATAAAATATGACGAGGCAACATTTGACGAATTAAGAACTGTTTGCAAGCAAAATAAGTTAAACGTTTTCTTAGATCATCAGTTGCGTGTAAAGCAATATTTCAAAGGTAAAATTTTGAAGTGAAATAACACAGAACTGCGCTATATAATTATTATTATAACAATTAAAAGTATGGACGACAAGAGGGAAAGTAAAGAACAAGCAGCTGTTCTGATTGTTTGCATCGGAAATACTTCTGTGATATGCAATGCAACTTACTAGTTGGCTGAACACTCTCGGCATACTGCAAACATTCCTTCTTCACATCCGGGAGGTGGATTTCAACATCCCCATAGGACATTTCACCTGAGCCTTCTTCCTGTGACCATGGTTCAGTTTTGATGGAAACACTCTTTGGGTTGGAATCCATGGCACTGCTGTGATAACGTCCTGTTGTGTAATGATAATTATTCTTAGCTAAAAAATAAGAAAGACTGTAACAAAACTCTCTCTTTGAACAGTTCATATTAAAAATAATCAACACTTGTTTAAAACCGCTATTATTTTTCAAAAAAACAATATGTTTCGTAATCAATGCTTACTTCTTCAAAATTTACTTAATTAATGGTTCCACAAAAAAGGTTTGCTGTTTTTGAATTAGCGAAAATGACTTATGTGATGTTCAAACAGGGTCAAGGTTAGATGAACTTCCTAATCGCTTGATTTTAATGTTTGACAGCGGCCGTAAATGAACAAAATAAACAAACTCATGTACTCTCTTTTGTCTCTCGTGTTATATCGCGAATGCTGTTTAAACTGATCAATAAGGTGTTGAGCGATATAATCTTACAATTAACAAACACAAATTTACGTGATTAAGTGTTACTTAGTTAATATTATAAAGGTCTTACTTACATACAAGGCGAAGCACGGCGGTCAATTGCAAGATATTGAAGAAACCTCTTCAAAAAAGTAAAAGCATTTCAATTTCAATTATTGTGTGGTTCATATAATATTAATTTAGAAAGACAGAGCAAAGGAGACACAATAGTCGGACACCTGACGTTTCCATCCGTAGAGATGATCGATATTCCTGGCCCGGTTCCCGGCTCCATTGCCGTCACTGGAACTGGTTATTATTATTTATTTCTGTGGAACTGGTACATTTTTGCACTATTTAAAATAAAATTAATAATTGACTTCTCTTCAGGGGCGTATATCTCGTGTCTGACCTTGTAACCCTGATGGGAGGAGTTATCCCCAACCCAAATTCTTTTAGACAAAGCTGTTGTGGCTGAAAGCTCAGATCTCATTAGCTCAGAGCAAAAATGTAGTTTGATCTCTCGCTCTCTACCATAGCGAATTGTGTAACAGAAAGAGAAGCCAAGCATCGGTTATGCTCCGATAAAAATTAACGGTAATTTTCAAGACGCCATTTCGAAGGTTGAAGTCAGTTGGTTTTTAGCGTAAATATTTTTAATTTTCTTTCACCCTTCTAAAAATAATGTTGCGGCTAGAATTCTTCAAGGTGATAAATTAATGCCGTGTTGTGTTAAAGGTTGCTCAGACGGATTCGATAATCCGGTGATAGCAAGAAGCAGCAAGAAATACGTTTGTTTGTGGGTGTCATTTCGCGATTGTAAGCAAAAATACGGTACTTTTGGGATTAAAAAAGAATGCGTTGCCAACGCTTAATCTTCCAGGCATCATAAAATATCCGGTCTATCTCCACCAATTGAAAGAAGGACCCGATCCCGTTGTTAAATACAGGTACTTACCTCTAGTTCTTTGATACAATATTCCTGATTCCTGAATGTACTTCATTGGCTAATAATTGAATTAATGTTCTTTTTCAGACCTATCCGTATTCCGACGCGATCCTATACCACGTATTAGGATGTTAAAATTGCTAAACAAAGCCGCGATTAAATCAAACAAGGTCATTTAAACCTCTCTAGAATTGCATCATATAAGTACCTTATTCAGATTTAACCAGCATTTTCCATGATATTTGCTGACGACAAAGCTGTGGAAATTATATGAAACCATTGCAGGAGAATTTGAATTACTTCTAGTGCTGTGGCGATAATAATAAACAGTTAAATTTGTTATTATTTAACTAATATATTTATAAGAAGTCACCTACAGTACACTTCAACAGTGTGGAATCCTCATTTGAAGGAATATTCTGAAGGTATACCTACACCTAATTTATATTACAGTGAAACTCGCTCAAGAAGTTTTGTTTTCGGTCCCAACAAATTCTGCAGAAACTGCATAAAACAATTTTTTTCCCATCCCTTTCAGACCCTGTACTCACTTTTGTGAGGGTAAGTTACTGATTTAATTTCTGACGGTGCAATCATAAATATACCACTCTCTAGATCGAGATCTTCGGGCTTTTTGTATGTAACGGAATTATACAGTGCTTAACCACAGATATACAAGCAGTACCTACCGTGCGGAGCAGAGCAGTAGACAAGGTAGAGGAAACTCAAGGCCATTTAAAAAAGATGTGACCATAAACAACATAATTGCTCTCAGCCTACTCTATTCATTCACTAGCCCAAAAAAACTATTATAAAAATAAAAATGTCCTTGAAGCAGAAAAATGTCGAAATGTTTTCCGAGGGCAAGGTTACCTAAGAAAATAAACTTTTACAGTGCATTTCCTTAAGATGAAACTTGTTAATCTGAGAAGAAGAAACCCAAAATGACAAGAAATTTGCAAAAACACTGAAAAAAATTTCCAAAACATGATTGTCCGACAGTACGACGAAGAATTCCTACATTTTTCAGCCTCATGAACTCATGGTTACATATGTTTAAAAAATTTTAATTTCACCAAAACAATAAGATAATACAGGATAACACTAATCAATAACATGAATAAGTTTATCGATATAATAAATAACATTTATACGTTGTGGAGGAAGACATGCCAAGTATGAAGCATTGTTCGAAAAACCGAACGAATAACCTAAAAACTGTCAATTCACTTTAAACTTGAACTTACGTAGGTAAGTTGAATATATGTTTGTAACTCGCTAACACTATACTGGCTTATATTGTATTTTTATCACGAACAACTTTAACACGCAATATTTTCGACGGAAATGATAGCATTTCGGCAGCAAATGACAACCCGCGTGTATAAATAAACCACTGTCATTTTGTTTGAATGATTTCAAAACTGTCAAACGGCAGAATTCCGTCATCTCTTTCTGTTACACGAGTCATTATGGTAGAGAGCGAGAGATCAAACCAATCCTTCTGCTCTCACCAATGAGATCTGAGCTTTTAGCCATATTATTCGTTTTCTATAAGAATTTTGAGGTGGGCGTGGCGGTTTCAAATGAGTTTCAAGGCCAAAGCTGAGAGAAATGCCCCTGGGTGCAATGCTTCTATGGGTGTGTGACCAGTCTCGGTCGTTTGTGAGGATGGCTGGGTACTTGAAAAATATTTTTTAATGGGGTAAAATTTCTATACGGTGGCAACACCAGGATTCTTTTGTTGCACTTTAATGACAGTTCGATAAAGTCTTGTCGGTCTCCCTGTTTTTGCTCATAACTTTGCTTTTATTCAACTTCTTTCAATTGTTATTGAAGTTATCGTTGGTCAAGAATGTAGTAAACAATAGTGTAGCTCTATTACAAGTTAAAAGTGTATTTTGTATTGATTAGATACATTTGAATTTTACAACTCACGTTTGTGAGCTCTGGTTCTCTACCCTGCCAATGTAAGTAATGTATGGGATAAGATATTTGTATTCATTAAATAAAATGCCTTTGTTTTAACTGTGTTTTTATGATTTGTATTTTATTTACAGACCATGGAGAATCTTATAAATGATCCAGATGCCATTACTGACTTGCTTATGAACGGAAATGAATCAGATATTGAGTTATTTAGCGATGATGATAACGAAGATGAATGGACCCCATAAAATAGAACCGTAAGCAGTTCATCTGATTCTGAGCCAGACGAAGAACCGGATAATCAACCACCAGCACAAAGAAACTACCAGTGGAGGAAAAGATCTTTTGTGAGAAAGACAACAACACCAACATTGAAAGTACCATCTCAAGTAATATCACCAGTCGCATTCTTTGAGAGGTATTTTATGCAGGAGCTTTTTGAGCTGGGAGCGAAACACACTGCACAATATTATTTAAATAAAACTTGAAACATACTGAAAACTTCTGCTTCTGAAATAAAAAAGTTTTTTGGTATAAATGCCCTGATTGGCTGTATTAAATTTCCGAGGGTCAAGCTATATTGGCATTCTCGATTTCGATTTGATCCGATTGCATCAGCAATGAGTCGTGACAGATTTTTTATGTTCCGCGTCAATTTACACTTCGTTGACACATTTGCTGAAAATGCAGGCCATGCTAATAATATTTTTTGGAAAATTGATCAATTGATAAAAGCAGTGAGAGACAGATGTCTTTCTATTGAGAGAGACTTTGGGTTTTACTCAATTGACGAGCAAATGATACCATTTCTAGGAAGATGTGCCGTTCGCCAATTTGTAAGAAACAAACCTCGTCCAACCGGACTGAAAAATTTCGTAATGACTGGTTCCAATGGAACAGTGTTGGATTTCGAGATATACCATGGTGCGAATACACCATTACCCGATCGAACATTAGGTCTAGGTCCTGCAGTAATTTTGCGACTTGTTTCAACTCTGCCAGAAAAAAGCTCTGTCTTCTTCGAGTCATAATGGTAGAGAGCGAGAGATTAAACCAATCCTTCTGCTCTAACCAATGAGATCTGAGCTTTTAGTCATATTATTCGTTTTCTATAAGAATAATGAGGTGGGCGTGGCGGTTTCAAATGGGTTTCAAGGCCAAAGCTTAGTTAAATGCCCCTGCTAACAGTGCTGGCTGGCTAATTAATAGTAGTCAATTATACAAACAAGTTCAAACTATTAATTTAAATTATTTACTAACATACGGGTCATTCATATCAAAGGCAAGAGGGTCATTCATGGAGAACGGCAAGAGCTACGACAGTTGTCTTGATGGTATCAAGAGATCCTGCCATAATTGGCACATGTTCAGGTTTGACTTTACAAACCTGGACATTAGGAGTCATTCCCCTTTCTATTGACATACTATTGTCCAGAATCACCCCCAACTTTCTTTAAATAAAACTCCGCAGCATTTGCCTGTTGTTCGCCTATGGTGTGTGGAATTTTAATATGTTGTGGAGCAAAGCGAGCAAATGCGGTTGCAACCCGTTTACTGATGCGGTACATCGTTTGCTGACTAAATCCGTGAATATCAACTTTTGAAATTAAATAATAACAATTACCACCATCTCTTGGAATTTTTTTCTAAATTTGGAATTTTATTTTTCAATAATAGGTTTGCTTCTTGGATAGATTTTCACATTGATCAATAATAAATTTTGGCAATAATTTAAATATACCTTTTGGGATTTACATAGGTAGGATGTTACTATTTAACAATTTTTTCCTGGGTACTTTCTTTTAATATGTTAATACATATTTAGGAACAAAAGGGGATACTTCGTTCCTTTAATGAAAATTGGCATTGCAGTTTGTCTCAACAAAAAAAAAACTAGATTGTTTCAGATGCTCATAACTTTCTATTTTTACGGAGTTTTAGGAAATTCCATATAATTTGTATCGCCAAGTTAATTTAATCATGTTTATTGGGGCCAGTTATGATTCAACTAAAATCATTTCAATTACAGAATGAGCGCACCTAAACGCGGGTACATAAATATGCTCTCGAGTTATAACGTCTCCACTCTATCTAACCGGTGAACATACCTTGATCTCATGACTCTGTATAAAATCTATAACAACGTTATTGACTGTCCCGACTTACTGAAATTAATAAACTTCAAAGTACCACCCAGAGTAACAATGCTTAACGACTTATTCCACATTAGCAGGACGCGTACAAATGCTGGTGTTAGGGATCCAATCAGAAGAATGTGCGAATCACTTAATCAGAATCAAAACCACGAGGATTCTGACTTATTTTTTGATACACGCACTAATTTTAGTAGAAAAATGAAGACTGTTTTCCCACAAAGTTCAATGTAAACAACTTAGACATACTTCGTTTGAATATATTTTTTTTAAATTTCTGTTTAACATTGTTTATCTATTTATATTTATATTTTTTTTTTGTTTTACCCTCTAAATTTTTCAAAAATAATTTGTAAATTCTTATAAGGATATTGCGCATTTCTTTCTTATCTCTATTTGTAAAATAATATTCTTATGTATATATTTTTCCCCTATTTATAAGTCAAAATATTTGTATATGTTTTTAACTGCTGTTTAAGTCAATTCGTGAAAAATAGTTTGGATGCAGGTGAATTCTCTAGTTGTCTAGTTGATGTTTTGTATATTTTTGTCAATTGATATCTGTATCTGTTTTTACTCCTGAATAAAAAAAAATAAAAAAAATTAACTCTTGTTAATATATTTTATCACTTTTATTTTCTATTTGGATTATATAAATAATTATTTAACAAAGTATCGTATGAAACTGGTGCCCATTTAATAATTTCTTAGTGATATTTATTTTATTTTTTTTTTATTTATTGCACAACAGATAGATTATTTTTGACAATCTTAACACCTATGAAGATAATTATTATACATAAAAAACTTTAGGCTATTTAAAGAAGAATTATATATATATAGTGCTTCTGAGATTTCATTCAACAGCACCATTCCTCTTGTCATGCTATGTTGTGCTAGAATATCTGTTCTGCCGTATGGTATTTTGAATAAGTCGTGTCGACGACTACGGCTGAAGTTTTCGGGCACGTATAAACCATAGCATTCCAAGAGGAACGGGCTATCAATATAGTTATGGATTATGTTAAAACTAAGTAATGCAAGATTTGCATGACGTCTAGTTTCCAAGCTAAATCTATTTGTTGCCTCAAATAAGTCCACATGGTGCATGAACCTTGGATAAGTTCTACGCATTCGCATATAGACATACCTGAGAATTTTTTTCTGGATTTGTTCCAGCATATTAATATACTTAGTTTGGTGCGGAGTCCACACACCACTAGCATACTCCAGCTTACTTCGTATGACGCCATCAAACATGGCTATCATTGCATCTGGGTCGTGAAATTGTTTACATGTTCTGGTGATAAACCCCAGGAGTTTGTATCATGCTGTAGTAAGTCGTGATATGTGGTCCGAGAATGTTAGTTTGGGATATGATATTGATATACATATATATATATATATATATATATATATATATATATATTTATTATATTATATATATATATATATATATATATATATATATATATATATATATATATATATATATATATATAATATATATATATCAAAAAACAAAAAAACACTTCATATATATATATATATATATATGAAGTGTTTTTTGGTATAGTTATATATATGAAATGTTTTTTGGTTTAGTTCAGTTGATTCTGTTTTAGTCTGTGTTTGATTTCAGTAAATTTTCTATTTCAGATCTTCCTATGTTAAGTATCCAGCTTTTTATTTCAGATTTAAATGTTAAAGTGTTGAGGTTTTTGAGTGTGAGTGGTATTTTGTTGTAGAGTTTAATACTATGATATGAGAAGCTTTTTTGCCCAAAAGTTGTATTAGTAATTATTTGTTGGATAAGTTTTTGATCATGAGATCTAGTGTTTCTATTGTACGTGTTTGTTGTTATTTCTTGTGTTTTGTGCTTATGAATGTAAATGAGTATAGTCTTAAAATATAGTTGTTTAATTGACATGATGTTAAGATTGGTGAAGATTTCGTTAGTGCTAGTTCTTACAGGTAACTTTCAGTTTAATTTTCATTATGGCTTTTTGAGATTTAATAAGTGGGTTTAGTATGTTTTTATTTGCACTGCCCCATCCGATGATACCGTATTCTAACAGTGATTGGCAGAGAGCCATGTAGATTTTGACTAAGTCTTTTTTAATGAGCACATTCCTGATAGTTTTGAAAAAAATAACTTAGTTTCTTAATTTTATTATCTAAATAGCTAATGTGATTGGTCCATTTTAAATTTCCATCTATTTTTAGACCTAGATACGTTATATGGTCAACGTTTTCTAATGAGGGACAATTACAATGCTCATTTAAGTGATGCGGGCTATGAATTTTCAAGTTAAGGTTTTCTTCAGAGTTTTTTGTATTTTTTATTTTGAAAGTGATGAATTTGGTTTTATTAGCATTTAGTGTAAGTGAATAGTAGTCTAGCCATTTTTTAATCCTGTTTAGTGTGTCTTCTGCTTTCTTAAATGTTTCTGTCCAATTATTCCCATTTATAAGGAGAACAGTATCATCCGCAAAACTGATGATTTCTCCGTCACATTCTATGTGGCATAGATCATTAATGTAAATTAGGAACAGAATCGGACCCAGAATACTTCCTTTAGGCACCCCGCATTTGACATCAATACACTCACTGGTTATGTTGTTAAGTTTCACAGTTTGCTTTCTTTTTCCCATGTAGCTTTTAAAGAATATCAGTTCATTATCAGTGATCCCTATGTTAACTAGTTTTTCAAAAAGATGTGAGTGATTTATTGTGTCGAAGGCTTTAGAAAGGTCGAGAAATACTCCAATGCATTTTTTATGTGAATCTAGAGAATTTTTAATATATTCAATTACTAAAGCTATGGCGTTGGATGTTCCTAGATTTTTTCTGAAACCAAATTGTTTTGGTGATAATAGTTTATTTGATTCTAGGTAATCGATGAGTTGAGTTTTAACTGTTATTTCTAAGATTTTAGATAATGTGTTCAGAATTGTGATTGGTCTGTAGTTATTGATATCTGTACGATTTCCTGATTTAAAGATTGGTGTAATAGTTCCTATTTTGAGTTGTGATGGAAATATGCTTTCCGTAATAGATTTTTTTATTAGAAAGAGTATCGGTTCGGTAATTTCATCTTGTATAAATTTTAATGTTTTAATTGTGATTTCATCACTACCAGATGAAGATGTTGGTTTGAATTTAGAAAATATTAGTATTAGTTCTTGTTTAGTGATTTGTTTTAGAGCAAATTTAAACCTTTGTGGATTTGGGTGTTTGTTTATTTTTGGGTTATAGTGTTGGTGTTTGGTTATTTTATTCGCTAAGTTCGAGCCTATGTTTGCAAAAAAGTTGTTTGTTTAGTTAATTAGTTGATGTACGTTTTTGTTGAGCGAGAGTGTACCGTTCTCTGTGTTGATTTCTTCCAATGGGTTTGCTTTGTTTTGATTTGTGTAGGTGATTTCTTTAATTATTTGCTAGAGAAGTTTTGGATTATTATTGGTTTGATGAATTTTAGATCTGTAGTAATTTTGTTTGTCCGATTTAGTAAGATTGGAGCAGATGTTTCTATAATTTTTGTAAAATAGTTTTAGGGAAAGGTCGTATGGATAGTTTTTTACTTGCTGATGGATCTTGTCTCTTTTTCTTATACATTTTAGTAGGCCAGGTGTGATCCATGCTTTTTTTATAATTTTATTGTGTGAATATGTGTGAGTTTTTATTGAGGTGTGGTTATGTATTTTTAATTGCAATAGTTTAATAAATAGTTTCCAAGCATCTTCAAGGTCTTCAGCTTTATATATTAATTCCCAGGTTTCAGTTTTTAGTGAATTTTTTAGTTCGTTGTAGTCTATAACATGTCTATTCCCCGTTAAATTTTGAGTCGATGGTCGATTTTCCTTTGCATGGGGATGTTAAAAATTAAAGTGTTGTGATCAGTGATAGTGGATTGATGTATGATTGTGGAGTATTTTTTATTTGTTTTTGTCATTATGTGGTCAATGCAGGTTTGCGAGGGGATTGATTTATTAATTTTGTGATCCACTCTTGTTGGTTCCCTTACAGCGGCAGTCATCCCGTGGGAGAGGAGTAGTAATTGGTATTCCTGTGTTTGTGGATGTTGCCTTCCGGTATCCAATATGTTAATGTTGATGTCCCCTATGATGAACAAGTTCCTGATGTTTCGTTCTTGAAGTAGAATGGAGTCTAGTGATTCAAGAAATGGTGACAAATTTGTAGATGAAGGGGATCTGTAGATAGCGAAGATGCATGTATCTTGATCGAGTTTTACTTTCAAACAGTTTGCGTCTTGTAGTTCGATTTCTTCTATTTTGCATTCCATCTTATTTTTACAATATACAATTACTCCATCGTTTTGATGTTTGTGAAGTTTAGTATTGAAGACTTTGTAGTTGTTGATGTTTTTATGCACATATGCTGAGGAATTTATCCAACATTCTGTAAGGATTAAAACGTCAGGTTCTAAATATAATTCATTTATCAGCACAGTGAAATCTTCGAAGTTTTTGTTAATACTTCGAATGTTTTGATGAATTATGTTCAGGATCGGTAACTCGTCCTGGATTATACGGTTTAAAATACAGGTATTTGTGGTGATTATTGGGTTAGGTATCAGTTTTTCAAGTGTTTCCGTTGTGAAAGAGGCCATTATAAAGATATAGAGTAGATGAAGTGTCTATAGGTTTTTTTTTGATTTGTTTAAATTATCTTAGTAGGTATATCGTTAAGATGTTTTATTTCGACAACCTTTGAATCTTTAGTTTTTCATATAAGTATTTTTCCCGATTTGACCCAAACACATTCTTTTATTAGGGCTCTTTGTTTGGTGTTCCAAAGTAAGTTTTTGTAATACTGGGTTAATGCCGGATTTAGATAGACGTATTGGTCTTCTTTCCCGTTGAATTTTTTTATCGGGTCAGTATGTTTCGCTGCTAACATGATGTGAACTTTTTTGCTGTCTGCAAAATTAATTGTAATTTTTTTTTGGTTATTTGGTTTGGTAGTTGTAATTTTAAATGAATCCTCAGGTGATATGGTGACTCCTGCGAGCTCAGCAATCTGGGTTACAGTATGGGCTGGGGGTATGTTTTCTTGTAATTTAAGGCCGCTTATTTCGATACTGTTTAATAGGCCTGATTGTTCAATATCTGCCAGGTGAATCTCCATCGCAGCCAATCTTTTCTCCTTTTCTGCCATTTCTTCCTTAAGTTTGTTTATTTGTTTTGGTGAATCCATGATTTGTGACAGTTTGAGAATGATGTCATCATATTTATCGTTAATGAAGTTGTTAAACGTTTTTATTTCTTGAAGCTCAGTTTCTATTTTTATAAACATAATTGTTTTCATTTCTTCGAATTTTGAGTTGATGAATTCGAATATTGGGTCATCTTTGGTATTTTTGTTAGACCTTGTTTCCATGTTTTTAGTTGGTTTGGACATAAGGTTAGTAAATGATCCAATGTGCAATAAAAACTTTGATTTATAAAAAAAATTTTTTTATAAAAAAAAATAAAATTTTATTCTGATGTTTATAAACACTATCACCATCTATTGGGCAATAGTTGAATTAAAAATATTTTCCTTCACAAGTGTGCAAGCATTGCCATCTATTGTTTCGTAGGCGTAACTCAGTTTATTTTATAATTTTAATGAATGTAGGTATTTACTGACATTTATTGACTAGTAGAATAAATATACCATATGTAGGTAGTGCATCCAAATAATTTGTTAAAATCTCAGTTCTCCTGCAAAGGAAAATCACATTTTAAAGTGCACTTACTCACCCATACTGGAGTTAAACTTTAATGTTCTTATTGCAGCTATTCATGTTTTGTAATAGGAAATTTGAATAAAAATTAGGCATAAACTTTAAAAAGTCTAATTTGTAACCATACTGGAGAAAAACTATGTATTTGTTCCCATTGTAAGTACTCCTGCTCACACAAATCAGTGTTAAATGGGCACTTACATACCCATACTGCAGAAAAACTCTAAACAAGTAACCGTTATAACCTTTCCTTCTAACTTAAGTCTGCGTTATCATTGTGTATGTACCCATTAAGCCTGCACTTATACCCATACTGGAAATAAACCTTATCCATTTTCCGACAGCAGTTTTTCATGTTCACAAGAAGGAATTTTTTAAAATCAGATTTCGGTCAGGTCGTGAGAAAAACTATTTATGTTTCGACTGCAATATCCACGTTTCAGAAATAATAATTAATGCATCATACACTTACCCACACGGCATGAAAACCTTATCCATTTTTCTAAGAAAAGTTTTCCAAACTGATATTGGATGGCATTATTTATTTTACGCTTCTTGGTTTGCCTTTGTAACTATAAAGTTTGGTTATATGGTTGAGTTTTATGGAGGTTATTTTGAAAATATTCTGAATAATCCTTATAATAAGTTTCAAGAGTTGGTTAAAGATAAGGTGAAACATTTGTTACGTAGCGGTTTAAATCTTAGTAAATAAAAATAATAGATCGACACTATCTGCTAGATAGCTGCTGCTATCCTGACGGTCACTAAATTCTCGCCATCAGCGTTCCGCGTGGCCAGAAACGGCAAACGGCAAACGACTGAAAAGCAATCCGAATATCCAGACTATTGTCATGATAATCACTCTGAAATCCTTTTAACAAGGCGACACAGTATAAATTACTGGTTGAACTTCTCAGCGAAACTAACTCGCACGCACATGTTTTAATGTGTACGTTGCACGTGGACAATGGCCGCCTACACTTCACTCACCGATTGAAAAACTATGTTAGCTTGACCATCCTATCCTTTTTCCATGTGTTTTCATAAACTCAGTTCCGATTTCGTAAGAAAATTAAGATTATATTTTGTACCCGTAATGCCTTGCATGCCCCATGAGTATAAGATGTGTTCTACGTGATAATCCCTTTTCTTTTTAAAGTTGCCCTTCGCTATATTATAACGTTGAAATCTTCTTGACTTTTCGTTGAGTCCCTTGTCTTTAATGAACCCTTTGTCCCGTTCTGAATGATGGTTGCAGAAACTGATAGCTGACTCCACGCCTCGAGAGAGAATCGTCACGCCTTAATAAGAGCTAACCTGAGGTAATGCTCAGGGATAGAACACCTGATGCCATCTATGTCGATTGACTTATATTCACAGTTGGGATTTAACTTGGTCACCGTTCTTTCATTCTAAAGTCTAAGTATATTACACATTGCAAAGTTGATATATTAAATTTGTAAACATAAACACTAACAACAACAAAAAAATTCATTTCTAAACCCACAGATACGAAGACTTCAGTTTATTATGAATACATAAACCTAATATGTCAGTAGTTCCTAGTTGTAGACATATCCAATAAAGCTTTTCAAATGTTGGACTTTATTTTAAGAGTATTTAATGACTTTCATAATATCGACACTATTAAAAACTTTGTACGTCACTAGTAAGTATTCATATCTAGTATTATTCCACAGTTTGACTATCAAATTATGAAATTATTTACATTAACACACACTTGAAAGAATGCTAAATAAATTATTTTGATGTTTTAGAGTTGGAATTTTAAGAGAACGTCTCTAGTACTTCTACCTAGCTTACTCATTTAATCAATTAAAATTATCGGATCGAATAATTACTTCAGTTTTTAAATTGCATATTAATTCGTAGTTAAATACAAAAATGGTTGATATCTTGAAAGAGATGTTACTAATGCTATTTTAGTTATATCAAACTACTACTAACGCCATCTGTGTGTACGTTACTTATTAAATAAACGCCAGTTCACTCTGTTTAAAAAGACCGTGTTTTTTAAAATAGGTTATGGACCCCGCTCATTCCAGGTGTTTTAATAATCAGTCGCGATAATGGACAAATTGTGTATATACTAATTTTTTATTGTCTCGGATTGTTTCTTTAATTGTGTATATACTAATTTTTTATTGTCTCGGATATATTTTTCGTGTTGGGAATAGGGTTAAGGAGTTGTTGCGGACTAATAAAGTGTTGGACATTTTTAACAGAAATGGTGTCTAATTCATAGGTCGCAAGTATAACCAGGCTGAAAGGACCAGAAAACTACGATGAGTGGACGTTCGCTGTGGAAAATTTACTTATATTGGAAGATATTATGTAACAGTGCATAAAGTCCGAGAAAACTGTGGATATATCAGTAGCAGACGGTGCGAAATCAAAATCCATGTTAAACCTCACAATAGATCCGTGTCTGTACGTTCATATCAAGCAAGCTAAATCAACTACAGATTTATGGAAAAGGCTGAAACTGAAAAAAAGGCTTTCTAGACGCATTTCCTTATTAGGGACTTCAATATCAGAACCGGATTTAATGTAAAAGACAAATGGATCGGCTGTTTATTACTTGCAGGTTTACCAGAATGATTTTATTAAATGATATTGGCTATCGAGCATAGTGGAATAAGAATCAGTGCAGATGTAATAAAAATGAAATTAATCGACATGGCAGAAAATGACGCCGAATCGGTTGGTGCATTCTCCGCCATGTTATCGTTGTAAACAAGCACATTTTAAAAATCAGTGTCTTGTTAGTGAATCAGAGCAAAACAAGAAGAAGTCTAATGCATTTTCTGTTGTTTTGTTCGGCGGAAAGTTTAATAAAATTGACTGGTATATATATTTGGGTGCTTGTGTTCACATGACACCGAATAAAAACATTGTTTGTAATGCGTCGAATAAAACGAGTATTGAAGAGATAATAGTAGCTAATAAGATGGCTATGCCAGTTTTATGATGAGGAGATGTTAATATTGTGACGATAACCCCGAAATGTAAGTACAAAGTAATATTTAAATATGTTTTCTGCGTACCTACCTAAATTTAACACAAACTTAATCTATGTCAGTCAGTTTATTTAAAATGGCAATAAAGTGGACTTCAAAGGAAAATGCTGCTATATTTATAATAAACAGAAATAATTAGTTGCTATAGCAGATATGACAGATAGTGTTTATAAACTACGGAAAGGAATACAAGTTAAAAGTTGCTGAAAGTATAATGTCTAATTTAGCGCTATCAGGCAATACTTGGCACCGCAGATTGGGTCATGTTAATAGTAATTACTTGAATAAAAAGGCCAGTGCTGTAAAAGGAATGAATCTTCGAGAAAAAGTTGATATTGGCAAGAAATCATGTACAGTTTGCTGTGAGGGAGTATCGTCTTCCATTCACAAATGCTGGTACAAGAAGCAAAGAATTACTTCATTTAGTCCACACTGACATTTGTGGACCTATGGAGCATGGATCGCTTGCAGATTGTAAAGTAGCAGATACACTTTTAGAGGCTAAATTCAATATTAACAAAGAAAATAAAAATTGGGAAAGTCAAATACTTTATCAGCAGCTCATTGGTGGACTTATGTATTTGGCGATGTTAACAAAACCTGATATAGCGTATGCATTAAGTTTTCTGAGTCAATTTAACAATTTCTATAACCAGGAATCTTAGTTATATGCTAAACAAATTTAAAGATATCTTAAGACAACTAAACATTTTGGATTGAAATATACTAGATTTTTGGTAATTCAAAATAAGAAGAATTTGTTGATGCAGATTGGGGAAGCAATATCAATGATCGCAGGTCTTATTCGGGTCTATGTTATAGTTAAGCTGGATGTGTTGTTTCTTGGGAAGCAAAGAAGCAAAAAAATAGTTTTTTTTTCGAGCACAGAAGCTGAGTACATCGGTGTAGCCGAAGCTTGGAGAGAATATATTTATTTAAGTAATTTGTTAAAAAAATAAGTAATGCGTTAAACACCACATCTTTATTTAATGATAATCAGGGTGCACTTAAGCTGTCTTCAAATAAAAGCTTTAATAAAAAAACTAAACACATTGACATAAGATACCACTTTTGTAAAGAATGTGTGAATGATAAAATTGCAGAATTGAAATACTCGTATTTGGGAATAGCTGAAATGCCAGCTGATATATTTACAAGTGGTTTATCTAATACCAAGCATTATTATTTTATGCAGTTGCTGGGTATGCAGGATGAAAAGAATTAACATGTATACATTCCTTCTGTAATATAGGTATTGTGTACGTTATTTTGATAAGTTTGGGTGTTATTTTAGCTATATCAAATTACTACTAACGCCATCTGTGTTTACAGTACTTATTAAATTAACGCGTGTTCAGTATGTCTCTTGTATAAACAGACCGTGTTTTATTAAATAACTACGGCTCTGATTACCAGATACTGATGCGGAACGTTAATTTTACAACTGGTTCTTCAAAAAGAAAAAAAAGAAATCGTGGGGTTTATAATAGGAATAAGCCGTGAAGAGCCCTAGGTCGTAGAAGTTGGAAGATAGGAAACCCGTGTATCCGTTTATAATAGATGGCAATAATCTTTTATTTTTTTCCATAACCGAAAAGATGGTCCAACTTTATCTTTTACGGTTACGGATTACAGAAAGCTGAGATATATACCGAGATTTATGTATTTTCGATCGATACTCTATGGTATCTACTATTTGACAAGAGTGGTTTATTTATGTATTTGGAAATTATGGAAATGTCCTGTTTTCTTCCTTTTATGATTAATGGGACGCACACTCCAACGTCGTTTTTTCCTTATTTTTTTCGGCAACTGTGCGTCCCCTATTGCAGCGTATGCTAGCCCCAGAATTGACAAAAACATTCTACATGCAACAATATCTAATGAATCCATCGTTTCAATATTTATTTATATAAAACAATATTACTTTTATAAGATGGAGGAAGAATATACTCTCGGTTGACAGTTGACATAGACAAGTGACAGCGGCATAGTCACTTCTATGGACGTATTCTATTCTATTCCTATTTCAATTATAAACGACGATCTAAAATATTACGGATTACGGATTACGGCACCGGCCTATTCTTACCGCTTATTCCTATTATAAACGGGCCTTAAGTATCAAAAGAATAGTCATTTTTTAAATTTTTCGATAAATAGTGGAAGAATGAACCAGTTCCACCGAAATAATATCAACGGTTCCAGTGACATAAATGTAGCCGGGAGCTGGGTCAGGAATATCGACCATCTCTACGAACGGAAACGTCAGGTGTCAGACCAGTCAGACTAATTTGTTACACAGTCCAACACAGTCTCCTTAGCTTCCTTCTCTTATTTAATTGTTGTTCCGTCTTTCTAAAGTAATATTGTACGAACTACACAAAAATTGAAAATTAACTGCTTATACTTTTTTTATGACGTTTCTTCAACGTCTTGGAATTGTCCTTCGGCCTTCGCCTTGTATGTAAGTAGGTTCTATTATATTAACTAAGTAACACTTACGCAAATTTGTTAATTGTAAGAATATATCGCTCAACAACTGATTGATCCGTTTAAACCGCCTTCGCGATATAAAACGAGAGACAGACGAGAGTACATGAGTTTGTTCATTGTTCATTTACGACCGCTGTCAAATATTAAAACCAAGCGATAAGTTCATCTTACCTTGACCCTGTCACATAAAATCTTTTTTTTTCATCGGAAAACCTTTTTTGTGGGACCATAAGTTTTTAAGTAACCCTGAATAACGTAGCATTGCTTACGAAACATGTTGGTTTTGTAAATAATAAAAGTGTTAATTATTTTTAATAATAACAACGGTCCAAAGAGAAAGGTTATTTTACATATTTCCCTTGTTTTTAGCTGAAAATAATTACCATTCAAGGACAGGACGATATCACAGCCGTGCCATGGATTCCAACCCTAAGAGTGTTTCCATCAAAACTGAACCATGGTCACAGGAAGAAGGCTCAGGTGAAATGGCCTATAAGGATGTTGAAATCCACCTCCCGGATGTGAAGAAGGAATGTTTGCAGAATGCTGAGATTGTTCAGCCAACTAGTAAGTTGCATTGCATATCACAGAGGTCTTTAATTTGCATAATTAGAACAGCTGCTGGTTCTTTCTTTCCCTCTTGTCATCCATCATTTTAATAATAACTAGCTTTTTGCCCGTTGCAGGCAACTAATGGGTAAAAATACTTTTGAATGTATGATTTGGCGTT
This sequence comes from Hesperophylax magnus, assembly GCA_026573805.1. Taxonomy (NCBI): domain Eukaryota; kingdom Metazoa; phylum Arthropoda; class Insecta; order Trichoptera; family Limnephilidae; genus Hesperophylax; species Hesperophylax magnus. The sequence continues at coordinate 400,113 of JAIUSX010000222.1, read as the reverse complement.
GAATGCGGGTGGAGCGAGATGTGTGTGCCTACTTTTATATTTATGATGTGATGTAATGCGTAAAAATGTGGTGAAAATATTAAATTAATATAATTATATAACCGAATCTAACTGTGGTTTTCTATAGCAAAAAAATGCCTCTTTAATAACGCCTGCTCGCGTCCCCTTTAGAGTTATATCCCAGTTTTCAAGTAGTTTGTGGGCTACGCTAGGTTTGTATAGACTGGTTTGTGATTTCATTCGAATACCTATTTTCCATGTTATTTTCTGTAACAAAAAAAAATGCCCTTTTAATAACGCCTGCTCGCGTCCCCTTTAGAGTTTTATCCCAGTTTTCAAGTAGTTTGTGGGCTACGCTAGGTTTGTAATAGACTGGTTTGTGATTTAATTCTGTTGTATTGTGGTGAACGAATATTATAACACGTTTGTATTTGATATGTTATTTATTAAACCAGCCCAGCTGGCGATCTGTTGACAAGTGGTGACAGCTAGGGTTTGTGTAGCACAGACAATATATTAGGAAATGGCCATAGATAACATTATACTAATAACACCAACATCCCTCTTTTCCTAATAAAGAAAAACAAGTCAAGACAAGATGAACATTACAAATATAAATTTTTCTTTTCCAATTAACATAATTCATGACATAGTAGTAAACTGTAAGTGAAATACAATTACCAAATTTAATTATAATCAGATGGATTATATCTATCAGGTTTATTAACAATTCTGCCCGAACGAGTTCGAATGCTTGCCTCATTGTTTGTCAGCTCATCAGAAGTTGTAGGACCTGGATAAAACGGGATGGAATGAAAATCATTGTCAAAACGTACACCTTTCTTCGATGAACTATTTCCATTCAGCGGTGATGATGATTCCTGACGTGATCTGTCTAAATTTAAGTGTTTCCTATTCCTGCGATATCTTGAACCATCGGGAGTTTCAACAATATATGACCTTGGGCATCCTTTAACAATTTCTACTACAGTAGCTGGCGACCATGAACTTGACACATCTTTTTTAAAAACTACTTTATCGCCTATCTTCAACTCAGACAAGTTCCGAACCTTTTTGTCAAAATATTTTTTCATTTTGTTTTGACGACCCTTAAATTTATCTTCATATTCTTTAAATCGCACGACTTTTGGTCTAAGTTGACTGGATGTTACGGGTAAATTACATCTAAGTTGACGTGACATTAAGAGGCTTGCAGGGGATGGAAAATTATTTTTTGGACTATTTCTGTAATGTAACATAGCAAGATACGGATCAGTTTTGGATTCAAGGCATTTTCTTAAAATATTCTTTACTATTTTTACTGAACTCTCAGCTTGACCATTTGACTGAGGATAGTTTGGACTAGTGGTGATATGTTCAATATCCCACTCATATAAAAAGTTTTTAAAAATGGCTGATTGAAATGGTGGTCCATTATCACTAACAAGCGTTAACGGTATCCCATGACGTGAAAATATAGATTTTAAGTGTGTGACTACAGTTTCCGCGTTATAATTGTGTAACATTGAATTTTCGATGTATTTTGAATAATAATCAGTAACAATGAGATAATTTGAGTTGTTGAAATGCATTAAATCTACACCTACCTTTTCCCAGGGAAAATTAGTGATACCATGGGCAAAAGAGGCTGTGACGGGTTATTAGGTTTAAATTTAGTACAAATCTGACATTGATCGACAATGTTTTTAATATCAGAGTTAATATTCGGCCAAAAAATCATATTTCTGACTAGACTTTTTGCTTTTGACATACCTAAGTGACCTTTATGTACATCTTTTAAAATTTCAGGACGTAAAATTGACAGTATAATTAAACTAGGTCCCAAATTTCAGGACGTAAAATTGACAGTATAATTAAACTAGGTCCCTTAAATACCAGATCATTGACAACATGAATTTCTGCTTGAAAATTCCAGTATGGTTTAACGCAGGGTTCAATTACATTTTTATTTGACGGCCAACCGGTTTTATAATATTTCATTAAAGTTAATAAAGACTGATCTTGTTTCGTCGCCTCAGTGATTAATTTCAGTTTTTCTTCTGAAACTGCCAGACTTGACATCAGTAAATTGATATGTATGTCAATTTCTTTTTCCGCATCTGTTATTTCTGTATCAGGTAACGGCGCTCTAGATAACGTATCGGCAATATACATAAATTTACCAGGTACATATCTGACGTCTAAATGGTAGCATTGTAGAGACATCATCATTCGTTGTAACCTTGCAGGAACTTCAGAAAGTGATTTCTTAAAAAGTGTGACTAGTGGTTTATGATCTGTTTCAACATTTACCACGTGGCCATAAATATATTGATGGAATTTTTGACAACCGAATAAAATTGCATATAATTCCTTCTCTATTTGTGCATAATTTTGCTGACTGGACGTTAGTTTTTTTGACGCATAAGCAATCGGTCTACTTTCCTGCAAAATAACTGCGCCCACTGCGCTCTGCGAAGAATCTACTGATAATTTTAACGGTTTTTCAATGTCAAAATTAATAAGTACTGGAGATGAACTTATAATTTTCTTTAAATTGACAAAGGACTGATCGTGATTGGCATCCCATTGCCAGCTGACGTCTTTCTTTAGCAAAGTCCTTAAAAGTTCTGTTTCTTTTGACAAATCTTTGATAAAAGATCCCAAGTAATTAATCATACCTAAAAACCGTTGTAAGTCTTTCTTACAAGTGGGAGTAGGTAATTCTCGAATAGCTCTAATCTTTGACTCATCTGGCCTGATCCCTTGACTGCTAAAGATATGACCTAGAAAAGTAACTTCCTGTAAGCCAAAGTGACATTTATTTAGATTGAATTTTAAATTTACTTCTCTGGCTCTTTTAAAAACATTTTCTAATCTCCTTTCATGAGATTCAAGATTCTCTCCCCATACTAAAATATCGTCAACGAAAACTATCACCCCTTCTAGATCAGCAAATATTTCCGTCATTATTCTAGAGAAGAATTCGGGAGCTGAATTAATTCCATACGGAAGTCTTAAAAATTGATACCTGCCGAAAGGTGTTTGGAAAGTGCATAAATCTGAACTTTCACTATCTAAGCGTATCATCCAAAAACCTGAAAATGCGTCTAGATTTGAAAAAAACTTCGCTCCTTTAATTTTAAACCTAATTTCGTCCATTGAAGGTGTTGGATAATGCGTTCTGCAAATAGCCCTATTTAAATTTCGTGGATCTAGACAAATGCGTAACTGTGAATTTTTTTTTCTACGACAACTATTGAACTCACCCACGGTATTGGTTTTGTAACCTTGACAATGACCTTCATTTCCTCCATTCTATCTAATTCTTCTTTTAATTTATCGTGCAGCTTGAATGGAATCTTTCTTGGTGCATCGATTTTAGGATGAACATCAGATCGAACTGTTAGATGACATTCGTGAGGTAAGCATCCGAGACCCTGAAAAACATCGTTAAATTTCTTTATTAAATTGTTCGAATTATACATTGACAAATCATTGTTGGGAATATTTTCAGAATTATTCGTGTTAGAATACACACGTTTTATTATTCCCATTGCATTGCAAGTAGCTAGCCCTAATATAGTTTGACATGATTTCAACTCAGTGATGACAAAGGGAATGGACATATTTTTATCATTATTATAAAAACAATTTAACTTACAAATTCCTTTTGTAGGAATGTTAGTACCACTGAATGAATTTATTTTAAATGCTGTCTCTGTGATAATTTTTTCTGACAAACCAAGTTTATTAAAATTTGTAAAAGACATAACATTTACATTGGCACCGGTATCTATAAGACATGAAATTATAACATTATTTATTCTTAAATTAATGTGCCATGAATTCAATGTTGAATTAATATTGTTACAATTTAATGTATCAATTGTATAGTCGTGGTTGGGTATTTTACTTTGTGACAATGTATTAACATTAATTTTCCTACCTTTCAATTTCCTATTAAAACAAAATTTCGAATAATGCCCAATCTTGAGACAATTAAAGCATTTAGCTAATGATGCCGGGCAGTTTGTGCGGTGAATTTGTCCACATTTGGTACAGACTCCGCCCTGACTTCCGGATTGACCTCTGGATAGACTGCTCGGACTTCCCGATGGACTTCTGGAATGATTGCTCGGACTTCCGGATTGACTTCTGGAATGGCTTCTGGCTGATAGTGAAGATGAAGAAGGGCTTCGTAGAACTTGTTGTATAATATTCCCCTCAAGACTTCTTGTGTTTTCCCTCGATACAACAATCGCTCTTGACAAATTAATCGCTTTTTCCAAGTTTAACGACGTTTCTTGTAAAAGTCTTTCTTTCAAGTAGTAAAGATTTCGATTTAGGTTACATATGAATATGTCCTTTATTAAGGATGTTTGTAGATTGCCGAAATCATAAGTTTGACTTAGATTTTGTAGCGAAGCAATAAAATCTTCGACTGTTTTACTGTCGCCTTGCTTCCTCGTGAAGAATTTAAATCTTTCCACTGTCACATTTACTGTGGGTATGAAGTGTTTATCGTAAAGGAGTAAAATACCTTCGAGCGTACTTTTCTCAATTGTGAGGCCAAATGAGTTAATACCTTTTCCCTTGTTCAAACCTAACCTAACCTCAAAAACACGCAAAATTATAAAAACCAAAAAGTCACTCGGAAAATATTCCAGATCAACGAGACGATGACAACTTTCTCTGTCATAAATGTTTTGTACTCTCTGAAGGCTCGGACGATTCTATTAATTCTGAAGACTTGTACAATTCATACTTAGAATCCTCTAAACAACAGCTGTTCAATACAATAATAAATAAAGATGTCTTTAATACGAGTTTGTGTTATCTTTGCAAAAATTGAGTTGGTCCAAAGGTACAATGTACTGTCCAAAGGTACAGTAACCCCTGTCCAAAGTTAAAGGTAAACACTTACTGTACCTCTGGACAAAAATGCTCTTTTTTTAAATTCTAATAAATATAAAACCATTCAAGTAAATTTGATGAAAAAAAATTTAAAAGTTGTATAATTGACCAAATCATAAGATTTAAAATAAAAGTAAGTTTTTGTCGTTCGTCAATTTAAAGAAAAAAATTATATAAGATTAAAAATTAAAAATTGTCCAAAGGTACACCACTTGACCCTACGGTTTTTGTCACCGACATTCTTCAAAAGTTTGTATTTTGAAAAAAGAATTGCTCAATTAATACGCAAAATTTAAAAACTTTTAAAAATGTAATATGTATGTTTGCATGTGAATGAAGCAATGAATGTGTGATCACAAATGTATTAAAATATATGTTTGTTTAGAAAGAAATGAATATTTTGAGAAAAAAATGAGCCAAGGAGCTTTTTGATCATTTTTTCACTGAGCCGTTCGGGTTGTGTAGGTCGAGACGCGTAATTTGATACCCATAACGTATTTACGGTTTTTTGTCACCGACATTCTTCAAAAGTTGTTATTTTGGAAAAAGAATTGCTCAATTAACACGCAAAATTCAAAAACTTTTAAAAATGTAATATGTATGTTTGCATGTGAATGAAGAAATTAATGTGGGACCACAAATGTATTAAAATATATGTGTGTTTAGAAAGAAATGAATATTTTGAGAAAAAAATGAGCCAAGGAGCTTTTTGATCATTTTTTCAGTGAGCCGTTCGGGTTGTGTAGGTCGAAACGCGTAATTTGATACCCATAACGTATGTACGGTTTTTTGTCACCGACATTCTTTAAAAGTTGTTATTTTGGATAAAGAATTGCTCAATTAACACGCAAAATTTAAAAACTTTTAAAAATGTAATATGTATGTTTGCATGTGAATGAAGAAATGAATGTGGGACCACAAATGTATTAAAATATATGTGTGTTTAGAAAGAAATGAATATTTTGAGAAAAAAAGAGCCAAGGAGCTTACTGATCATTTTTTCACCGAGCCGTTCGGGTTGGGAAGGTCAATACGCGTAATTTGATACCCATATCGTAGGACGGCCGATTAACGTTCCTAAACCTTCGGACTATGATTTTTTTCGAATATTTTAACCGTAGACTGCGCCTTTTTGACGGAATTCAATCATCAGGTTGACCGTGTAGATTTTATAAAAAAAGCATACCACGTGGTTTTTGCGTGACCACGTGACTATTTTTTTTCCAATGATACCATTATGCAAAGAAAAACATTTCCTCTTAAATTAAACCACTTTCCCTGAAACAGGGGAAATTCGTAAAATTTTTCGTGAAATTTAAAAAAAAAATCAACGATACCTGATTAAATCAGACCCGACGCTCGATCAAAATCAATCGTGTTTTTAATTTACGTTAGAGTAATGCGAAAAACGAAACATTTTCGACCGAGAGAGGCGCACGAAAAAAAAAATTAATCATTTCGCGTTCGGGGTGCGTTCGAAATTGAATAAAAATATAAACGGTGAAGGAGAAAAAGTTTTACAGATCATCACCAAAAATGCACCAAAATTTGGCCGTTTCGAAACCGCGCGTGTGGCAACACTCCTGATTCCTCGCCGGGAAACGTCGATTCCTAATCGGGAAGCTCTGACAATTATTCGGCCGCAAATCGACTTTTTGTCAGAGTGGGGCCGTCCTGGCGGCGGGAAAGTGCACTGAGGCGCCTCAGTATGGCGCGCCGCGAGCGCTTCCAGTTTCCGCCGCCAGAAGTTCCTCAAATTTTTGTCGACATCTTGCCGCGAACGAATCCGGTCGAGTTAATCCAAAATTAGGCTGTAATGATAAATATTCGGAATCGCTGGACACGGATTATACGAAATATTTTTAAATAAAGCCTTTAGATTTACTTTAATTACTATAAAAGAAATCTGACTGCATTTGGGAAATTTTTAATTTTAGCATTTTAATTTTTAATTACGTTAAATGAAAATTGGCTTTCATTGTTTACAGTTGGAATGATTTCTGTCGATAACATTTTCTTTTGGTGGTATTCCTGATATGAGTGGATAGAATTTTAACCATTTACTGAATACAAATACTAGGTAATACCTATCATAACCCAACCTAAACTATCCTAAACTTACCCCTCCTAACCTATAAAACCCATCCTAACCTATAATAACCTTACTTTAAAAAAAAACTCTTTATTTATAAAACATACCTAAATATCTTACTATTTTTCGAGTTTGGCCAAAATAGTACCTACCTAGTATTTGCATACAGTAAATAGTTATAATTCTAACCACTCATATCAGGAATACCAACAAAAGAAAATGTCATCAACACAAATCAATGCAGCTGTCATCCCAAACAACAAAAGTGAATTTTCGATTTACGTAATTTAAAATTAAAAGGCTAAAATAAAAAAAATTCCCAAATGATTTACTAGATTTATTTATTATTTACATTTATTTATTTAGATTTACTCGCAACTGATAAACTGAAAAAACAATTCCTTAAATAATTCACCCAAACGGGTTCTTTAGAACGTACTTGTATAATTAAAATAATTTTTCATGAATTTATTTTATTTTCTATTTTCAAAATTTGAATTATAATGTCCCGTGATTTTTGACAATATTTCACATCTAAGCTAGTTTAATGTAACAATTGATATGAGTTTGAGAAATATTAACTATTCAACAACATTACGCCGTATTCATATTTCGACATAATAAACCTATCTGATTATTGATTTTCATGTGATTGGAATTTGTTTTGTATTTGGCAAGGTAAATATATTTCAGTAGGATCTTGACTATATAAAACAATCTTACAATAAATACAAATAATCATACACATAGCTCTCATGTCTTTATATATATTAACATTAGTTGTTGTTCTGTTTCAGGTAGCATTAATATGGAGACTGTACCTATTAAAAAAAAAACCAGGACCCCGTGATGAAGATGGAGGGGGAATCCCTTATACGGAAATAGACATAGACCTGCCAGATGTAAAAAAGGAATGCTTAGAGCACTCTGAATGTATTACCGAGACTGCAGGTAAAATAGATTTTTGTTTGTCTGAATCAGTTTAAATAATCAAAATATTACCGGCTTATTGAACTTTATCCGCCATCTTTTCCAGATGTGATAACGGTCCTGAAGACACATCCCGGAGAAAAACCTCATTCATGTCTCCATTGTAGCTTCTCCAGCTCAAACAAATCACATTTAACGGTGCACTTACGCACCCATACTGGCGAAAAACCTCATTCATGTCTCTATTGTAACTACTCCTGCTCACAAAAATCAAAGTTAACGGAACACTTACGCACCCATACTGGAGAAAAACCTTATTCATGTTCTCATTGTAACTACTCCTTCTCACGCAAGTCACGTTTAACTCTGCACTTACGCACCCATACTGGAGAAAAACCTTATTCATGTCCTTATTGTAACTACACCTGCTTAGAAAAATCAAATTTAATAGTTCACTTTCGCACCCATTCTGGAGAAAAACCTTATTCATGTCTCCATTGTAACTACTCCTGCTCACAAAAGTCAAATTTATACAGTCACTTACGCACCCATACTGGAGAAAAACCGTATTCGTGTTCCTATTGTAACTACTCCTTCTCGCTAAAATCGAATTTAACATTGCACTTACGCACCCATACTGGAGAAAAATCTTATTCATGTCTCCATTGTAACTACTCCTGCTCACAAAAATCAAATTTAACCGAACACTTACGCACCCATACTGGAGAAAAACCTTATTCATGTTCTCATTGTAACTACTCCTGCTCACGCAAGTCACGTTTAACTCAGCACTTACGCACCCATACTGGAGAAAAACCTTATTCATGTCCTTATTGTTACTACTCCTGCTTAGAAAAATCAAATTTAATAATTCACTTACGCACCCATTCTGGAGAAAAACCTTATTCATGTCTCCATTGTAACTACTCCTGCTCACAAAAGTCAAATTTATACAGGCACTTACGCACCCATACTGGAGAAATACCGTAGTCGTGTTCCTATTATAACTACTCCTTTTCGCTAAAATCGAATATAACATTGCACATACGCACCCATTCTGGAGAATAACCTTATTCTTGTTCCCATTGTAACTAAACCTGTTCACAGAAGACAAGTTTAACGGTACACCTACGCACCCATACTGGAGAAAAACCTTATTCATATTTCCATTGTTACTACTCCTGTTAACGCAAGTCCCATTTACCGGTACACTTACGCACGCATACTGGAGAAAAACCTGATTCATGTACCCATTGTAACTACTCCTGTTTACGCAAGACATATTTTCCGGAACACATACGAACCCATACTGGATAAAAACCTTATTCATGTTCTCAATGTAATTTCTCCTGCTCACTCAAGTCATATTTAACGGAACACTTACGCACCCATACTGGAGAAAAACCTTATTCATGTTCTCATTTTAACTACTCCTGCTCACACAAGTCACGTTTAACTCTGCACTTACGCACCCATACTGGAGAAAAACCTTATTAATGTCCTTATTGTAACTACTCCTGCTTAGAAAAATCAAATTTAATAATTCACTTACGCACCCATACTGGAGAAAAACCGTATTCGTGCTCCTATTGTAACTATTCCTTGTCTCTAAAATCGAATTTAACATTGCACTTACGCACCCATTCTGGAGTAAAACCTTATTCATGTTCCCATTGTAACTACACCTTTCACACAAGACAAGTTTAAAGGGTGTACCTAAGTAAGCGTTAATATTGTGTGTGTATCTAAACCTTTATAAACGGTGCCCTCTTAAAACTAGTACTAGGAATAAATCTTGTTCATGTACTGGCTGCAGTAATTCAAGTTTTCGAAAGGAATAATCAAAAAACATTTTTACCTATACTGGAGGAACACCTTATCCATTTTTTGAAAAAATGTCTTTCCAACTCTCTCTCTTTCTCTCTCTCAATCTGCCTTTTTTAATACATTTTAATGCCTTCACAATTTAATTTTTTTTTTAAACATTTTTAAGTTTTCATTACAAATTTTCAGTTTAAATAAATGTGACAACATAACTAAGACCGTGAATTTTTAACAAGTAGATAATTTTGAACTTATTCAGAATAACCCTTTTAATAAGTGTCAAGAGCTGGTGAAAGGAGCAGTGAAAATTTGTTTTAGTGACTTATTTGAAAATTAACAAAAAATTGATTTTTAGTAACCCACAGTTACCTAAATTTTATAGTTTATTAAAATACATAAATAGAATAAACTTATTAGGCCACTAGTTTTACCGAGACTGCAGATAAAATGGATTTTTGTTTGTCTGAATCAGTTTTAATAAACTAATCATTTCATTGATATCGCCAAAATAATCGAGTCATTTGATCTCTTGTCTCACTGCTTTGATGAAGATCAGCAAGTTTATTTTTACTGCGCTCCAAATCAATAGTCTCAAGATCCGTATAACTGAATTTCTAAAAGCAATAACTCGTTGGATGTCTTCAAACAAGCTGAAGCTCAATCCATCTAAGACCGAGTTTCTTTGGGCGGCCACAAAAAAACGTCAACATTTCATAGACGATTCACCTATTACTATTTTCCGCAGCGATATCATCCCAAAAACAACAAACAAACTTCTCGGTTTCAGTTTAGATTCAGACTTTTCGTTTAAAAGTCAGATAAATAGGACTGTAAGCACCGGTTTTTTTCACCTAAGACAACTCAAGTCTATCCGAAGAAACCTTCCTACAGAAGCAACAAAACTATTTATCAACTCGTACGTAGTCTCACGTCTTAATTAATGCAACGGCATTTATGCCAGCCTTCCAAAATATCAAATTGACACACTTCAATCAGTGTTTAATGCAGCAGCACGGCTCATAACCGGGGTTTCAAAATAAGCGCACATTTCAGAACACCTTCGTTACCTTCACTGGCTCAAGTGCCCTGAAAGAATCCCGTACAAACTGTGCTGGATGGTGTTAAAATCCATCAGTGAAATGGCCCCACCCTACATCTCTGAACTATGCGTCCCGGAAAACACTGGACTGAGGCAGTCAACCCTTAGATCAGCAACATCATCAGCTGTAAGCAGACTGATCGAACCGTGGACTGAAGCCGTGGTTCAGTCGACAATGCTCCGAAGCAGTTTGACGATAAAACGCGGCTTACCGAGCCTACAACACATCTCGAACGTCCGAAAACAGATACAACAAATCGGCAAAGGAATGCATGAGATTCATTAATAGGTCAAAATTCGAACACGACCTGCAGATCAGAAAAAAGTAAGTCTTAAAATTATGTCATTTACCTATAGGCTTTTTCACCATATTTTACAAGTACTTCTTGAATTTGCTAGGCAAATATACAGAATGCTTCATTTATTATTTATTTATTCAATTATTTATTTACAAACTTAGGAATTTAACCTAAAATGAGTATTAATAAATTATATTAGTGCTTTAAAACTTATTTTTATTCAAGAAATACAACAAAAGAGCCAGGAAATGGAAATGTCCAAAAAGTCGACTGTCCTCATAGTCTGATTGAAAGACATCTACGACACACATTTTGTTCGTTATCACTGCTGAGATCGCTGATGAAAACGAATTCCAAATATTTCAATTTTGAATTCATTCAATTAAAACATTCTGATTTTTTGTTTTTTTTTAGTCAAATATAAAACAGTAAACATATTCTTATGTAGGAACTAGAATAAAACCAACTAGGCAAACGACTAACAACAATAAATGTAATGTTAAATAGCGCACACCCATTATCCAAATCGCGGGATATTATAATTTTAGGATTTTAAGAGTTGAAAGTATTTAAAAAAATATATTTTTCTGAAGTTAATCAACATAAATAATAAGCTCACGGCAAATAAGACCTTCCGAAAGAAAAAAAATCTTTCTAAAGTAAGTAAACTTTAAAAATTACATTTTTCCAATGTAGGTAACGAAACAATAAAAAAAAACAAATTTTCAACTGAAAATTGAACTTCAATAATTTTACGCATCACTCGGGATTTTTTTTTTAAGGTCTCAACTGCTACCCAATTCCGGTATATCGAATCCCCAATTGGGGTATATTCGTATATTGTGAGTCACCCCAAGTACGCTGTTTGTATATTTTAAAGTACCTAATACTTTAAGTCAACTACTAACTAAGATAAAAGTAAAGTATTTGAAATCTGAAAATCATTCTGTATATACAATTTACCACTAATTGGCTAATTGAACAAAAATACCTCAAACTTGTGGGAGCCAAATTGTTCAATCTCCAGACGATATGTTCAATATCCAAAATAATCATTCATCATTTTCAAGCCATGTCAACGTCCACCTTTAAAGCCATAATATAGGCATATTAAAGCTTCAATCTTTGAAATATGATATTTACACATTTCCTTTACACATATGTATAAAACGAAATGACCAAAATCGAAATTTTTTTAGAATTTGCCTGTAAAAACAAAAAAAAAACGTCTCCTGTAAAATTTGCTAAATGGTCTATTGAACATACAAGCACTAAGGCAGCGAAATTGTTGCCTTCATAATTAATTCTACTTCGAATAGCTTGGCAAGTATTGCAATTTGGCTTTAGTAAAACAGGGCTGTCAACGATTTTATGATACTTTTGGATAAGAAATAATATTTTTTAATAAAATTGTTTTATTATTATTTTGTTTCCCGACTATTCGCCGGTGCCGAAGGGATTAATGACGCCAATTCCTTACCAGTAGAACAAGTATGGCATTTCCACATGACGCCTGTAATCTAAAATCTAGTCTTCCAAAGGGCTACCCATTTCTGCACAGCATTGAGTCAGGATTTTCAAATTATTTCGGGGCCCCATAAATAGGATCTTGTTATTACTGTACTAAGGGGAGTTCTAATATTAAAAAACTACGCATGTAAAAGAAAAAATGGGGAACAAGTAAAAAAAAGAAGTTACTTAGTTACAAACAATATTAATAATTTATTAAAAAAATGAATAAAGTTAAGGGTTAGTTGTAATCTAGGCTTAATACTATTCAATTCTAATTCTTAAAATTAACTGTCCGTTTCCTTATTTCTAATTTATTGTTCATTCAATATCTGAAAAGTTGTTTCGCGTTACGAAATAAACATATAAAAATTGTTCAGGCACTTCCCTTTTTGATGATTCTGGATTCTTCACGTTTGCACATATCACTGATAACACACGCGGCAACGTGGGCTGGTTCCGAAGGGTGGAATCAGCGTATTGTTAAGAGTAGGGCTGTCACTCGCAGTTCATCCTGGGCCAAGACTCCGAAGGACGGATTCGGCAGGCAGCGACTCCTGAGAGGGCAGCTTCCTGGGCGGAAGCTCGTGGGGTTACGGTATGAGCCTCGGCGACCGCTCCAAAGGGGAGGGCAGGAGGTTCCTCGGCGGAGGTGAGATGGTAACTCTCTCGTTCTGAATCATCTTGGTATTCAGCTGCGTGATCCGACGACCCTCGCACCCCTGTCGTGGGATGCTCAAACTATCGTGGTTCCGCTTTTGGGTCCATGGCGCTGGCGTCGCCACTCTTGCCGCTAGATGTAGCTGATTCTGATCTCCCGATCCACATAATGTTAATAGGTACTAGCACTCAGGGGGGTATAACTCCGTCAACACAAACTGTAGCCATTTTAAAAATATATGTTTGTGACGTCAGCGATGCTTTTTTTTTGTTTCTCGCTCACTTTACCATAAGAATCTCACGGAACTATGAATCATAAACAAAGGAGTTCTAGCAACATAAAAGAAATTGTTGACATGTTTGCCGATTTCTTTAAAGATGCGTTTGAACCTGACATTTCAGATGAACAAATTCCGGAATTTAATTCTGATATAAACTTGCAATTATCAAATATTAATATTAACATCACCGACATTACAAATTACCTTAAAACACTTGAACCAAAATTAAGTTCCGGGCCGGATCAAATTCCACCCATCTTGATTAAAAACTGTGCAGACAGCTTATCCATTCCGTTGTTCATATTATTTAATAAGTCTCTCTCAACGGGAAATTTCCCAAAACTTTGGAAAAAAAGTTACTTAACTCCAATATTTAAATACGGGGATAAATCTGCAATTGAAAATTATCGTCCAATTTGTATCCAATCATCAATACCCAAGATTTTTGAAAAATTAATTCTTCTAGAGATAAACCCCAGCGTGAAACCCATCATTACAACTTGCCAACATGGTTTTGTTTCAAACAGATCAACCTTAACCAATCTATCCATGTACGAAAATTATATAACAAATGCACTTGCTAATAGACAACAAGTCGATTCTATATATACTGATTTCAGCAAAGCGTTTGATAAGGTTTGCCATAAAATTCTTGTTAGCAAACTGGCGAAAATTGGCATAACCGGTAACGTACTATCCTGGTTTAAGAATTATCTGTCTAATCGAGAGCTTACTGTTTGCATTAAAGGTCAACTGTCCTACACTTTTACAGCTACAAGCCCAGGGATCACATCTAGGACCCATTCTTTTCAACATATTTATAAATGACGTTACAAATGTATTTAAACGTGTCTTTATTTTGATGTTCGCAGATGATATGAAAATTTACCGAATTATTGACAATATTAATGACTGCTTATTATTACAATCAAATCTCATTAGGTTTTCTGATTGGTGTATCCTAAATAAATTAACCCTCAATGTAAAAAAGTGGCAAGTCATGAAATTTTATAGGAAGAAAAACCCATTGATTTTCACATACTGTATGAATAATCAAGCCTTAGTATCTGTACCCGAAATAAAAGACCTGGGGATAATATTTGACACCAAATTAACATTTATCTCCCACATTAACAATATAACCACTAAAGCGATGCAAAAGTTGGGTTTCATATTAAGAACTTCAAAAGATTTCAAAAATTTAAAAACTTTAAAAATATTGTATTCATCCATTGTCAGAAGCCATTTAGAATTCAACTCAACCATTTGGAATCCATTTTACAATATTCATGAAAAATCTATCGAGCGAATCCAACATAAATTTTTACGTAACATAAATTATAGATAAGGTATTCCTATTGAAAACATTAAATACACCTCACTGTTGAAAGTCATGGGCCTTGCCAGATAAAAAGAAAGAAGAATATGTTCTGATCTCTTTTTTCTTTATACAATTGTTAATAACATGTTTGACTCCCCTGAACTCCTTAGGTTGATTGACTTTCATGTGCCTAGTAGAACGGTTCGTCAGAAGGTACCTTAACATTGTAACATTGCAGGTACCAAAGCAGAAATAAATTCAGTAATGAACCGACTACACAGTGCAGGGAATAAATATTGTGTGAACACTAACGGTACTGAATGTCTATCAGCCTATAAACACATTATTATTAAATCTGTATGTCAAATATGAACTTGGCAAACATTAAATGGAGTATGTGCGAACTATTTCTACTACTCTGCAAACTATTTTTATACTTTCCTTTAATCATTATCATTGATTTGGAGGATTTTGCAGCTTCTCTATTTTTCATCTCAATTATTTGTACCTATATTTTGTTAACTCGTATATTTTTGTATATTTTTTAAATATAAGATCTGTATAATTTATTATCTGTAAAAGCCCTATGGGCGTTTAAATAAATAAATAAATAAATTAATTAATTAATTAATGAATATTAAGTACATACCCTTGCAGAAATATTTTTCTCCAAACAGCACTATAAAAAAAATATCGATAATAATCAATTGAAGTTAGATGATATTTAGATCATCAAGGAAAACTTTGATTGCATTACGCGATGATGCGAGTGCCACTGGAGATTATTGGCATCAAAAGTAATGGAACTTTATAAAAGGTTGTAGTTTCATATAATAAACCATCTTCGAACTAACGGCAAGAAGTCGGAAGGTGCTATTATTACATTTGAAAGGTGTATGGTGTTAGCCTTAGAACCCGAGGTTGGATCGGTCAAAGCCACTTCCTAACTTTCTGACTGAGTTAGTTAGTTTTTTTCCGATTACCTTTGGTTCGTGAATTTGAATGCTTCTGAAAGCATTCAAATTCACGAACCACGTTAATGTTTGCTTTGATTGATAAGAATTAAATTATGTATAATTATTTTAAAATGTAGATAGGGACACATGCATCATAGTAGCTTAAGCGTCATTAGAAACTATTGAATATTATGGTGCTATCGATAAATGTTCATAAATAAATTATTTGCTTGACAAATACGGACAATACAGATAACGCGGTTCTCAGAAGTACCAACCCTATCAGCACATTGTAAGACATTGTTGATTTACAAAAAATTCCTTTATTTGGAATATTTGTTATCGATAATCTTTTATCATTGATCCTCGACTTTGTTATTGACTTTTTATTTTATCAATCCAAGTCTTTTGGATTAAGATAAAATAAAATAAAATTTGTATGGCTCATGCTTGATATTGATAGTAAATATTGAAAGCATTATATTCGTTTCAACCACAGACAAAAACATCTAAAAACTTGCAAAACCACTCCAGGAAAACGTCTAGGACGCTGTAATACAAGAAAAAACATCTAACAACTTACAAAACCACTTCAGGAAAACGTCCAAGACGCTGTAATACAAGAAAAACATCTAACAACTTACAAAATCACTTCAGGAAAACGTCCAAGACGCTGTAATACAAGAAAAACATCTAACAACTTACAAAACCACTTCAGGAAAACGTCCAAGACGCTGTAATACAAGAAAAACATCTAACAACTTACAAAATCACTTCAGGAAAACGTCCAAGACGCTGTAATACAAGAAAAAACATCTAACAACTTACAAAACCACTTCAGGAAAACGTCCAAGACGCGGTAATACAAGAAAAAGAAGCATTCGCCACTCTCAACATGGACGTACCACATCTCTTCACCTTGTTTGCTAACTTGAGCATCGTTCGGTCTTAATCTTAATTATTAAATTTCAAAAATATTTTTTTGGTTGTGTGTCTGTCTGTAACTGTAGTTTAATAAACTCGTTTGAATTGAAATGTAATTTGCTAAATTTTCCAAATAAACTTTAAACTATCTACGCAATTGGAACAGATGATAGCGATTAATGGATAAAGCACCTACCTACAAGTAATAAATTTATTTATTTGACTTAAATTTCTTTAAAACTTTTTCTGTTTAATTATTTTATACATATATATATATAAAAATATTAAAAAATGTTACAAGTAAAGTCGGATTTCATGATCCTTCAACTGCCCGCGCTTTTAACTAACACTACATTATAATATCCCTTAATTTTTCACGGGTCTGCGTGATTAGTATAATATTAGCCCAGTCAATGAAAGGAAAAAAGACCCAATGTCGGAACTAATTCCCAGGAAGCTGAATTTTTCACAGATGTTAGAAGACCTTTAGACATGTATTTTTACACAAGTCCCGACTTTCCCCCTTGTGCTTCCTTCCCCATCTCCTCTTGAATATATTTTTCAAAGCCTTTCGGAATACGCTAATATCTCCATGGTTTTATTAAATCAATTTATTGATTTTTTGTTTAGTTTCTAATTAGTTAATCTAAAAATTAGAGTAGTTAGTATTTCAGAATATATTTGCACATAACTTTTTTCTGAGCCTGTTAACGAAAAAAAATAAATCAACAAAATTTGTAGACAATATTTTTAGCTATTAAATAATGTATATAATGATGGGTTTTGAATTATAATAAGGCACGTAGGCTGTTAATAAGGAGCACGGCGCGCGGCGGCTCGAACGCGCAGCGGTTCGCGACGAAGCGAGAAATTAAAAAAACCTAAGGAAAGTAATGATTAATTCATGTATTTGCTTTATTTTTATAACAAATTCATCTAACGTTGAAGAGTTTTATTGTTATTTACCAGTTTTAGTTCGGAGGGGAGGGGGGGAATATTAATATTTTCCCCTGCCCAATGAAGCTCATTCATTATCCACCAACCGCCGTGATTCGGTCTGGCTAAACAGTCATATTATGTTGAATGATCGTTTGTAACTTATTATTTAAATAAAATTATGTGAAATAAGCCAAAAATACCTACGACATCGTGGGACTACCCTTTCACCACATTAAAATATTGCAGACCTTATGATATGGCGAAGTTCTAAAAAATCTTTTGTGGAAATTTTCATTTGTTTTATTATGTGCACCTATCAACAATAAAATACCGAAACAACAAATCACTTAAAATAGTGCAAAGATCTAAATGGTTTACTTTCCAATAAGCTACTTAAAATATACCTTAAAAATATTATAATGACAAAACGGTTTGTAAATTATATTATATACTTATCAGTATTACCTATGACAAAACTAGGCAAATATTAAAATAATTTTCTAGCCAAGAGAGTCTTCCATTTCTTCGTCATACTGGGGTGTGTTCTGTGTTCAGACATGATAATCCATTACGGTTGTAGGACATGGCAGAGCAGGTAAATCCAGATTTTCTGCAGCCACAGTAATTTCCACATCCAGACCTGAAGGAACAGGACACCAGAGAAAGAAGGTCATCAGGAGCAAATGGTTTCAAAAATTTCTTCCTTCCACCATTTTCATTTACATTTTCATACCTCCATCCCCAGTTTATAGGGTTTAGTTTGTTTCCTAACCAAAACTGTACTTGCAAAACAACTCTTAACAAATGTTGATGACACGATTCTGAAGTCGGTGGTTTGCTATCACTTATTTGTGTTTTTCGCAGAATTCTGTCAATCTGTTATAATCCCATGTGTAAGTCAATAGCATTTTGAATTTATCATAAGTAGTTGAACGCAATCGCTAGAGAATGTATGTGTGTGAATCATCAATTACGGTATAACAAAAGGAAAAAAAATGCAATATTTGGAAAGAATGACGGATTTATGGAAATGAGTGTCTGAAAAAGTTAGTTTTAAAAAAATTAAACAAAATGCAATATTTGGATAAAATGACGGATTTATGGAAATGAGTGTCTAAAATATGAGTTTTTAATTTGGATCTAAATTCTGTTGGGCTGGTTATACATCTCAAATTCTATCGGAAGTTTATTCCAAGCCTTAGGGCCGGATACTCCGAATGCACGAACACCAAACTTAGTGTTCGGATTTCGCTTAGGCTCTTTCAACTTTCCAATTGCAGATGATGTCGCTGATCTGAGAGTTGACTGCCTTAGACCAGTATTTTCCGGAATGCATAGCTCAGAAATATACGGTGGCGCCATTTCGTTGATAGTTTTACACACCATCCAGCATAGTTTGTACTGGATCCTTTCCGGACACTTCAGCTATTGAAGATTTTGGAGGTGTTCCGAAATGTGCGAAAACTTGGGTACCCCGGTGATTAGCCTTGCTGCAGCGTTGAACACTGATTGTAGTTTATTAGTTTCGCATTTAGTTAGACTTGCATAGATGCCGTTGCAATAGTCAAGACGTGATACTATATATGAGTTCACAAGTAGTTTAGTTGCCTCTGTTGAAAGGTTCCTACGAACTGACTTAAGTTGTCTTAGGTAGAAGATCCCCGTGCTAACGGTCTTATTTACTTGACTTTTTAAAGAAAGCTTTGAATCCAGATAAAATCCCAAAAGTTTGACGGTTCTTTTAGCAGTTACGTTATTGCCGGAAATGGCAATTGGTAAATTTTCTATTAAATTTTGGCGTCTATGTGTGTTAGCCCTGAGAAACTCCATTTTTGAAGGATTAGCTTGAGTTTATTTGAGGATGTCCAGAGATTGCTTCTAGACACTCAGCTGTGCGAATTTTAAGGCCGTCAATCTCATTTGGTGAGCAGTAAAAATATACATGCTGATCGTTAGCATAACAGTGGGATAAAATACCAAATTACTAATTATGACTAATTACTAATTAATGACCAAATTATAATTTTTGCGACGTCATTTGTAAAGAGAATGAAGAGAAGTGGACCCAAAACGGATCCCTGGGATACCCCTGACGAGAGTTTTGTGAAGTTGGACTGTTTACTTCCAACCTTCAATGCTTGCGAGCGATTGGATAGATAGGATTTTAGCCAAGAATGTTAGAATGTAAACCAAACGTTACTTCTAGTCTCTTGATGAGATGAGAAAGTCGTGGTCAATGGTATCAAATGCAGCGCTCATATCCAATAGTGAAATAAGTGCTAACTTACCTGACTCTATGGCAAGGGTTATATCTGACAGGACACGAAGTAATGCGGTTTCTGTTGAGTGGAACCTCCTATATGCAGATTGATGATGGGTGATTAATTTAATCAGGTTTAAGTGAGAGGTTATTTGAGAAGCCACAATTTTTTCCTGTAGTTTAGCTACAAAAGGCAGATTTGATACTGGTCGATAATTACCCAATCTGTCGGCATCAAGCTATGGTTTTTTTTAATAATTGAGGTAACTACAGCAGACTTAAGTGGCTCTGAAAAGTCACCCGTGCTTAGGGACTTATTAAACACGTGAACCAGGAAGGGGGATAACACGTTGCAACATTTCTTGAGAAGCCACGTTGGGATTTTGTTTATTTTATTTTTTATATTAACTCCACACAGGAGGATATGAAGAAAATAATTTCCCTCAGGGCCTATGTCATCTTTGGGGATGCTGTGTGGAGGGTTTTTTGTGGAGAGGAAGGAGTGAACATGGGTCTTGAAGAGTCCCATGTTGTAGGAGGAAGGAAACACAGAGGCCGGCAGTTCGTTCCACAGCCGAGCTGTTGAACTTAAGAACGAATCGTAGAAGCGACCCGTTCTCATGTGACAAGTGTCAACTGTGTACAAATGTTGGGCGCGCATTTGGCGTGTATCCCGACTACGCACCGGTGCCGAAGGGATCAATGACGCTAGTTCCTCAGAGCATCTTCCATTGTAATACCGATAGAACAAGGACAGCATACCTACCTGACGCCTGTGCTCTAAAGATTGCAGTCCGTTTGTTAAGATTGGGGAATCTATCAAACGGACCGCCCGTTTTTGCACAGAGTCAAGGGTTTTTTTCAGGTATTTAGGGGCTCCGGACCAGAGATGGGATAGGGTCAAGAGTACAATACTTGATATAGTTCTCTCGATACTATACAAAAATGTAATGAATATATATATTTATCCCCTCTACCGGAAATGATTATATTTTAAAGTTCTCTAAATAAAATAAAAAACTCTTATTTAAAAAAATCATTTCATATTAAATATTACAAAACAATATAACCGGAAGTCGGCATCTTTCCGTAAAATAAAATAATGCTTAAACTATAAAACAGCTACAAGGTGGTTACAAATGCAATTATATTTAATCATATTTTTCGATTATATTTTATGTGAAGTTGTTTTCACAGTGGCCCATTGAATATTATATGGGGCCAATTGAACCAATTTGACTTTTAGCATGTTCTACGTCTTGCGATAAAACCATAGGTTTACGATAAAAATACTCATATTCAACGACAGACAATAAGTAGTCTACCAAATTCTTATATTATTATTTTTTAATCTTATATATCTCATAAATCGGGGTCGATTAAAATATAGAATTTAGTCACATAGTTTTCCAATTTTAATAACCTCGACGAAAAAAAGCAGTTTTGTTAATTAGTTGAAAAAATTACACTTCAAAATTTCAATTATGTTTAACGTAATACACTCTCTGGCATCAAGAAAATCAGTTTAATCACGAACGGTAACTATTTAATGAAATAAAATAACAAAATAAATTTATGTTAATATCATAATTTGCTTTAATTTCAATAAAAAGAGAAGAAGAAAAAGCTTTTTTATCAATGAGATAACACTTTCCCCCAAACAATGTGTATATATATATTTATTACAATTAAAATAGCAACTTCACATTATGAAAGAGAGGACAACGAACAAATAAGTACATTGACAAGTTTTACGGACAGACATGCACTTGAGCAAGACTTGGGAGCGATAATCAAAGAAACTTAAAAAAAAAACTGGGGTTTAGTTGTAGTACGGGGTCAATTGTACCGGTATAATTATCCCCCGAAAACATTAAAACAGAAACAATATAAAATACTAACTACGGTTTAAAACTAAAGAATCTACCTAGATTTAATCAACTATCCCATATTTTTAGATTCCATAAGTACCCACTTTATGATGTATCTAGAGGTAAAACTTAGATATTCCACAATATTGTCAAAATATGGCAGAAATCGCTACAGTGGATAAGTAATAAAAAGTAGTTTATAGGCACTTGTCTAAAGAAACAGATACATTTTGAAATCAGTAATAAATAAAGTACATTCTGGAATCGTTAATAAGTCATTTTGAAATATTTCGCCGTATTAAGTAATCAATAGTTTTTGGGAACGCGGGAGCAAAACGTAAAATTCCATGGCCGTTAATTATCAAATACAAAACAATTAAAGTAGAATTATAATATGGGATAAATATATACTAATCAGGGTGTTGTCGCATCCGCCACAGTCCGCAGGTGCATTGTCTAAACAACGAAGAATAGGTCTGATCAAATTTATAAAACAGTATTATTTTTTAACGAAATTAGTTTTCATACAGAGAATTTCGAAATAAACCTTTTTTGTGTATAAAAACATATCGGCTTCTTAGTCTGGGTGTTTGGTTTGATATGATTTGTATTTTTTTTCTAAACATTAATATGAAGCATCAAGGAATTATCAAAGTTTAAATAAAAAATATTGAATTGTTTTACGCTCTCCTCTAGCTGGTATTAGTATAACAGTGCACGTGTTTGGTTCTACACAAACTGTGAAAAAATCAGCCTCTCATTTGGTGGTCATGTAAAATAAATGTTATTCATTGATGTATTAATGTCTAACTCGCAGTTAGAAACCCGCTCAGCGGGTTTTTGCTGCTAGGCCCTGCGGGCGGCACTTGTTGGCCTGCGCCCAGTTTGAGTGATACTAACAACAGTTACATTTGATAGATAGATATTAGATCATTCACAGAGAGAGGGTGAGTATATTTTGTTAAAACACGGAACAGGAAGGAGTTAATGAATAATAACATGCGCAATTTAGGCATAATAAGAATGACAGTTGTTTGAATAAATGAAATTTTACGTATTTGTGATGGATTATTTCAAATGAAACACTATTATTGACTACATGTCTACAACTGATATTAACTGTTATTGCACCTAATATAATTTGCTCATAGGAGACTTGCAGTGCTTAAATATGTGTTACAACCGTCATTGTCTATAAGTTGAATCAATATCGTATAGTTTCTCACAACAATTAAAGATAGTTATAACAAAGTTAACTGAAATAATAGATTATTACATATTGATTAATTGTACCCGTGTTTAAGGATAAAAGGAGGGTAATTGTGCGATGAGATTAGCAGTCGGCTTAATTAAAAGGTGTTAATTTTACTCAAACTGGTGGTAATTCTTTACCTAAGACTGTTACTGTATCTAATAAAGTTAGATTATATATACACCTTCACCAGAAGATTAAAAATCTATATTTAAAGGTAGATTATTACAATATAGCGCCCCTGAGGTGATATCTCACAATAGCGGCGCTATGCAAATTGTCCAATTAATAAATAAATATAATGTTTACATTTGATTATGTACGTATGCATTAATATACAACGGAAATAGATAAAATAATGTTTTCCGATTTAACTTTATTTTATTAAAAAAACAAATAACTTTTTTAACATCACTTTATTATATACAACAAATACATGTTTCATGAACGAAGTATACACCGAGGTCAAAAATTAAATATAGATTACAATTGGAAAAAATAAGTGGAAGGAGGGGGGACGGGTAAGAGTAGGCTGGGTTTATAAGAATTAGGAATTACAATATGAAAGACCAGTTAAGTGGGAAAATATTTAAAAGAGAGTTTATAAAAAAAAATTCTTGTTAATTATATCTGCTTTTATAAACATGTTCTCTTATTTCTACAATTTCTAAATTATTTATTTGTGATGCTTTATATCCTGTGTGAAGTATTTTAAGACCTGAAAAAAAATAGCATATAACCATAAAACAATATATTCATAAGACAAATAACATTTAATAACGGTTATTCTAATAAATTGATGGTTGAAATACTAAATAAAAAAAATAAACATATTCTCTTCAAACGGTATGTTTACCCTATTTCTTAAGATATAAATAAACAATGGCGTAGAATTCTGTTTGTGGATAACGATACTTCTAAAATTATATATAAAAACATTCCTGGTACTATTCAACCGGCGTTTTACACTAATAACAAAATGAAGAAATATATTTTTAATAATAAAGATGGCGAAAATCAAACAAAAAAATCAGGAGTTTATAAACTCAATTGGGATGATTGTAATTTCTTTTACAAAGGTAGAACCAATAGAAACTTTGAAGTCAGAACTAAAAAACATCTTAGGGCTCTAAATGGTAATAGTGAATCTGAGTTTGCAAATCATCTTTTGAATCACACTTTCGATAAAAATTCAGGTCTTAAAATACTTCACTCAAGATTAAAGCATCGCAAATAAATAATTTTGAAATTTTAGAAATTAGAAAACAAGACAATATAAAATCAGATATAATTAATAAGCATAAAAAAATAATAAATAATAATGAAAAATGCCATTGCAAAGTTTAAATTAACTTCCAGAAGAAATCTTTTTATTAAACGCTTGATGGTCAAGTAATTTTGCATATTTAAATATTCGCGCCAGCCATTTGGTTCGTTCTTACACCGCCAGAGGAGCGCTCTGTTGGCCATCTATTGACGCGGTGCGTATCGGCCATATTGATTGAACGCGTGCTTTTTTCGTGAAACGTCAAACTTAATCACGTAATTGTGGATAATTTTCACTGTAATGTAATTAATCCAATGGATTATTAACTTTCTAAAACATATTTTCTTCGATATTATCCAAAAATTGTATGAGCAGAAACGATATTTTTGAAGAAATATCGTACTACATGTGCCGATTCTATTTCAGTATGAAATCGTGTCTTAATTTTTAATTTCTTATTTTTTTGTATCCGGTCACCTGCAAACCGAAATGAACCTTACGGTTGCTTAAAATTGAGGGGCAGAGTGGTATTTTTTGTCTGCAGACCCCCTATGCAGAATTTATCCGAATCACACAATTTCATTTTGACCAATCAGAGGGCCTACATCGTCCAGACGCAATAACAATAATACTATTAGATATAAGTCTAAAATTTTATTACAATAATATTGCTATTTTGCCATTTTTTGCTATAAACACTTTATTCAACTTCTCGAAACTAGCTGTAGCTTTTGTAGGAAATATGATTGGCATCTGATTATAATATTGACAATATTTCTGTTTTCATTTAAAAAAAAAATTGTGAAAACCGCACCAGAGTCCCAACTGCTCCCGTCTGGAGCCAGAGAGACTATGGCATCCCCAATTGGGGTTGTTGTGAGACTGAAGGTATTGTGAACCTCGAAGGAGATGACGAGGAGGAAGGTGGAGAGTACCTGGCTATTCAGATCTGGTCACCAAACACTAATTGTAAAATAGTACAAATTAATTTTAGTAAAATTTATTTAAACCCGCGACCTTCGGATTGCTAGTCGAGAGCCTTACCCGTCGATAACGGAGGCCGTCATTTAGGTACGTTTTAAATTATGTTTTGCATTTGAAAGAAGACGTTTATTACAATTTGGGAGGAGGGTATGTGTATCGCCGCCCCGGGAACCATTTATTGAATAACCCACACTTCTTAGGTCACTAACCCACACTTACTTCATAGGTCACCCCAAGTTGCTTGATATGTTTGGTGACTTAGTGCCCGGGTTTATGGGGTGAGGTGTGTTAGGGACTTGGCGGCGGATGCGCCTGCCTAATAACTGTGTGGTGGGCCGGATCGATTAGTCCTCTTTCAACGCATAGATGACATAGGCCCTGAGGGTTACGATTTTCCTCAGGGCCTCCTGTATGGATATGATATAAAAAAATACAAGAAATGAACATCAATCTCGCCAAACGTTGGCGGTGACCTATAGTTAAGTAGTGTTGTTGCTTATCTAATAAATGGTTCCCGGGGCGGCGGTACACAAAATTGCAATAATTCTCGAGGGCTCTGAGGTACAGAAATTATGGCTCCTGTTGATTAACGAACATATACTAAAACATCGTTGGTTGGAATCGGTGCTTGAAATTACTTTAGCCATGTTAAAGCCTTCGGCAGCATATCTCATGTCAAACTAATACACAAATTAAAGATCGTGGGTTTTAATGACACAGCATTAAGTTGGCTAAAAAGTTATCTACACCAAAGAACACAAGTTGTAAAAATCAATCACGCATCTATTCTCCCACTCACAAGTGATTTTGGGATACCACAAGGTACTGTTTTGGGTCCATTACTTTTTATCATGTACGTAAACGATATTTTTAAACAAAACCTCAGTGGAACAGTTATATCTTACGCAGATGATACAATTATCATAATTAAGGGTAATGACTGGAAAACTGTAAACGAAAATGCAAGTAATGACATCCAAATCCTAAAAAACTGGTTCGATACAAATCTACTTACAATTAACGCAAAAAAAAACAGTTTATATACCATTCACAATAAATAAATTCAAAACTTACCCCAACATTCATATAATAATACACAACAAAAAATGTAACAAAGATGTTTGTAATAAATCATGTACCATACTAAACCAAACAACTGAAATACAGTACCTTAGTGTCATTGTTGACCAACATATGAAATGGAACAGACACATATGTGAACTTGTTAAGCACATTAGAAAATGTATCTTTATATTCATTAGATTAAGAAATGTTCTCAAGCTAAACAACCTGAAAAAAGTCTATTACGCACTAGTCCAATCATTACTTCAGTATGGAATCATTGGGTGGGGAGGTGCATATGAAAAAATTTTAAGCTCTGTAAAAGTGGTACAAAAACTAATTATTAAAATAATTTTGAAAAAACCACCAACATTCTCTTCAGCATCAAATTTTCGAAGTACTAAAAATTGAAGACCTCTATAAAAAAGATGCAATATTACAAATATATAAAGAAACTGTAATAAAAAAACTTAAATTTAACTCATCCTTAAGGCATAATTTTAACATCCAAATTCCTCTATTTTCAATACAACAAATGCACAATAATTACATTTACAAAGGCATAAGATATTTTAATAGTCTTCCCGAAGAAGTGAAAAAAATACCAGATTTTATTTTCTTCAAAAAGACGGTCGAAATTATCTTTAAAAAAAATTAATATCACCTTTCAAATGTTATAACTTCAATTCATATTACAACCAAAAATTAAAAATTAACGTCACAATCCTCTTTTAAGTTTATATTTATTGTACTGTATTTATGTTAATTACTGATATAAACATGAAATAATTGTAAAATAACTCCTACGCCAAGCTCAAGAGCTAGCACTCTTAATTGGAGTAGAAATTCAAAAACATATGTTTTTCACTATTACCTATTATTAACTAATTTTATGTACAATGTAACAATGTTATAAGTTAAACAATAAAGAAAAAAAGAATAAAAAAAAAGTTTATTATATCAATGTTATTAATAACAGAATTCGCACTATTATGTGTCTCAGAACAGAACGAGACTTTGCTAGTGACGCGGATATCGTACCTACATTATGTCAAAAAAGGAAATAAACGTGTTATAAACTGTAAATTATAGCAAACAAAACATTACACTATTCCCGCAACCCCCCTGTAAGTAAAATGCCGTAATATATTACTTTTGTATAATATATCTAAGACTATGAACATAATACTAAGACAGGATTCAGTTAAAACATAGTCCTACATTTTATCAAAACAAAGGTTAAAGTAAAATGGAAAGGAAAAACGAAGAAATAGTACACTTAATTTGAAAAAAATCATTTACAAATCTTTAATTTTTAAATCATTTGTAAAGTCATAATCAATTTCTCGTACTAAAACTATAAAACTTCCCACGATTCCGGGAGAGTAGAAAAGTATTTTACAGGAATAAGCTATTCCAACATGTTCACTCTTCATTTCTACTAAGTACACATTACAGTCTCTAATGACCTTGACTGGAATCAGCCTTCGACATCATCTGGTGAGAGTCGTAACACCTTGCGAATATCTATTTCAAATGCACCACCAACCAAAAAATCAAAACTACAGTACAAAAAGAATTCTCACTATAAACAAAAGTGGTCTAAGGCATTGAAAAGAAACACCATCCATATCTGTTGCGTTTCTGAACCGCTGAATGTGGTGCATAAAGATATGTACGAAAAGTTGAAGTCTTAAAATGCTTTCCAATTGTTTTCATTATTATTTGATGACGAAGTGCTTCAGTTTATTCTTGAGAGTACGATCAAATACGCTCGATTTAAAAGCAATACCGAATTCCAGTTAGATGTACACGAATTGAAGCGTTTTCTTGATTTCCTTGTGTTGACCGGCTACAATACATTGCCATCTACCACAGATTATTATTCGTCTGATCCGACCTTGGGTGTAAGCATCATCAAAAAGGGAATCAAACGACCACGTTTCGAGCTTATAAAGCACTTTATACATTTTTGTGATAGCAACAATTTAGATAAAACCGACAGAATGGCTAAGGTATAGTAGCCATAACATAAAGTTTTTTATATTTATTATTCTTCGACTAAAGTTAATCGTTCCATCTTTCCTTGTAGGTTCGTCCATTGTTCAACATGCTGAAGGTAAAATATCTTCAATTTGGTGTTTTTGCACAAAAACTTTCCATCGACGAGCAAATGGTGCCATATTTCGGTCGACATTCTTGCAAGATGTACATTCAGAATAAGCCAATCAAATTTGGCTACAAGATTTGGTGTCTTGCTTCCTCCTGAAGGCTACCTGTTCCAAGCAATGCCATATAGCGGAGCATCTGATACATACGACCCCGAATTAGGTCAAGGATCATCCGTCGTACTGTCTATGAAGGAATATATAGAGTTCCCCGCACGCCATGAGCTTTTTATGGACAATTTCTTCACATCTCACCATTTGATGTGTATCCTGAAGGATAAGAGAATGTGCGATACTGGCACATGTAAACCAGTTCGCTTCCCTAACCTTGAAGCTTCAGGAAAGTTGAAGACAGGAAAGCAATTGCCTAAAGGAAACATTTTTTTAATATTTATTTCCCTTGCACATAGCGTTCATTTACCTAGCCAAAGTGTACCTCTCACCGCTTTTATGATTACAGGTGAATTTGATGCGGTGGTAGACGTAGAAAACCAAATCCTCGTATGCCACTGGCAGGACAACCGTGAAGTAACAGTTGCCACGAACTATGAGCGAATGGAGCCAGTAAGTCAAGTGCAGCGTTGGCAGAAATCGAAGAAAGACAAAAAAGCAAAGTTTTGGAGGAAGCATGCAAAAAAAAATCGATTTCAAGGCGCCAATACGAAATTATAATTTAGGAATGGGTGGAGTAGACCTCCATTAAATGGTATTCAAAATTATCGGGTCAACGTTTGGTCAAAGAAGTGGTACTGGCCTTTATTTGTATCTTGTATCTGAAAGTTGCAATGCTTCTTGAGGAAGTACGAGCATGATATGGGAAACCAGATAACTAGGCGACAGAGAAAACCTTCCCAGAAGGCATTCCGTGTGGAGGTTACCCGTACTCTTTTATTGTCTTTTCCAAATCAGGTCAATGCCGAATTTGGAGAATCTCGTGTAAAGGAAGGCCATGACGCAGAAGATGGGAATCGTGTGCCTCGAATGCAAGAATTTCATTTTCCATATCGTGGAGAAACTCGTATTCGTTGTGCTCTGTGTAAAAAAAATCCAACTGTATATCGATGCCGGGCCTGCAACCGCGCCCTTCATTTTGACTGCTTCGAACGGTATCACTTAGAGAATAATTTGGTTAGTTTTCCTCATTCTAGAAGTTTTTTCTAATATTGAATTTTTTGTTATTTTGCGTATTTTACATTAATAAATTGTATTTTCATTGAATTACAAACAATGGCAATTATTTATTTTAAAATATCAATATAAATCATACAGTTTACTGCATTTTACCCATAGTTGACATAAATTTTGCTTAGGGGGGTTACCTCCAAGCGTTGCGTTTAGGCATCAATTTTCTAGACGCTCCGGTGAGAGGGTGGGCGGGCGGAAATTTCTAAAACTGATTTTGGGCTCTCCTTTAAGTCTATACTATCGGGTTATAATGATGATTCAAGTTTATAAAAATAAAATAAAAAATCATGGAAGGAATGGGTTAAAATAAAGTTATTAAAATGGAAAATCAAAGTTATAATTTTCTTCCGAACTTCCAACATTATCAAGACTCAAGATCTATAATCAGCATGAGCACCATGAGTAACAGTATAAGTAACCAAAACTGAACCACTTGGAGATAACGTTATCATAACCTGATGATGGTTTTATTGATAAGTGGTGGTTTTTCGGGAACATTATTTTCACACAAAAATTATTATAATTACTATCATCAACGGTAGAAAGTAGATCCCCATTTCCAGCGCAAAGCAACCATTGGCCCGCGGGCATAAATCCGATCCGCCATTTATTTAGATTATATATAATATTTACTTCTGTGCGGAAATTCTGGGACAAACTACCATATGTATTCCTCTTTGCCCAGAATACTAATGGAGGAAAACAATTATACCAAGTCAGTGGAAATCTTTAATTTATCTTTAAACAAATATAAAATGTTGTTAATGAAGCAATTCAGTTATGCACGAAAAATATCTAATCAAATAAATAATGTACATTTTTTAATATTCTAATGTAAAAGCCCCGAAAAAGGGAGTTAATAAATAAATAAATTGGTATTTTTAGTGCAGTTGAGTGGTTTCGGTTTCAGTCTGTATTTGCTGTCAGTAAATTTTTTTTTTTATATTTTTGATCACTCTTTTTTAATATCACGCTTTTTACTTATTTATTTATTTATTTCATTTACGTCTTTCGGCTTTTACATAACATAAATTATGGTATTATACATAGACTATTAGTATTACTAATTAGAATCGCGTAATTAATAAAGAGTTATTTGAGATTTAGATGATATGTTAACTTATTAATCTCCCCTTCAAAACCCCCTCCATTAAAATCTAAGTGCGGCCTGCGAGTTATACTAAACTCATCCAAATCATCCAAAACCCCCAGAAAAGGTTCCCGACTCCATCCCTGACTTTATCTTGCCTAGATTTGAAGGCAGTCGATTATTTTTCGTTTAATTTATTGCTACCGAGTCAATTGACTTAAGACTTTGAAAGAAAGTGTACTGTTTTATAGATATATTTATTAAACTATTAGTTAAGTAAATTATAGTAAGTAAATTTTAATAAGTTCTCAGTGCAACGTGCTTTATACATGTGAGTTGAATCACAATATATATCAGTTTCAAAATCCCCATGGTTCACCAAACACGATATTTTTAATCCTTTAACAAAAATTTTTTAAATTTATTTTTTTGTGTCTTATGCATTCCTTTATCTGACGAGTAGGCATAGGCATATTCTTATTTTTTTTACTACATTGAATGCACATACTTATTGTTGTGATGACTACTTTTAATCAGCGGCGGTTTTTTTTTAAGGGTGTTTGTGCGGTGAACCCCACTAAAACTATGAGAAAGTATATTTAATATAATAATATCAGCCCATTAAAAAAGCGCCCCAGTAACCAAAAATACTGTTAAAATGGAAACTGATATTGTGAGACGTAAGAAATTGTGAAAGGCTCAGCTCAAAATCAAAACGCCATACAAAAAAATCATTCACTAATACAGATAATTAAACTGGCTATTTTTGTGACGTGTCTACAACGCGTAACTAGTTCCGATATATCACCGACAAATCGTACTAGGAACCACCGCACTTATTTGTGCGTATATTTATGTTTTTCTTATTCACACATTTTTTCTGACTAATTGAAATGTTTTGCGGGGTGCAAGTGGGGGAGAAGGTAATACCCAAAATTACTATCCTCCTTATATTAGCTTAATTACTTGACATATCATTTTAGTATTTTATGTATTCTTGTGCAAAATTTAAATACATAAGTGACCATTTAAAAAAAGTGAAAAAAATCGTTGATCTCAGAAATAAATATTTTGCAATGCGCATTTATACACAGTAATATCAATGTATATAATAATTGTTTTTTTTTTAATTAATTTATGCGATTTAAAGATGAAGCCGATACTGTAATTTGAACCATTTAATGAATAACTGTACAGTTTGATAATGCCTTCAGAGGGCGAAACAGCTATCACTCGTAATAATAATTACACAATAGAACTTGTTTAAAAATAAACTGTTTTTATAAACCCAATAATAATATTATTGAATATATAAAAAAAAAAAAAATTAAATAAAAATAAAAAAGCAAAAAATTCTATTGATGCCATTATGGAACCGACAAAATGTGCTAATGAAAATTATAAAATAGATAATTTCGAAAAGGGCTGTCTTAAACAAAATAATCTGTCTTTTTTCCAACCGGTAACAACAATGACATAAAAAATATTATTAGTGAATTAAAAGGTGGATTTGCATCAAGGTTTGATGGAGTCAGTAGAAATATTGAAAAGTTACAATGAATTATTAAGCATTCCAATAACACATATTATAAATATTAGTTTAAATTATCTCTTGTGTCCAACATTGCAAAAATTTTCGAAAAGATCGTAAAAAAGCAACTCTTGTACTATATTGAAAATAATAAAATAATGAGTCCTAGCCAATTTGGATTTAGAGAGAAACTAGGCACTCATGATGCCATTGCAGAACTAACTTCAACTATATACCGTGCATTAGATAAAAAAAAACAAATGCCTTGGCATTTTCTTTGATTTACGTAAGGCTTTTGATAGTATCTCCCATACAAAACTAATTAATAAATTAAATGATATCGGTATTATCGATAAGGTTAGGTATTGGCTACAAAGCTATCTAACTCAAAGAAACCAAAAAGTAATATTAAATAACTCACTAAGTGTAAGTATGGATGAAACCTTAGAATTTGGAATTCCCCATGGGACTGTTATTGGACCAATTTTATTTATAATTTACGTTAACCATATGTTTAAATTATCACTTGATGGGAAACTTAAGAAAACTTAATTTCTGTCTTCGGTGACCCTCCAAATAAATTTTCTCTTTGCCTCGGCCTGGTAACAATCCAATCGCTAATGCACATAATAAGTTGCCTTACAATCTCGATTCAAACTCAAATAACACATCTGCTCTGATGATGGACACTGCAATGCTGTCCGAAACGTTGGCTATAGAAGGAGTTAGCACAACACGGCATAACACCCCAAAAACAAATAAATAAAAACACAAAAGTACTTAATTCTAAACCTCTTCTTTACGCCCTGTCCAATAAAACAAGCACACTGCTACAGGATCAGGTCTCTGCTTGCCAACCCCGTCTCGGTGAGTATAAGATTACGGATTGTCACGGTTGATGCCACGGCATCCGCTGAAGTCTTTCGCCTAGATTGCGAAAACTTCTGGAGAAAGCCTCACGCTGGGTGACGAACAGAACTTGAATAGAACCTCCACAAAACTTGTAAATCAATTTTGAAATTTAATGAATTGTTCAAATTCTGTGAATCAACCTATCCTTTAGATTACCTAATTCTGGAAGTATCATTATAATTATGTATGGCCTAATTCTTATGGCACATCATAAAAATTAATATTACTGTAACGATGAGTTATCTAATATCACGTAAACTCTTAAAATCTTTATAAAATTCAAGACACATCATCAGTAATTAGTTTGATTCACAATCATGACAAGTATATTGTAATTCTCCATGTTCTTTTTTATCGTGCTACCTTTTTTTTA
The DNA here is from genome assembly GCA_026573805.1 of Hesperophylax magnus. NCBI lineage: Eukaryota > Metazoa > Arthropoda > Insecta > Trichoptera > Limnephilidae > Hesperophylax > Hesperophylax magnus. The sequence goes on along the minus strand of JAIUSX010000222.1, from coordinate 366,407 downwards.
TTTGTTTTCATCGGTTTTTGTTCTTATATTTTTTCTTTGGAGTATCTATTTAAATAGTGGACTTCTTATTTTTTAAACTTCTGGAAGGTTTTTTCTTTGGTAGCGCTTTTTAGGAATGGTCGCACCTTTCTGGCATAAATGTTTTTACTTGTCGCATGGAGACGTTGGAATAATTGACATCGGAAATGAAATCAACAGGTAATTCATACACATAATTCTGCGACAATCATTTCAGTTAATCTCAAGAGTTCAGAAGCTTTAGGAAAAGACAGTACATTATTCGTTAAACTCACCAAACCTCTCAATGAGCAAAAACACATGTTATTGGTCTAAACTAAAATTTGGTCACCGAATTTCTCTGAGTAGACGGAACAACTGATTCAGATTCCACAACAAAAAGTTACCGAGTTTGTCAAAGTAAACCGAACAGCTCCTTCAAATACTGCAGCAGAACTTGAAAGTGTAGTCGGAGCTTTGAATTGCCGCTGCGTCATATTAGGTACTGCGTGAATTTTTTGGATTTGGTCTTTCCGTGACGTACGAGGGTTCAAAATCTAAATTGTTGAAAATGTTTCGGTTATATGGATAAATTCCAGAACATCTAAACCCGGCTTGAATGTTATTTTGGGTTATAACCCGGGGTAAAGCAGTCACCACTTTATTTGGAATATCATAAATTGTCTTTGTTTGTCCTGGATTTGTTCTCATATACCCATCACAAGTTTCACTGGTTTTTTAAATGGTCCTAATACTGAGCGATCCAGTGACTGTAATTATTGGCTGCAATTCGGGGGATGGGAGAGCATGATGATACCGTTGATATAACAGTAATAAATACAATTTATAGAAACGTGCGATGAATATTCTCTTTCTTATTACTTTTTTGTCTCTTTCTATTTTGTTTCTGTATAGTTATTATTATTTTATTTCGTGTTCTTTTACTTCATATGTATTATCTAACAATCTTTATTTTTACTTTGATTTATTTTTAATATGCACCTCTTGCACAATCTTTTAGACTAACATTAATTATAATCCTATCGTTTTTCTTTATATGCTTAATATTATTTTTAGGTACAAAAATATAATGTATACACTTATGTTACCCACGCACAGGCTGCGCCTTAGTGGGTTCCTTTTCTTATTATTATAAAACTGTTATGTCAAATGTTTAAATTGGGAAAAAATAAAGGTAATAAATAAAAAAAATAAAAAATTTCAAGTAATAAAAGAACAAGTAATAAAAGACGAATTGGCGTGTCTTTGAAAATGATTTATAAATCTGGTAAAATCTTCTTCTTGCGTCCAGCCAGATTTGTTCGCGGTATCGACACTACCATGCTCTCAATTATTCATTATCTAACTTAAACATCGCTGCAGCCTTATTACTTTTTTTCATTCATTCATTTTCCGTTATATTGCAAACATTTATGGATGTTTCTTTAATTTCTAGTGTCAGCACTATATTTATTTTTTCACGATATTCATGAGTTAGCTTAACAACAACAACAAAATTTTACGCAAATAATATAACTGCCTAACTTTAAAGAGCTGGGGTGTTGTGGTTGATGGGGTAAAATACATATTCGTAAAAACCAAACTGGCTTATTTAACTTTATAAGACATTCATTTTTAGAATGCGAACCACTTAACTTCAATTCGCTGTATGCAAATAATATTGTGTTTTATTAAATATATTTAGTTAAAAAGCATAAGGTTGATTCAAATTGTCTGCTGATAAGAGTGAAAGTTAATGATGAGGTTATAATCATTAAATAAAAGATCCATTATATCCAAGAGTCAATTTTATTTATTCTGAATTACAATTTCTCCGGCATGAGATAAATTTAATTAAAATTCTCAGAGTCTAACCTAACCTAAGAAAATAGTTTAATGAGTGCATGGTGACAATCTCAAGTGCTAGGGACGTTCACCAACACGTGTCGAGCTCCTCACCGCCACGTGTCACTGCAATCCCCGAAATACTGCTTGCAGGAAGAGAGGTGTATTTATCGTACCCATTAAAAGTACCGGGTATATTCATGACCTACCATGTGCTTGAGACAAATCTTCAAAATACCTGGTTCCTAAGTATTTGTAAATATCACGGGCCTTGAAATACTTCGTAATGTAAAATACTACTGACTCTGGTCTGTTAGTAAGTTGTATGGGGAAAAGGGACAAAGAAGTATTTTTGTCTTTGGAATTTCTGTAGTGGATTGGAATGGAAGTACTCTGAGACTTCAGACTTAATTTTCACTCCACGGAAGGGGGAAAAAGATAGGTATAGTTTTCGGTTGCTGTGATGCGTCGCGCTGTAAAATACTGAAGCCTTTTTGCTCGGTCCTATTAGAAAGGTGTACGAGGGAAAAGGACAGTAAGGCGTATTTCGTCTACGGTAGTATGCGTAATTTACGACCAAGTTTCAGATCAATCGCATTATCTGTTGAATACGTTTAGCTCGCTACAGCTTTTTCAAAAATTTACTTAAGAATTATTAAAATAAAATAATACCTTTGAATTTTAAATTTCTGCAAGAAAAACAAGTCCCGTGTTCCCCAATTACACAATACATTATTTTTTAATGGATTAGTACGTATTTCGTTATATTAAATTAAACCTAAAACTACGAAAGTCAAAATATATAAAATCATGAATACATTATTTATATTGAATACCCTCTAAGTAATGTTATTTCTGGTTGTTACTCCCCTCCCTTCCCCTAAACTTCCGTGCTCAGTGCTCAGCACGCCTCAGGTCCCCGTCACCATCCGTCCCCAGTCCCCAGATAGTATAATCCCCAGGTAGGTGAAAAATACTTTAGAGTATTTTGTAACCGGTATTTTTACCAGGTATTTTTTTGTACCTGTACTCACTGTACCCAGTAACAAAAAGTACTCACAGGACCCACCTCTACAGTGCTTGCTCACGGCAATGCAATCCTCCGTGCGTTTCTGTGGCGACACAGCTGCAACCAAGTGTTGCTAGTCAAAAGGCAGGTCTCGCTCTATCCTAATATTGGTAACGGGGTATTTAGTTTCCATTCGTTACAGGTGGTTAAATGTGCACAACACTCAAATATCATAACCCACAATTTAATTTTTCTGTTTTAACTTGGTAAAGCAACAGAATGCAACGTGTCGCTTAGCCCGGCCATGTCAGGTGCGTTGGCTCTAGACGTGACGCGCCACTAGTTTTGATTACTAAGTTTGATAAAAGTTATCAATGTTATACATAAATTTAAAGATAACCAAATTTGGAAAAAGTTTGTTTTTTAGTAAGACGATTTTTTTTGGAATATCTTTATTAGTTGTATTGTTCAATGAATTCCAATATTTAATCATTGAAGATAGTAATCTTTCTTTGTTTTCAATGATTAAATACTAACATTATAAAAAAAAGTTAAATTCATTTTATTTTATTTATGTTAGAAATTTCATATAATCCATTTTTGTACTTATTTTGAATGCTAAAATAAACCATTTTTAATTTTTTTTTCAGCATGGAAGAAAACAGTGTTGTGATAAAAAATGATTAAGCGATTTTAATAAGTCCGCCAGAAGGGTGTAACACTTTAAATATCTAGGCTTAATACAACATAATAATGCCATTTGTAACGAAAGAATTGAATAATTCGTTGAAGAATAATAATTATACTGTTTTTTATAAGTAGAACTTTACTAAATATATGTTTAATATACCTTAGTGAATATATTATCTGGCTTTTCCCCCAAACCAACGATTCAAAATGTTATTGCAATTTTCGTTAGCGATTGTTATAAGCACGCTGGGTGTCATTGGGGTCAGCTTCCCTTTTAATGGTTTCCCAACGTCTGGGCCATCCATGGTTAAGCCTCCAGAAACTAAATCGGACAAGTATTTCCAATGCTATGGCAATACAGTCCCAATCGATTTTTTTTTTAATATTTCGATTTATGAATTGAAGCACAACGAAATTAAGTACAATATTTTTTGGACTGACTACGAGAGAGTTTATGAAAATGGACCATTCGTAAACTGGCGCATCGGAGATGAAAAAATGGGAAAAGTAGAGAACTTTACGTCAAAGATATTCTCCGGATGGAACACGAGCGCCATGGGCAGTGCACCGGGAGACTGCGCCACGGTGGACGTGCAGAAAAAGGAGCTGAATCCCGTGAGGTGCGACCAGGAGTTCCCGAGGCTGTGCGTCCGGCCAGACATACAACAAAGACAGTTCAGCTTTATAATCATCAAATATGCACGCACAGAGTAAGTCATTATGACACATTTTATACGGATAGTAAACATTTGAAGGCGAATGTAGAAGCTAAAACAAATCGCATTATTATGGCCCAAGCGGCTTATTGACATTATTTACAGCTGCCATAAGAAATGTAGTTTGCACAAAGAGTGTATGATTATATTTACAAATTTAGCATTGGGATCAGCAAAAGTGTTAACAATCCAGTTAAAAATGTTAACAGATTGTAAAGTTTATGGTTCATATCTATCAAAATATAGAAATGCTAAACAACAAAGAAAATGTACAATTAAATAACAATACTATTCTCCATGACATGTTAGTAGATGGCTAATTTGCCTTTAAATATGCGAGAATGTTTATATAGATATAATATAATATTCTAATATAATAATAATAATCTATTATAATATTATAATAAAATAATATAATATTTTTACTAACCCCTAACATCACTCGCTATTTCCGTTCTACACAGGTACACTCGTGGGGGACCTAGGTTCCCCGGTGCATATCCGCTATATTTAAAAAATGTTTATACATAAAATAAATCAAATATATATTATAAATATAAGGAAATAATTTAATTAGAATTTAAAAATACATATTTTACATTTCTAGCGTCAAATAAAAATTAGCCATGTTTTTATTTTTTATTACTTGATTGAAATTTAAAGAAAGGTACACATTATTAATAGTACGTAAATTGTCATTCTGTTTTGCTTATTTAACCCAGAATAGAGTTATATTTTTGCGTCTAACTGGGGAGCTAGTCTATTTACTTATACTGTGACATTTCTGCCAATGGATGGGTGATGAAAAGATTATTATAATTAATTAATGATGGATCCAAGGATTGTGACATTAATTGGTAATACCAATTTCAATAATCTAGTCATCTCAACCACGCGCACTGACAACAATGCATGAAGGTAGCGATGAGATCTGAGAAGGAAGTTAAATAATAGAAGGTTTTAATTATCAACAGAAGCTAATTTATTAAGATAACAATTATTAAATATTTGATCAATAAAAATTAACATGAGACTCTAATAACATCATATTTCCGGGCGTGTCAAGAATGCAACGTTTCATAAACGCCATCTTAATAAAATATGACTAATGAGCAGGTAACATCATTAATTAAAAACTCTAAGTATATTGTAAAGAAATGTCTGAGTGGGCGCCAGCATAGTATATATTAACTATGCAAGAAGTTAAAAACGGTAATTAATCCATATTAGAATGTTAAGTTAAATATTTAAAATAAAAGTTAAAAGAGAAAAAGACCTTTCGTGACTTGCAATATAGTCCCTCATGTCCAGTGTTGAACGAAACACACCGCAGTCTCCTGAGTCCAGCCAGCAACTGACCCAGTCGAAGTCCGCTCCGCACCGTGAACTCGAAAACAGTAGTGCCAACCGGAGAAAATTAACCAAATGATTATTCTAATCGGGTAGTAACACGCCGCCCAGGAGTAATCACTGTTACAATACTTATAAATAATAAAGGTGTTTGTACAAAATAGAATTATCAAAAATATTAAGACTTTTGGACAGTAGAAGATTCAGTAAAAATACACGAAAAATAGTAATATGGTAGTGATAGAATATATCTGAAAATCATCGGTAAAATATCGATCAGGTTTTGGATAAAAATATACAATTAGTTTATTTTTAAATTTGTGTGATATTCTACCCTTCAGGTTATACAGCCGTGGTCTTCTTGCCACAGACTTCCAACACACCTTGGATGGAAGATATAATAAGATAGGTTACTTGTTAATAACTGGTTTATTAATATCGCGTGTACAATACAACCGCGTTGGTCAACCTTTCTCGGAACTAGCTAGATTCGATCTGCCAGAGGGATTCCAAATGAATCCTCACCTAGAGCTGAGACGCCCTCTGTCGACGGAGGCTAAACTAAGAGCACTGCCATCTGTGTCTAAAAGCCCGAAGCTTTATACACAACATCTTCCCCTTGCTAACTAGAAACCTGTCTACGATATTTCATTGTTACAGTATTATTTTTAAAATCACGAATCTATACAATCGCAAACAGATGTCACTAAAATCAATATTATTAAAACCAAGAACTAAATATTTGAAAATATATCATTACACACAAAATTAAATAATTCATTAAGCACTGACTCTACTCCAAAAAGATGTTGACTCTATAAGTAGCTGATTCTTTCCCTGGAGGTCATTTCAAAGACGTCTGGGACGAAGTCGTCCTGCCCATGGTGCTGGTTCATTTTGTGGTGGGCTTCTGTTTCTCCCTGGAGAGCTGAAATCAAGAGAACACCGGTTAAAATCTCTCAAAAGGAGTGACGTGTCAACCTCATCTGCCCAGCATTTCGTCATATCAGACGCGAAAGGTTCACACTCTGCCTCTTCCTCTCTATGCTCTTGACATCCTCTCAGTTGAACAATATGCCTTTTCCACGACATCTGTGTCCCCACAATTTTAATAATATACAGTTTTTTTCCCAGTCTTTTTTCAACAATTCCTTTTGCCCAAGAACATTTATTCACTTGACTGAAGTCTCTCGCTAAACACTTCTGACCTATCTGAAAACTTCTACAAACAACCCCCCCGAAATTCCTAAACTGATTTTCTTGACCTTTAATAATATTCGCATTCGCTAAATTCTCTGTCGAGGTTGCTACGTTTCCTTCAAAACTTTTAGGTAAAAGGCTACTAAAGGTTGATTTTAATCTCCTACCAAACATTAGCACTGAGGGTTCAATTCCAGTTGTGGAATGTGGAATATTTCTATAATCACTTAAAAATTCATATAATCTATCTCTGTAATTTGACTTAAATACGTTATTAACAAGAATTTTCTTTAAAAAATTCTTCACTGTTTTTACCGAGTTTTCTGCCTGCCCATTGCTTTGGGGATGACGCACTGGCGTTGTTAAAAACTCAATATTATTATACTCTAAGAAATCTTTGAACTCCTGACTAGTAAAAACGGTTCCATTATCAGTTACAATACAGTCCGGGTACCCAAAATTTGAAAAAATTCTCTTCAACTCATTAATCGTATGACTTGAGTCTGCTTTCGGTATTTCCACACAATCTACCCATTTTGAGAAAGCGTCGCAAATAACTAAAAACATTTTCCCCGAAATTGGCCCACAATAATCCAGATGCAACCTCTTCCATGCTGATCCTGAATTAGGCCAGACTGATAAATGACTCTTAGGTGGTAACGGCCTAACTGCTGCACAATCTTTGCAACTTTGAACGATTTTCTCTAAGTCCTTGTTCATTGACGGCCACCAAAAATAACCTTTGGCTAATCCCTTCATTTTTACAATGCCCAAATGCGATCTGTGTAACAAATCTAAAACTTTACTCTGAAGCGAACTTGGAATTATAATTCTATGTTGCCAAAACAAACAATCATTTTCAATAGATAATTCATTCCTTTTCATCCAGAATTTCCATAAAAAACTATCGCGATTTACCCACTTGGGCCAACCTCTACGAAGATGCCCTAAAATTCCTTGAATTTCTGGGTCTGAGCCTGTCGCTGCGACTATACGCTTTACATCTAAGTGTTCACACTTTTCTATATAGCCTATGAAATCGGAACCTAGATCGTCTACCGATTTTTCCTCTGAGTTTTCCAACGGCAAACGCGATAAATAATCCGCATGATTATTAGCTGAAGCGATTTCTAACCCAAAAATATCCATGAAATCTCTACCTACAATTAGATCTGAACCTCCCGCAACAATTATAAATGTAACATTATTGTTTTTATTTTTGAACTTCACGTCAAAAATAACTTTGCCAATAACTTTCAAAGGATTCCCTGCGTACCCAGTAATGATACGGTTATCCGCCAATAATTTTAATGAACCAAAATTACGCTTAAAGATTTCTTCCTGCATTACACTTAACGAAGATCCCGAATCGACCATCGCTCTAAAATGCTTGTCGTTAATTATAATGTCTGCTGTGAACGGTTTTATTGAAGCTATCACATGATTATTACAACAAAAATCCTCAACAATTGGATTTACACTATTTGAAAAGTTATTATTCACACAATATTTTTGCAGATGACCTACTTCATTGCATTTGTAGCATCTCGCATTGCGAAATTTGCATGAATTAGTACAATGGCCCGTTTTCTTGCAAATTCGGCACTGGGTTTTCGCACCCGATGGTACTGTATACGTCGATTTGTTTACAGATGAACTCGCGGCAAACTTTTGTTTATTGCCCTTAGAAAAATGCCTATTGCTAGAATTCTTACTGATGATGTTAACCTCTGATTTAACTGAATTATTTGGAACGTCTAAAACTGACATACTATTAGCTATTTCCTCTAGTTCGCTAAGTGACAATTTCAGCCCTTCCAAGTAAATCTTGTCTTTAATGCGACCCGGTAATAAACCAATGGCAAACATATCTACTAAATTTTTCTCCAACCTAGCTTCAAATTCACAATACGTTGACAAAGACCGTAATCTAACCCCAAAATCTTTAATGGATTCGCCCGCCTCTTGTCTTGCTGAAAAAAATACTTCGCGTTCTTTGAATACTGAACGCTTTTTACTGCAATGTTTTTCAAGAAGTGCCCATAATTTTTCAAATGATACGTCCGTAACTCTAAGTGGAAAACACAAATTTATCAACAAAGAGAGTGTATCCGGCTCCAAAAGATTTAACAGAAACGCCCTTTTTTTATCCGCGTTAATCTCATCATTTATAACGAAAAACTGTTCTAGACGAAGCTTAAACACGAACCAATCTCCCTCGAGATGATTAAAACTCGGAATTCTTCCCGATTCCATACCTACACGAAGCACAGACCACAATAAAAACACAAGAAAAAAAACAAAACCCGGAACAATAACCTCCAACAAAAAAAACAACTACTTAACTCAGGAACTCTTCTTTCCGCCGCCAATCTTCCAGAAATTCCTTCAAAAGTTGTTATTATCCACCGCTCGCCTTGGCAATAGATAAATGCTGCAAACACCGCACGTCCTGGCAATGTTGTATTGTTCCAAATTAGCTCCACCGCTCGCCTTGGCAATGGATTATTTTCCTTTGTTAAAATGGTCCTCTGGTAATTGCCTCTTAATTCCTAGAACAGAAAACGTCGATCCTAGGCCTCCACGGCCCTGGATAATCTTGTCTCCCTTCTCCACGAAGGAAAACACTAATGAAAGTCACCCCGTGACTTAGCCCTCACGTTCCCGGTTGACAAAATTTTGCTGCCGTGTGACAACAAAAAAAAATTCTCCAGTTATCCTTTCGGCTGCGCCAGCTGTGATGTTCTACCCTTCAGGTTATACAGCCGTGGTCTTCTTGCCACAGACTTCCAACACACCTTGGATGGAAGATATAATAAGATAGGTTACTTGTTAATAACTGGTTTATTAATATCGCGTGTACAATACAACCGCGTTGGTCAACCTTTCTCGGAACTAGCTAGATTCGATCTGCCAGAGGGATTCCAAATGAATCCTCACCTAGAGCTGAGACGCCCTCTGTCGACGGAGGCTAAACTAAGAGCACTGCCATCTGTGTCTAAAAGCCCGAAGCTTTATACACAACAATTTGTAATAGGTCTTCTCACTTTTTATTGCATCCGGTAAATCGTTAAATAGCTTTGTGCCTAGTTATTCGTAGTGGTGTTGCACAGCTGTCATGTTGCATCTGGGTACATACATATCCCCTGATGGTCTAGGGGTCTCACACTTTGCGTTGAGGACAGTTCAGATTCTTTAAAACTTTTAAGATACCACATTCTTCGAAAAGTTTTACCACCAGTAGGACCTTAAATTTATCAAAAAGTTCATGATTTTAAAAATCTCTGTTTGTAAAATCTCTCGCTTTCTTATAATTACTTAAAAATTCATTGTTTATGTTCTTACTATCGGATAAAAGTTAGTCTTAACTATCCCGCAGCCAAGCGGGGGAGTAGGTTGTACCGAACATTATTATCCTCCTTATATTAGCTTAAACTCTGTATATCATTTTAGTATTTTACGTATTTCATAAGTTACCATTAATAATTGACTGAATAATTGGGAGTTTTATAGTTTAAGTGCCAATAAGACAGAAAGGCGTTTACACTTGATTACAGACGTTTTGTTTGGCATCTTGGCCTGTCAAGAGTTAAAAATGCTTTCCCATGCAATTATATCATACCTCACCACCGACTGTACCAGGGCAAAGTAAACCATTTTTATATTTGAAAGTTTTAGAATATTTTCAATCGTATAAATTAATAATTGAGTTTTCTAATTCTTTTAACACAGTTGTCTATATGTTTCTTAAATTTCAAATTACTGTCTTTAGTGATCCCCAGATATTAGACATCCTTTAGTCTATCTTTAGGAATCTACAATCATTGTTACATATACCTCTCATGCATGAACGAATATGCACCATAAAATGACACACATAATGTTTTTTCTACATTAAGACTCAGTAAGTTATCATCAAACCAGTTTTTCAAAGTGTTAATATCATCCTTCGCAGCTACTATTACACCCGCTCATGTTATTCCTTCGACGATACTAACAGAACTGTGTCATCGTACGAAATGACACTTCCGCTAAGAGGGACACTGAACAGATCATTGAAGTATATAAGGAAAAGAATAGGCCCGATTACTGTACCTTTTGAAATTCCTCAGTCAGAAGACATAGTTTGACTCAATGTATTTTATAGTATTACATATTCCTATTTTCTAAGAAACTCTGGAACCAAATTATAAATCATAAATATTCCTAGGTACTTACGACGTGTATCCAAATTCTCCATAACTAGAGAAGTCAATGTTGCAATGGTATCAAGGGTTCCCAGATTAGGTCTGATACCATAGTGAACTTGTTACATGTATTCTGCCTAATTCAAAGGGAAAATAATAAATGAAAATAGAAACTAAATGCGGTTTTTTAAGTTAATATTATAAGCTTAAATATAAAACAGGCGTGAAATTCTAAATAACTTCAACCACATGGGTAACGTACTTGTTCACTTGTGAAAGAATTATCACTTTGTAGGAACATTATTTCGGTCTGTATCACTTTACTTTTATTTATTTTTTTCGCTTTCACTTTATATTCTATTTCTTAACTTATTTCTGAGATTTTGCACATTTTTTTTTTTTTTTTTTATATATACTCCACACAGGAGGCCCTGAAGAAAATAATTTCCCTCAGGGCCTATGTCATCTTTAGGGATGCTGTGTGGAGGGTCTTTTTGTGGAGAGGAAGGAGTGAACATGGGTCTTGAAGAGTCCCATGTTGTAGGAGGGAGGAAACACAGAGGCCGACAGTTCGTTCCACAGCCGAGCTATTGAACTTAAGAACGAGTCGTAGAAGCGAACCGTTCTCATGTGACAAATGTCAACCGTGTACAAATGTTGGGCGCGCGTTTGGCGTGTATCCCGACTACGCACCGGTGCCGAAGGGATCAATGACACTAGTTCCTCAGAGCATCTTCCATTGTAATACCGATAGAACAAGGACAGCATACCTACCTGACGCCTGTGCTCTAAAGATTGCAGTCCGTTTGTTAAGATTGGGGAATCTATCAAATGGACCGCCCGTTTTTGCACAGAGTCAAGGGTTTTTTTCCAGTATTTAGGGGCTCCGGAACAGAGATGGCTGCCAAATTCGACAGTAGGGCGCACTTGCGATTTGTACAGGATCAGCAGTTGTGTACTTTTAAAATATCTGCGGGCCCTGTACAGTACGCCCAGCTTCTGAGAGGCCAGCTTTACTCTGGCTTCGATGGAGCCCCCGTACCTGAGCTGGTCACTTATGGTTACACCAAGCATATCAATGGAAGGCCTCTTCGGAAGATTGCTTTATGCACATATTTTTGATTAATCTGAAAAAAAAGTTAAACCATACTCGTGAGGGATCTAGGTCCCGAGGCGTTAAGATAAAACGCAAACCGAATAAAAGAATAACAATGTTTCCGAAAATTTGCATAGTATTGGATCCTACTCCCCCACCAGTGGCGCTAAGGGTTAAATTATTCAAGTTTGACGGTATTATATATTATATGTTTATGTAAATTACGTCTATTAGGAACTTTATTGTAAATTGTTCATTTTTTCATCATAAGTATTATAACCAAATTTAATTTGCTTTCTTTTGTTTCTAGCAACGATTTAATCATTTTCAATGTCAAACCACAAACAAGAAAATTGGACGATATTTGGTGTTTTCATCAATCCCTAAACAAGACAGATATAATAAGAATAGAAATCAAGGCTTTGAATAATACGGAAGAATTCGGTGTCACAGCAATAGAAAACGGAAACTATTGGTGTCTTTGTACGAATAAAATTGATTATTATTCAATCGACTCAGAAAAGGTGGTATTTGTGAGAAATAAACATTCATATAAAAACACATCCGTGATAATGATAAGAGATGTTGAATTCTTAAGATATTTGCTGGATATTCAATTTCAACATTCAGATGATTTGAAACAAAAACTTTGTCCCAACGGCAAATGCCCAAAAGATCTTGAAACAAGTGTTATGCTAACCAACAGTGAAATTTTGGATAATGTTACGATAACAGAGAAATTGGACTATGGTGACAAAATATTGTTGCATGTCACTGAGGGGGATCACATTTTGTTAAATTACTTTCTAAAGGAGGATGTCATATTCACAAGGAAACTGCTATTCTGCGAGGATAATCAATTCGTTCCGGAGACTAAAATAGGTAATATATTTTTCTTTATATATATTTACTTTTAATTGATTTTCACAATTTATGTTTGGCAATATTTAATATGTTAAGGTCACCCGTGTGATAAGTAGTCTGATTATATACGTTGTTTTTAAACTTTTACAACAGTTACGTTAAAGTTGAGTGAAAGTTTGTCAGTTACTAAAGTGAATTTTTTTGGAGTTTTATGCCGTATTACAATACCTCCTTTTTACCCAGCGTTTCGGACGGCATTACAATGTCCATCATCAGGGCAGATGATGGACATTGTAATGCTGTCCGAAACGTTAGCTAAATAGGGAGGTAGCGCAACTTTGTATTACTGGTATGACAGCAATACTGTGATTATAAATGTTACAAAGTCTTTGTCATGAAATCACAATTTGAATTATTTTACATAATATGGAAGTGATATTTTGTTTGGCAATTTGAAAAAAAAAATTTTTAGTGGAATGGACTGAAATAGTTCAAGTGCTACTTTGTACACAGTGTCAAGCGCTAAAATACCTAGGGCATCATAGAACATGATGTAAATTTACCGTTGCCTAGAACTAAAATGTTCGGGAACGTTTTTCACATTATATAAGCGACAGCGGGAAGGAACTCGACAGTCAGTCATCAAACGGACCTACCATACCACAACAACAACCAACAACCTCACCTTTCATTTGAAATATCCTCAAAGGACTAGTAATAAACTGCTCTTTGTATGCATTAATCTACGATTAATAAAATTCAATTCTAAACTTATTGAGAAGTCAACTTATCCCATTTAAATAAAAATCAGCTCCAACTAGGTTGAAAATTTATTGGGGTAGAACTTTGCAATCGTATAAAGTATAGCAGGCGAAAATATGGGAATTAATGAGGGTAACGTTGGGTAATTTTTAAATTGAGATATAATGGTTGCCTGTTTTTCCCTTTCTTTATATTTATTGTCAGTCTGTATTTATCTCTACTTTATTAAGATTTTTTTTTTTAAAAGAAAGACAAACATTCCCAGGTTACGAATAACCTGACAATATTTGAAAAACTCCTACTACCACCACAGTAAGCTGAAAATGTTGCTTGTGTTGTGATGGAGGACTTAGCCAGCCGAGGAATTGAACACGCTGTGCCTGGGTGGGACCCAAACGCGATATCAACTCGGCCACCGACCGGTCAATTCTAATGTTTCTAATTACTCTCTTAATTTCTCAATATTTAGTATGTAACAGAATACTATATCTGTACACATACACGTAAAGATGATTCAGATGTTTCAATTGTTCCTATTATACAGGGTGTATCGGCACGTACCCGACAAACTTTAACCAGCTTTTCCTTAGCACATTTGGATTAAAAAATTTTATGGGCACTTTGCTGTCCGGTAACATTTTTTTTCAATTAAAAACAAAAAATTATAAATAAATCCACACTCCGTCACTGACATTGTCATTGTTTCTCGTGTTCAACAGCTGTTATTAGCAAGTGTGTCAAAAAGCGTCTCGCTCTTTCATACACACTAAATAAAAATGAGACGAATGGTGCCATGCCATTTCGTTGTGATTGTAAAAGCGCGCCAATGTAGGTACGTGCGTATATTATTCAACGAAACGCGAACAAAATATTTCAAGATGGGTTTTCAAACTGTGACAAAGGATAAAACAGTGGTGACATGTGGCAAAAATATGAATGGTAAATTTTTTATTAAAAAAAATGTTACCGGACAGCAAAACATGGGTTACCAGGTAGAGTATTGTCCCGCTAAAAATGAGGGGGTTCAATTCCAAATTGCTACCGTAACATTTTTAATTTCGTATTTTCGTGTTTTCGGTTTCACATTTTTATGAGATAAGTTAATATTAGTCGAAAATGTAATGATTTGGATGAAATTCACAGGTCACGATATCATACGAAGATGGGACCTCTGCCGAGGGTACAGATGTGTAGGCGACTATAGATTCGGGGCCGTTTGGAACATCGAGTACTACAACTACTGTGAACCAAACATCACGAACTTAGTAAGTATTTTGTAAAACATCATTGCACAAAAAAATCTTTGTTTAGGCAAAGGGCAAGGGATTTAAATTTTCGGTTCATGAACGTATTATTTAGATTATTCTTTCCTTTTTACGCCCATAGGGCTTTTACTTTGGGTACGTGAAACGGTTACATTTATGTATGCAAGTATTAGTAATAAATAATGGTTGCACACAATAAAAATTACATATATTGGAAGACATGGTACGATCAAGTGAATCAAGTGAATTGAGTCTGGCCATGTCAAGAGTCAGAATAATAGAAGTGTATGTTTGATACGAAGTATGAATGTGAATGAGGAAGTGTGTGCCAAGACCAAGTTATTTGGCAGTCCGTCTTCTCTGAAACGGCGTGATGGTTAGTTAGTTAGTAAGTTACATTACAATGGTTTACAAATTAAAAAAAGAGATGTAACTTAAAATTAACAATAACAATAATTTGCAATGAGTTTTGTATGTGTGTTTGAACATTGAATTAGTTATTTATGTTAAGGATGTCTGTATCATTTGCACATTCGTTTGAATAATAAATACGTAATCTATGTAAGTGAGGAATTGGTTAATTTGCTTCATAATTTGTTTGTGTACGGTGAGATTGAAATAGGTAATAATACCTAGAGTGGCGAGTTGGTACTTTTAGAATAGACTCAGAAGTCCGCAACAGTCGGACTCCGAATTAACAATTTAAAAAAAATATTATAATAATATTTAGATAATCTGCTCCCTGATATTTTTAACATTTGATCTAGCCGAAACTCGACAAATAGACTCGCTGTCCATTAAAATGTATTCCATCAATTTTTTTTGGCACTCACGCACCCACACACTCACGCACCCACACACTCACGCATCCACACACTCACGCACGCACCCTCTCACGCACCCACACACTCACGCACCCACACACTCACGCACCCACCCACTCACGCACCCACACACTCACGCACGCACCCTGTCACGCACCCACACACTCATTTCTCTGAAATTGGATACGTTATAAAAATTTACAGAGTTATATATACTTAATAAATCTCGGCACTCGGCATATTATATCAATAACATTATCAATAAGGCTCTTAAGACTCTCGGATTTGTTTTGAGAGTTTCAAAAGACTTCAATAATTTAGGCACATTTATCGTGTTGTACAAAACCCTTGTTAGATACCAACTAGAGTATAACTCTACGTTATGGTCTCCCTTTTACAATATTCATTCCGATAACATTGAAAAGATTCAACATAAGTTCCTGAAGTATATAAACTATAAATTGCATATTCCTGTAGAAAACATTGATTATAACTACTTACTAGATAAATTGTCCCTATTAAAACTGTCTGAAAGAAGAATAAACACAGATTTCATAGTATTAGTATTACATAAAATACTTCATTACAAAATTGACTGTCCTGAGTTACTCCAATTAATCAGCATCCACATACCCAAAAGATCTTGCCGAAATTTACTACCCTTTTATTTTTACAACACCAGGACACTGTCTTATCAAAATTCCAATATTCAAAGACTTCACAGTCTCGGAAATAAATATTCTGATCTGGGAGATATATTTCATCTTAAAAATAATAAATATAAATATTGTTTATTTCAATTCTTTTATATATCGAGACACAAATAGACATCTATAATTTCCGCAATTTATACCTATATTTTTTATTTTTTTTATTTTGAATATCTATTTATGTGAGACTTCTTATCATTTTTACTAATGTATCTTATTTTATTATATGCTTTTGTTGTAACATTTAATATGTTTTCTTTTTTCGTTGTATTGTGTTTCCTTTGTTGTTTTAATTTTGTAGATTTTATAATAACTGTAATATTCAACTATTAAACTTTGTAGTGTGTAAAAGCCCATTAGGGCGTGTAATAAATAAATATATATTTTTTAAAGTTTTGAAAGACATTTTAACGATTACAGTAGTTAATAGCCAATCCCTGGGGAAGAAGGTTCAATCCTCACTCAAACCAAAAAAATAAGCATTTTTAAATTCATATATTAATAAAAATATATGTGGTAATTATAGTAGGAAAACTTTATTTTTTATAAGTTGATTTTTTATTAATGGATTGGAATAACCAAGTAAGTATTTTCCTAAAAGCTACCTAGAAATGTCGCAAATAAAGTGGCTTGGACTCCTATTGGAATACCATAAGACAAACTGAATGGCCGTGGCGTGGATGATGGTGATCAAGTACGGATATTTGAAGGTGCCTTATCGAGGCGATGGGTCTCCGACCCAATATCGACAAGGGGAAGAAGATGGTATTAGGTTTCTAAGAGATATTAATAAATAAATACTTTACAAATCCTTTCTGACAGACCTCGGAAGTGCGGCTAAATTTTCTGACTCAAACTCTTGAAAATTTGCTCGAATATACCACTGTGAACTCTACGAATTTTGAAAGAGTCATTAAGATGGTCAGCAACCAAGAAAATGACAGCAATATTACGATTCCTCCTACGATAAACTATATGATCTTCCAAAGCTTGGAAACCTTAGCCAGCCGAGTGAAACTACAGACAAATAACAACCAAATGAAAATTGTACTACCCAATATGGCTATCGTGATCGTAGATAATGATAATTCTGATACTCCCGTCATAGGAATCAGAGTCAAATCGGCGGGAGTTGGTTCTCCCCTTTCCTCAGTGGATGTTTTAACCGCGGGTTAGTATTTTTAAATATCTTAATTATTAGATATTATTATTTCAATGAAGAGTTTGCAATGGTGCTAAAAACGCTTAATTGTTTTGTGAAGAGCTTTTGTGTTTTTGTGTCTCGGACCCGAACCAATATCTGAATATGGATTTGGTGAAGCTCCGGGAACATCACCAGATGTCGTCAAGTGTGCGATTTATATTTATAATTTTATTTATATCAGTCGACTATTTAGACACCGATTAATTTTAAATCATACAATAATGTTACTCTTTTTTGCTTTTGAAAGTATCATCATCTACAGTTCTAGAGTAATAACATTTGAAATTCCTTTATCGATAGGGGTTTACCAACTACACGTCGAAATGTAATAATTCCTAAACTTTTTCTTTCAGAATCAAAATTTGAAGATTTCGAAAACATCAGTATTTTGGTCAATGTGTCTTCTATGCTGAGGGCACATCCGAATTCTCGACTTTCCTTTGTGGTGTATAGAAATGAGGAAGCATTTAAGTCAACTAATCAAATTATCAGCGTAAAGCTAGGAGACACATCTCATTTTGGTGAAAACGAACATGTTGACATTAAAATGAAACTAAATAATAATAGCCAAGGGAACGTATGTGCACACGGGGAGTTTAATTTGACAACAAGTGAATTTTATTGGAAGACTAAAGGATGTCGACATCTCAAGGAACTCGATGTTGGAGGATTGGCTTTCTGCAGATGTAATGTACTGTCACATTTTTCCCTTTTGTCGAGAGATGAGCTGCCCACCGAAGACCCTGATACAAAACTAGAAGAAATTGTAAGTGTTTTATATTAAATATACATATTGGTAATTGTGGGTTATGTACGAGATTTGTATGTTATCTTTACATAGTGTTGTTTATGTTTTTATTCAATTTTGCTTATAGAAGCTTCTATAAGCAAAATTCAATAAATAATATCAGTGGAATACAAACATAAACAACACTACATACTCCTGGATGTGTATCCACAAGAACAAATAATTTTTCCTTCTTTTTTAAAAATGTTTTTAGCTTTCAACCTTCAAGAGTGTTCTAGGCTATCATTTCAAATTATGGAGAGAGGGAAGGTGATTTAGTATATTCATTTTGTCAACCTTGGCAAATTTCAAAGTTATATGGAAAATTGGAGTCGAATTCAGACGTAGATTTTAATTATGATATGATATGATAGTCAATGACTGGAGATGAGGAAATTTTAGATTAGAAGAGGGGATATTTGTTTAGAGAGGGACAACCAAAAAATATCTGAACTAAAGTTCTCACTTCTAAACAACAGAAAGTGAAATCTGAGGAGTCAAGCACATGATATTTTTTAAAGTTAAAAGGAACGGAACAATGTCCAATCCTCATTCGAACGAATGAGGAAATTTATTTTTCGAGAAATGGAGGAATTGTTGAAAGCACGGTTTTGATGTGATAGTCCTTGGTGTTGAGGCAAAGCAGGCTCCACGCATTTCAACAACAGTTCGTAAAAATGATAGCGACTACCAAAAATAAGCAATTCCCTTTTTAGATTTTGATCTAGAAGAAGACAGGTTCCATTGATATGACCTCTGTTTGAAGCTGTGTTGTGTGATGATAACACAGAATCTGCACTTGCCTATGCATGTTGCCTGTGGAATTGTGTGAAAATATAAATTTACCAATTGATATCATTATAGGAAGACGTTCTTTATTGCATTTCCGAGTATCCAGAGAAGGCAACAGTTTTACGCGCGTTTTTTTCGTTTTTCTGTGCGAGTTGGTTGGATAGAAGATAAAAATCCTCAAAATCAAGATCCAGAGCATTGATAGTGGCTTTAATAATAAACAAAGAGTCTCTTATGCTTAACTAACATGAGACTAAAGCTGTAACCAATTTAGGAGAATTAAAATCTTTCTTGTTTTTTTTTGTTCTAGTCTCAGATTGTATGCTCTCTGTTACAGGAGAAAAGTCTTCTTGTAAGTCAATACTTTCACCAGAATTATAAGGAAGTTTTGACCCAGTTATTTGATGTTTTACATCCCCCACCAAAAATATACAGTTATTTAGGCTTCGCAATTTCACTGACAAGATTAAAACTGAAAACATTATGTCGTTTATCAAAACAATCTTCAAAATGCAAATAGAAGCGTAAGAATTTTTTATTTACCATTTTTTAATAGTTTGCATTTTTACAATTTTACTTTGAACTCTTTTGTTCTATGTTTTATGATCTTATTTTAACTTCTCCAGAACCTGTTGTTTAAATTGTCAGACATAATCATATTACTATGCATGTGTAATAAATTATAACAGATTTCGTGCTCAAGTCGAGATGGCGAATTAAACTGAGTGATACAAAAGTGACAAGCTGGTAATAACGCTTGTTGCTTCTGTCTTATGATGAAGTGATGTTGTTATTTGTTAGGAGCACAGAATAAAGAATAAGGTTCGGACCATTACAGTGGGAATTATTGAATGATTCGCTTGCCTCTGTATTTCCTCCTTTTTACAACATGGGTCTCTTCAAGGCGACAAAGGCTCTGAGGTTAATTATTTTCTTAAAAGCCCCCTGTGTGGAGTTACGTCAAAAAACATTAAAATCATTTAATGGCCAATACAAAACGAACCAACTCGGCATTTCCAGTTACAAATGAAATAAACAAAGTATGCAATACAAAATAATAGTCAACATATTTGTTTTAAAAAAAGTTTAATACTATTTTTACTACACAGAGTTGTTCCGTAACGATAGTTTCTACCAACTTAGGTTCGTTTGATGAGTTTTTTGCTGACTGTTTTAACCGTTAAATTGAATTTGAAAATAGAATTTTACACGTAAGAGTTTGCACTTTAAATCAGTAATCTCCCCACAGTTTAAGAATATCAGCAGTTAGCCGGTGTTTTACCACGAGCAAAAAATTAATAGCAAAAGCACAGACAAGTGATATTTATTACATTATTAAACATTTCGGACAGCGTTACAGCGTTCATCATCAGGGCAGATATGTAGATTGTGGCGAAGTGTGTCTTTTTGTACGTAAAAAATTACCTAAAAAGAAATCACGAAAATTATTTTGCGGTCCATAATATTTCACAATTATTATCGAGGAATATTATTACGAAATAAAAAAAACTTTCCAGTCATTTAAAGTTATATCTCCCAAAGCACGTCTTCTGAATTAATAAAGTAACTGTAATGTTGACCACATAATATATTAATAGAAATATTAACTTCTTATTTTTAGGTTCTGTAACACAATAATTAATTAATGACGGTTAATTTAATGAGAATAATTTAGTTGTCACGTCAAACAAATGCATTATTTTCTTTTAACATAGATTTGATGAGTAGTTTTATTCCACAGGATCCAGCTGAGCAGATCCAATATGTGATGCAGACTATGGATGCTATGATGGACCTTCCTGTTAGTACAACTAGTCTCAAGAATGCTGCAACCATGGTGGACGGTATTTTTAAATTAGGACTAAATTATACAATTCCTAAGGAAATCCCAAAAAACTTGGAAGCCTTAGTTAGTAAAGTGATTCTGCCAATGAATCAGAGTGAAATTATAATAATTCAGAAACCAGACGTGAATATTGCTATTGCCATTGTTGATAATTCTAAACAAAAATCTTTTGTTGGAATAAAAATTTCTTCTAATCCGGATGAAAACTTGGGCTCATCATTTGAATTCTTGACTTCAGGTTTGTACGATTTTTGTTGTTGTTGTAATTAATGATTTTTTTCTGTTCACACGTTAATATCCTTAATGAATAATAAATCATTTAGCAAATATATTGGTTGCGCCAATACGCAATAGACAGTAATTATACACACATCTCATGCACACATACACACATACCTGCGACCACTGTACTGAGATAGTATTGTTGTTCCTTTGTTCCTACCTTACTTCCCATTCCTGCTAATTTATGTGCCCTTTGGTAGTCAGTATGTTGCAATAACCCGAACCGCTAACAATAAACCGCATCCGCTCGAGATCTCGTCTCCCTTATCTTACGAAATTATTATTCGCGACGATATAGTGCAATCCGCTTGTGTTAAGTGACATTGTTGTGAAGAAAAGACGGGAAGAAACAAGTGCCTTTTCTTAATGGTGAGTCCTTCCTTTATCCATATAACAAATATTATCTTATGTGCAGTGGGCATTGCGCAATCATTCAAGGTCCTTCGACAATCATTTTTTACACTAACATAAAAAACAACTACATAACTTCTTACACACCATAGTTGGCCCAAACGAGCCTGATATTGAACCGTAATTTCCGTAATTTCGGTAATAAACCATAAGAGTGTTATTGCGTTTTACATACCCGCGTAATCAATTAATAATTACCCGCATTTTATTTCTGGAGATTCCTATCCGATATTACTGGATGAATTGAATGGAAATAACATATTTACCCGCAAATAGAATAGATTTATAATATATGCCAATACCGCTATTTAATATCTATTTCTAATAATAATACCGATATTGTTATATCAACCGCATTTAAAATTAACCGCATTTCATTATAAATTATTTGGTTATTGTAATACATCCCAGTATTGGATGTATTATACATAAAAATAATAATACTTTAATAAGACGTAAAGTGATAAATTTGGTCTACCCGCATTATCTATACATAACCCTTCACGGCACCCGCACTGAGTTAACCCTACGGGCATAAAAGTTAATTTATTGAATAAAAATTAAATATCAATCAATTTATTTTCTATAAATATTATTATTATAATATTTTTTACCGCATTATATAATAAAATAACCAGAATCAGAAAATGGCTACAAGCGCGTCAGGGTCGTCACGTGACGAAAGACTCTTGAAACGTTTAAATGCCAAATTGGCCTCTAATTTTGCATGTTTACAATCAGTCTTCGACAAGATGAAGAAGGCTTCTGATAGTGTTAACAATCGGCAATCTTTTTTATCAGGCGCAAGTACACTAGAAAGAATTCGGTCCGAATTTATAACGCTTCTAGATGAAAAGGTTAATTGTGAACTGGAATTGAACCCAGAAGCAGTCGCTGAATATTCTCAATTAAATGCTTTTGAGGAAATTTTCGGCATTATTAAATATACCGAAGCGAACATGCTGGCCAATCCGGTTGAAAAACCTCGCCGTCAAATTAAATTACCGCCTTTAGAAATAGCGTGCTTTGACGGAAAATTAGAAAATTGGCCTCTTTTCTATGAGACTTATATCTCGGTTATCCATTCAAATAATTCATTGGATAATTCAGAAAAGATGCAGTATCTGATGTCCAAGTTGACGGGAAAAGCTTTAAATATTTGCAAAACTATCACACCTACCGGTACAAATTATCAAGTGATATGGGACGCATTGTGCACCAAATATAATGATCCACGCGTTCTCGCTGAGTCATACTTTGATCGATTGCTGAAAATACCTGCTGTTACTTCGGTTACGCCCGCTTCGCTAGAAAAATTTGCAGATACATACGCGACTAACATTGCCGCACTGAAACAGTTACGAATCAAAGATCTCGCAGAATTTATATTGCTACAACTGGGCCTTAAACGTCTTGACATAGAGACAGTGAAGGCTTTCGAATCGTCTATTCGGAATGATGAAATTTTCCCGTCCAGCTCTGATTTAATTGATTTTGTGAGAGGACAGCAACGAATCCTTAATCGCGCGCAAATCGCACAACCTACGTCGAGCCGTCTTAGCTCAAATAATAATAATTCCGCAAAGACATTTATTAATGTCGAAAAAGGCGACAATCACTCTGTCGAAATTTGTTTTTGTTGTCAAAGGGGATCGCACCCTTTGTATCAATGCTCTAAATTTAATGGTTTAGAACCACGCGAGCGATTTAATTTAATCAAGTCATCGAATATACGAGTTTGCGTGAACTGCCTCAGTACTAGGCACGGCACAAAAGCGTGCAAATCAAAGAGTACGTGCAAATCATGCACTCTCAACCACCATAGTTTGTTGCATTTCAAACAAACTGATCAGCGAAAACCACAACGAGACCAAATACCGTCTCCCGCGTCGCCAGCAGACGTCGATAATGACGATTCAAATTCTGCAAGCCCGGTATCACTGTGCGTGACAAATTCATTTACTAGAGCAAATACTACTGCACTCTTAGGAACTGCCGTTTGCACTACCCGAGATGCTAAGGGCCAGGTGCAGACAATACGTGCTCTGATAGATAGCGGCTCCCAAAGGGATATTATTACGCGTAAATGCTGTTTACGTTTGAATCTCACGGTGCGATCATCGCAAGGCACTTACGTCACGGGAATAGGCGACTCAAGAAATTTGACAAAGGGCATGACTTGTCTGAAATTATACTCCCGCTACGACGACACTCACTCGTATATGATTGAACCTTATGTAGTAGAAACTATAACTAGTGAGTTGCCTACTGTTAACGTCAACCGCGCCTCGTTGTCGTATCTTGACAATTTGCCCTTAGCAGATAATACTTTCTGCACGCCCGGTGAGATTGATATTATCTTGGGATGTGACATATTTGCTCGCATTATTAAAGCAAACAAAATATCAGGTTATCCCGGCCAGCCAATTGCTATCGAAACTACTTTGGGCTATCTCATCCTAGGCACTGCTCCTACGATGACTGAAACCCCAAGTATAAACGCCACACCATCATTTTGTACGTTCGCGAAAAATGATGACTTTTGCCTTTCGCGCTTCTTCGAATTGGAAGACATTCCAGACGAGAAGTTTTTAACGCCTGATGAACAGGAATGTGAAGACATTTTTAAACTCACCACTTCCCGTGACACGACAGGTCGTTACATTGTTGCGTTGCCGTTTCGCAACAGTCCTTCTATCCTCGGTGAATCGTTGCCAGCCGCTGAGCGCCGGTTCCGATCTCTCGAACGCCGATTAATAGCTCAACCCGCTATAAAATTAGAGTACGACAAAATATTGCGCGAATACCTACAGAAAGGGTACATTTCGCCTGTCGATAATTCTAACTTACCCCATTACGTCATTCCGCATCATATTGTAGTTCGCGAGGACAAATTAACTACCAAAATCCGCATGGTTCTGGACGCGAGCATGAAATCCGATTCGGGCTACTCGCTCAACGACATTCTACATACCGGTAAGAATTTACAAGGTGATTTGTTTCGGATTATACTTAAGTTCCGATTGTTTGCAGTAGCTATAACCGCCGACATAAAACAAATGTATCTTCAAATTGTAGTGCAAGAAGAATGCCGTCGTTATCAGCGAATACTTTATAGATTTAACAATAGCGACCCTTTACAATTGTTCGAATTTAATCGCGTCACATTCGGCATGTCTTGCAGCCCATTTTTGGCAATGCGTACACTGCGCCAACTCGCGTCGCATGAACGACCTCGTTTTCCACTTGCTGCAAACTTGGTGGAAAATGGCTCTTTCTATATGGACGATTTCGTCACCAGTTGTTCGTCGGTCGAGGAAGCCTCCGAGTTATCGACGGAATTAATTCAGCTGTTCGCTGCTGGAGGATTTGACCTTGTAAAGTTCTCTAGCAATTCTCCTAATCTTTTGTCCACGATTCCTTCAGCGCGTCGTGTTAAGGAACATGTGGAATTTAATCCTGATGAAAACCTAAAAATACTAGGGCTTCATTGGATACCCGCTTCAGATAATTTCGTATTTGTTGTAAACTCCAACGAAAGAATTTGTACTAAACGAAACATTCTCTCGACGATTGCTCGTCTTTGGGATTTGATGGGTTTCGTTGCACCAGTTGTATTATTAGCCAAGCTTATAATTAAGTCTCTTTGGGAATACAAGCTTGATTGGGACGATACTCCTCCTGGAACTGTTGTCACGCTTTGGCGACAGTTTGAAAAAGAATTGCCATTACTGCAATCTATTAAAATTCCTCGTTTTGTAGGAATCGAACACCAATGTATACTAACCCTTATCGGGTTTTCAGACGCAAGTGAACGCGCATTCGGAGGTGTTATTTACTTACATGTTTACTGTCCGAATACTGATAAAACCACAATTAGTTTATTATGTGCCAAATCCAAAGTCGCTCCTGCTAAGACGATTTCAATTGCGCGATTAGAACTATGTGGAGCACTAATACTTGCGCGATTAATGCATACGGTCAGTAATACCTACGCATCAAATTCAAGAGCTCATACGACATTAGCTTTTTGCGACAGCACGGTTGCTCTAGCGTGGATAAATTCACCGCCTGCGAAATGGCAGACCTTCGTTGCCAATCGTGTGTCACAAATACAAAAACACCTGGGGGCTGAATGCTTCTATCATATAAAAGGGAAAGACAATCCCGCCGACTGCCTGTCGCGTGGTCTCACCCCCGCTCAACTCATAGACCATCCTTTATGGTTTAATGGCCCCGCATTCGCTCAGTTACCTAAAAATGATTGGCCTTTACAGCGTTTCGATTCGAAATCTGTATCTGATCCACCCGAACTGAAAACTAAAGTTTTGATGTCCGTTCAAAACAATAACCGCCTCAAAACAATTGCTCCACCTTTACTGTGTGCACTAGCTTCTCGTGTTAGTTCATGGCCGAAATTAATTCGGATTGTAATCTATGTTTTTCGTTTCATTAAGAAATTACCGCGAACATTCGAATTAAGTCATATCTTAACTGCGGAAATAGCTGTTATAAAATCAATACAGCAAGAACATTTCTCCGAAGATATAAAGGCAGTCAATGATGGGAAGAAGGTTCGGCGAGCTATTGCAAAATTGAATCCGTTTCTTCATCACGGTATTCTAAGGGTAGGAGGCAGATTAAAAAACGCTGAAATAGAATTTGACAGTCGTCATCCCATTCTATTACCCGCGCGTGATCATGTAGTCGATTTAATAATAGATTACTATCATATAAAGAACCTACATACGGGTCCCACTTTACTCATGTCTCTACTAAGACAGAGATTCTGGATACTTTCATCGCGTAATCTGGTCCGGAAGCGCGTCCATCGGTGCAATACGTGCTTCAAAGTTAAGCCTAAACCACAATTCCCAATAATGGGAGATTTACCCGCTTGTCGCGTCCGCGAAGCTAAGGCTTTTCTACACACAGGTGTTGACTACGCTGGCCCGCTACAAATAATCCCTTATAGACGTCGGGGGGTCCGAAGTCAAAAGGCATACATTTGTATATTTATCTGCCTAGTGACCCGTGCGGTTCATATCGAACTCGCTTCAGATCTTTCCACCGAAGTCTTTCTCAACGCTTTCAAGCGTTTTTTATCTAGACGTGGTCCTGTGAGTGTAATGTACTCCGATAATGGAACGAACTTCGTGGGAGCTAAGTCTCATTTAAACTCTTTATTCGATCTAATAGAGTCTCGTAATTATAAGAAGGAACTCTCAAATAATCTACGGGAAAACCGCATCGAATGGAAAATGAATCCTCCTCAAGCTCCACACTTTGGTGGAATCTGGGAAAGTAACATTAAATGCCTGAAGAGTTATTTAAATAAAATCGTAGGCACCTCTCTACTGACTTACGAAGAGATGCAGACAGTGCTTTCTCAGATTGAAGCAATTTTAAACTCACGTCCGCTGTCGGTACTTAGTGTCACCGATGTTTCAGCTCCGTTACCTTTAACACCCGCGCATTTTTTAACACTTACGCCGTTAAAATCTCTACCCGCCGCTGACTTGTCCAACGAGTCTGTAAACTTACTGCAAAGGAAGCATCTCGTCGATCTTCTCGTCCAGAATTTCTGGAACCGCTGGCGTATGGAATATTTAAATACTTTACAATCGCGGCAAAAATGGAACACGAGTTCAAACCCGGTAACGGCAGGCACAATTGTAATGATCAAGTGTGACAATATTGCGCCTCTTCAATGGCCTATTGGCATAATAGTCAACGTATATCCCGGTTTGGACGGAGTGACCCGTGTTGCTGATGTCAAAACGAACACCGGCATATACCGCAGAGCAGTAGTAAAACTCTGCCCTTTACCGTCGCAATAATAGTCCTTGGCAACTTGGTCATCAGATGGTACATCTATGGCCCTCTTTTTATTTTCTACATTATTCTATTTAATTTAGTTTAAATTTACCGCTGATTAATTTTATTACTAAATTAATACAATAGCATCACATATTAACATTTTTCTGACCTTTTTACAAATTAATACTAATTTTACCGCGTGTTACTACAATTTTGTTCGTTTTAACGTTAAAGCGTACTGACCTTTTTATGGTTTATGGAAGTGGATTCTTTCATCCCCTTCCAGGCGGGGGGCATGGTTGCGCCAATACGCAATAGACAGTAATTATACACACATCTCATGCACACATACACACATACCTGCGACCACTGTACTGAGATAGTATTGTTGTTCCTTTGTTCCTACCTTACTTCCCATTCCTGCTAATTTATGTGCCCTTTGGTAGTCAGTATGTTGCAATAACCCGAACCGCTAACAATAAACCGCATCCGCTCGAGATCTCGTCTCCCTTATCTTACGAAATTATTATTCGCGACGATATAGTGCAATCCGCTTGTGTTAAGTGACATTGTTGTGAAGAAAAGACGGGAAGAAACAAGTGCCTTTTCTTAATGGTGAGTCCTTCCTTTATCCATATAACAAATATTATCTTATGTGCAGTGGGCATTGCGCAATCATTCAAGGTCCTTCGACAATCATTTTTTACACTAACATAAAAAACAACTACATAACTTCTTACACACCATATATATTATTATAAATTTCGTTATTTCGATTCGTGCTTTTATGAGTGGAAGGGGGTGCATGGACCAGATCTTCTCATTGCGTATGCTCACCGAGAAGTTTCTGACAAAAAACCAGAAACTTTTCTGTGCCTTTGTAGATCTACAAAAAGCATACGACCGAGTCGACAGGAAAAAGCTATGGAAGGTGTTGTCCAAGTATGGAGTGAATGCGAATCTGACTCAGGCAATTGCGTCTCTATATGAGGGAAACGTTGAATTTGTTAGGGTGAACGGTGGTTTTACGGGGTGGTTTGATATCACAAAAGGTGTTAAGCAAGGCTGCGTAATGTCACCATGGTTATTCAATCTATACATGGATAATTGTATGCAATAATTGAAAGAGGTGGGATTGGGCGCGAATTTGAGTAATCTGAAAGTATGTTGCCTGTTGTATGCTGATGATGCGGTGCTGATTGCTAATAGTATGGATGATCTGCAGTCTCTCGTGTCTAGGATGAACGAAGTATGCGTGAAGAATGAGTTAATGATGAATGTAAGTAAGTCTAAAGTAATGGTGTTTGAAAGAGAAAGTACGAAAACAGTGTGCAATAGAGCTGTGAATGAGGAATACTTGGAGCAGGTGGATGAATTTGTGAATTTAGGAAGCATGCTTACAAGAGATGGGAAGGCTGACAGAGATATTGAAAGAAGAGTAAATGCAGGTAACTCCATTAATGGAGGACTGAACGCAGTTGGCGCTAACAAAAAATTGTCCAAAGAAGCGAAGTTAGCAGTCCACAATGGAGTGCTGGTACCTACCCTGATTTATGGAAGTGAGGCATGGAACTGGCAAAGAAAGGATGAAAGTAGATTGAATGCTGTTGAAATGAGATCCCTGAGGCGTATGTGTGGTAAAACCATGTTTGATCGTGTGAGGAATGTGGATATCCGCAAAGAGTGCAAGGCTGATGTAAGCGTAATGAGTAAGATCAAGAAAGGGGCGCTTAGATGGTTTGGGCATGTAGAGCGAATGAGCGAAGAAAGGAGTGTAAGGAGAATATACGATGCAAATGTGAATGGTAGCAGAAGTCGGGGACGCCCGAGGAAGGCATGGCACGACCAAGTGAATCAGATACTTGAGTCGGGCCATGTCAAGAGTCAGAACAATAGAAGAGTATGTATGAGACGATGTATGAATGTGAATGAGGCAAGGAGTGTGTGCCAAGACCGAGTTGTTTGGCGGTCCGTCCTCTCTGCCTATTCCTGCGGGGAAACGGCGTGATGGTTAGTTAGTTATTTCGATGGTATTTTGTAATCATTTTTATCAACGAAATTGGACCTGAACCTTACCACTTGGAAATTAAATTATATAATATCCTTCCACGTAATAAAACAAATAATCTAATTATATTTGAATAATCATAAAAAAAAACTTTTCAGATAACAGTTGCCCTTAAATTTAGAATACATACATTACAAACAAACATAACTAAAGCTTCGTGAATCTTCTTTATTCTTCTTTCTATTATCCCTTATCTGTTTTTTGGTATATTTACACTTTGTGATATCCATTTTGATGGTAAATTGTAAACCAAACTTCTAGTCTCAAAAAGTCGTGATAAATTGTGTCAAATGCGGCTCTCATATCTGAAAGAGAAATGAGTGCTACTTGCTTATATCAAGGGTTTTATCTGATGTCAAATCTGAGGTTATTTGAGAAGAACCAATTTTCACAGTATTTTTGCTACAAAAGGCAAATTTGATAAAGGGGATTTTCATTATTATAACCACCGCAATGAAAGTCACTAAAGGACCTATTGAACCATGAATAGGGCTAAAATTTTGTACTTTCTCTTGAGAAACGACGTTGGGAGAACTTAGAATCAATATTCCTATTTTATCTAACCTTGTAGGCAGGATGATAGTATTCCGTGGAATTGGCTATAAATATAAATTTATTTTATATTTAAATAATAAGTTATCAAAAATCACATTTTTATATCTATGATTAATCTTTTAACAACTTATTTCTATGTCTTAATGATACTTATTATTTATAGTATTTAGGCATAACCCACGAAAAGCAGCATGGCTTTTAACTTATTTAACATCTATCGGTAATTCATTAAAAATCTTAAATCTTTTAAAATAGAGATTATGCTGTGTTACCGACAAATTTGTTTTTGGTAGTCTTAAATCTCCACACTTTCTTGTGAGGTAGCCATGTATTGCGAAATTAAAATTTACACACTTATTGGCGGAGGGGAAAAAGATGTAGAGCCACATATCGATTATATTTAAAAAAATGTTCTTTTTTTTCAGATTCACCTACGGATTATTCTGAAGAAGGTATTATTTTGGTAAATGTGTCATCAATTTTAAGCAACCAACCGTCTGGTGGTGTGAAGCTCTCTTTTATAGTTTATCGGAACGACAAAGCATTTTCAAACACGAAACAACAAGTTGGGGACGATCTGAAAAAAGTTAACGGGAAAATCATCAGCATACAAATGGGAAATATTTCTAAGCTTGGTAAAAATGAACACATAGATTTACATTTTAAGACTAACGTGAGTAAGATAGGAAGTGAATGTGAAAACAAGGAGTGCGTTTTCTGGGATTTTGCTTTTGGACCCACAGGCCAGTGGTCTATTGAAGGCTGCGAGTTTCTGGAAGAAACCAACCTCGAAGGCTGGGAAACCTGCAGATGTTATCATCTCACGCATTTCGCTCAGCTTATAAGCATTCATGGTGCCCACAACCAAGATAACCTTAAACATATCGTGAGTAAGTATCACTATCGAGTGTTGACATATATTTCCTTTTTTGGCTGCATTTTATCCATCTTAAGTCTGTTTACTGTTGTCCTCACAGGAATTGTATTGAAGACCTGGAGAAATGGCTTGGTTAACAAGCTTAGGATGAATTTAGTCGCCTCAATAGGAATCATGCTGTTCAATTTCTTGTTTGTTTCCTCACATGACTTACATGACAAAAACTCATGCAAAAACACATGCTTTGTCTCGGGAATCATTTTACATTACTCGGTTCTTTCAACCTTTTCTTGGATGTTTGTGATGGCCGTTTTTTACTATCAAAATACTGGTAACCTATTAAAATCCAGGAAATATTCTAAAAACTCGATACTGTTTCTTGCTCTAGCTTTTGGGTGGCTGTTTCCCTTGATACCGATGATTCCTCTTCTGACTTTTGATTCTGACAGCTATACAAACAATTTAAGTAATAGCTTTTGCTATCCGAGCGGATACGGTTTTTGGCTAGCAGTTCTTTTACCTATCTTCGTTTTTCTTATTTTTAATACTGTGCTTTTGATCAGCATTCTTTATTTTATTTATCACACCTCTATTTCAAGAGAGAAAATATTCGTTCAGGACGTCAGAAGGTTCACTTTCCTTTTCTACCAATTCGGACTAATATGGATTTTCGGGCTATTTTCAAATAATTTATTCATGGCCTATCTGTTTTGCATAAATGTTTCACTTCAAGGCTTAATTCTGAGTTACATTTTTGTTTTTGGGGATAGAAATACTAGGAAGCTGTGGCTTTACAAATTAAATTTGTCTACCGGTGAGGAAGCATCTTGCGTGAAATCGGAAATATCTAGACCTTGTAGTAACATTGAGATGGAAAACAAATGTAGAAACATTGTGTTTGATCCGCGGCATCAATGCGAAAACTCAGGTAAATTATTAAATACCTCTAGGATTCCGGTTTTAAATGAAACGATGTGTTGTTGTGACAAGTGTTCCGAAGAAGCATATTCAAAATTATTAAAAGACGTGACCAAATCGTATCCAGGCTAAAGAAAAAGATAGCGCCACACGTTATAATAACCGAAAATTAATCACGAAAACATTTTTAGTATTTTGAATATTGTCACCAAAGCCTCAGCTAATTCAGGTCAAGAAGATTAATTTAATTCGGTCACGGTTAAAGTCCAGCACTTTTTGGTTAAACCTATGATCCTGAACAAAGAAGCTTATAGGGATATTTAAATAAGGGCAAATGCGGCAAACTCCAATGGGGAACTAAACACGATTGAAGCAAGCAGTCCGCAATGGAGAGCTGATATCAAGTAATTAATAGCAAGGGACAGGCATAAAATAATACAATCTATATTGACCTAATCTAGAAAAAAAGACGTAATAAAATATATAGGAATCATAATTGACCATAACCTGAAATGGACACGTCATATCAAACAATTTACAAATAAACTCCTCAAAACAATACACATTTTCGTAAACTTTAAACATATATAAATAAAAACAAATGAAAACAATATGTTTTGTGCTTATTTATCAATCAATTATAGAATATTAAATCACAGATGGGGAGGAGTAACAAACTTAGCCGTCAGTCATATGGAAATCGCAAAGAAAACCACCATAAAAATAATACTTAAAAAAACATAGTATGACCGACACACACCCAATATTCAACACGTTCGGCTTAATACATATTATACACAAAAAAAAACTATTAAACCACATCTTCAACCAAAAAACAAGTTTCAACAATCACATAAAATAATAATAGACGTTTATTTTTCATTGCAACCTTTATTACTGTATTTTATTTTATTTAAATTTATTATTTTATATAATTTTTATTTGAATATTATAAAAATGTAAAAATGGGGACCTCAGAACGGGAAAAGCACTCAGTGAGACAACTGTGAAATAATGTTTTCAAATTATTAAGTTATTGTATCTACTTAAATTCTGGTGTATGGCAGTTAGGCATGGAACTGTTTGGTGGTTTGGGTATGATGAGCGGATGAACAAATAAAGAAAAATAAGGAAAATATTTGATCAGGAAATTAACTGTAGAAGAAGAACGAAAGACGAGACGCAGACGAGAAGAAGAGATGCCCGAGGAAGACTTAGCACAATCAATGGAATCAAATATAATTGCTTGCCATACATAAACAGATAGTTCTTAAAGCTAATTACAAAACTAAACAGGGTACGTGTTTTATAAATAACGTATTTTATGTAACTTTAAGGTAATAAAAATAATGTATTTTATAAAACTGTTACAGAAATAATATAAGACATTTGAATGATTATTAAACATTAATAGTATCCCTACCTATTCTTGGGTTAATTGTAACTATATCTAAAAAACTAGTAATTAAACTAAGAATGTTCTTCATTGTAGAAATATACCTAATCATAGTTGGTTACATTGCAGTTGATAGTTGGTTCTAGTATTGAAATTTTTATTGTCTTGTGTACCTACTGTGTATGCATTTATCATATTAAATATAGATAAATTTTATCATTTGTATAGGTATTATTTGTAGTGATGTTTTAATTATTTTAACGTGTAAGCCAAATACTTATTGTAACCTTTTTTTAATTAAAATTTCATTTAAACAAAAAACTAATTGTTTATTATTTATATCTGTTTGAACAATTTCCTATAAATTTTTCCCTCTATAAAATAATAATTAATAGAGTATGAGGGTTCTTGTTATTTTCGATGGACCTTAGCGCAAATTTTGCATATGTATGGTGATTTCATAGTTGGTTCGATTATGGAGACCACGAAAATTGTAATAAAGCCAAAAATCAAACCTGACCACAAAGTTCACGAATTAATTTGTCACCCCTTTATTACTTGATGCGTCCACGGGAATAGTGTCTCCGTATAAGATTATTTGTTTCTGTTTTAAAAAATAACCAAAGCGTGGGAGTTAACCTGTCAAACTGGTCCTGAACGCGAAGGTGCATCGAGAGATGCCACCGCCTGTGTGCAAAAACGAACATTTTGCAGCATCAGCCCTATCAAATAATATTACAGCAATTTTCGTTTTCCATTTTGTTTTTATACTAGCTCATATTATATTATCTAATAATGAGATACTGGCCCAATTATTTTTTTTGTACCAGAGTCTCACTCTCGAGGACGTCAACACAATATTCTATATAGTAGAGCAAGCCGCACTAATTTATTAATGAACTCACCTGTGGGGAAAGCTAAGTGCTTTTTGAATGCGTTAGATAAAAAAAATAGATTTATTTTTTGTGTCCTATAGCGCATTTGCGAGATTTTTGGCATTGCATATACACTGCATAAATGGTACAATTATAACGTCTTAGGCTTTATTACCTGTAATTGTTATAAATAAATGTACAAATTATATATACATATAAATAAATAAATATTTGAAGATGCTCCGTGGAGGGTCTTTTTGAGGAAAGAAAGAAGTGAAATGGGTCTTGTAATATACATGAATATAAATAAAATATCAAGATCTTGAATAAAGTTATTGTTTTATTTCATTTTATAGAAAAGGTATGATCTGTGACAATGACAGTGTTGTGTAATGTTTAACTCTTCTCTGCCTACTGCTGTGGGGAAATGGTGACGGCGGTGGCATTATAGATAAATTGTTATATCATAATGAAAAATTATTTTATTTGATTCATCTTATATACTTATATATTGTTTTCAAGATACATTTGTAGAACTCCATTTTAATTTAATATTTTAGACGTATATAAACGAATTTAAAATTATTTTATTTGAAATGTCTACAACTTACTCCGTTTCCCTATTTCCCATTATGTTTTAAATTAGTATATCGCCACATCTCTTCAAATGACAATTGTCTTTGAAATAGGGTCAGCGACAGTTGAATTACAGAACTTATCAGTCGACTATTTACACATCGATTGATTTTAAATCATACCAAAATGTAAGCCTTTTTTTCTTTCGAAAGTACCTTCATCTAGAATTCTAGAATAATAACTTTTGGGATCCCTTTATGGGTAGGGGTATACCAATTACAAGTCGAAATGTAGTTTTTATTTCAGAATCAACATTTAAAGATTTCTAAAACATTATCATTTTGGTCAATGCATCTTCTATGCTGAGTACAGATCCGAATTCATGACTTTCCTTTGTAGTGTATAGAAATGGGGAAGCATTTAGGCCAACTAAAGCTAGGAGACACATCTATCTCATTTTGGTAAAAACGAACATGTTAAAATTAAAATGAGACAATATAATAATAGTCATGGGAACGTATGTGCACACGGGGAGTTTAATTTGACAAGTGGATTATATTGGAAAAGATTAAAGGGGTCGGAATCTTAAGGAACTTGATGTTTGAGGATTGGCTTTTTGCAGATGTGATCCCTTGTAGGTATGCATAAGTTAATATGTTATATGATGGCACATTTTTCATTACCAATGCATTAGATATATCTTCAAATGGACGCATTCTGACATAAATAAAGTATGCAACTATAAAATAATAGACAACATATTTGTTTATAGAAAAAGTTTCATACAACTTTTTTATACAGAGTTGTTCCGTAAAGATAATTTCTAACAACTGGGGTTCCTTTGTTGAGTGTTTTGCCGACTGTTTCATAAGAATGTATGTAAATTTTATAAAAGTATTCGTAAGAGTTGCATTTTAAACCAGTAATCTTACCACAGTTATTGTTCTATAAAGTTTTTTTCCTGTTAAATTACAACTAACCAGTTTGTCAACGGGAGGTAGATGTTCAATTACAATATTAATATGTATCCATAATATTATTTCTTATTATAAATAGGTATACATAATATTTTTGCTACTTATAAGATATTCAAGTTGTTATTATAGGCATACAGTCTAAAATAACACTAAATCTACATGCTAATAAATAACAACTATTAATTGCTTGTGATGAAAAGTATAAAATATTTCTACTTATGAGCCATATTTTCAGCATATATCTGAATCTATTTGTGAATTTTGGGGACAATTTTTCATGTTACTTGGCAACATGTTGAACATTTTGGGCACTTTATATTGTAGGGTTCGCCGTCCGTATTTATCGTTATATATTGAAACAGGTATGCTTTCATTTTTTGTGAACGTAGTGTTGTGATTGTGTTCTAATTTATTTTTGTATTCAGAGTCAGATATATGCTTAATCATTATTTAGTCCCACAGAAAGTTTCGAAACAACAATGAAATATTACGTAATTCTGCTGGATCGATATTTAAAATCACAAAATATCTCTCTGTTCACATTTAATTTAATGTTAGATTTGCGTGATGCAAATTAAAAATATACAGATTGAAAGGCTGGACTCGCGTTTGTGTTGTAAAGTAAGATAGAAATATGTAAACATTAGTTATTTAGTAGTTATAATGAGTTCACCACACATCAATGTCGGGCTGAGGATCCACTGATTTATATTGTTCAAGTTTATAAAAACATTAAAAATGCTAGGGAAAAGCAGTTTTCATGAGATGACGCTGCGTTAAGAGTACTATTGAATAAATAATTTTAAAAATGACCGTGAAAGTTACGTAAAATCACACGAAGCTGCACATAAATGCACCTCGTTAACAAAGGGCGTTTCTCTGGGGCATACACCGATCTATGCACTGCCCCGCTACGCCCTTTATATACAGAAATTATTTTTTTTTTATAAATTTTTTTTCAAAAACTTCAGGAATTGTTGATAAAAGGCACACCGATCTGTAATTAATCACCTTTTTTAAAAATAGGCGAAAGGAAGCTGAATTTCCATTTAGTAGGAAAACATCCTGTTCGTAAAGACTGATTAAACAGCAAATATAAAGGATACGCCAGATTGGTAGCACAATTATTCAAAAATACAGGAGGTATTTCATCTGGTCCACCACTTTTGATTTCATCTTCTAGTTATTTTAATTCAGTCAATATATCATTTTATTCTATGTGGATAAAAGATAAATTAAGATTATGATCAGTAGTAAAATTTGATACTGTATAAGCAAAAACTGGTGTCTTTTAATGAAAGTTAAAATTAATTAAAAAAAATTCAACAAAAGTTTTTTAAAAAATCAGCAAAAAGGTCAGCGATACTTTGAGTGTCTTTGGCCTTTTTACCTGCATATTCCAAGTTGGCGGGTAAACCAAAATTGTTATTTTTCATTGATCATTGTTCCATTTCTTTGCATTATGATTCATTGAAGTTTCAACATTGTTAATAAAAGAATTGTAGCATATTTTTGATAAGATTTTACAATATTTTATAACGTTTTTAAATGCAGTATAATTTGATAAAGACCTTCATATTTCTTATGTAAAACTTTTTCAAGGGCAGTTAATTGAACAAGTTCTTTATTTAACCATTTTGATTCTTTAAAATGAATGAGTGGGATGAGATCTGAAATAATTTTATCCAGCAAATAATAAAATGATTCAATATTTTGATTAATATCGCTTTCTCTAAGAAATGACCAATCATCTTTGTGGAGACGATCATTTATGTCCCGATAGTTCGCATTTTTAAAGTTAAACGTAGGAGTTGACATTTTTGATTGCCTTCATTAGTAAAAGGGATAAGTATTGCTAGTGGGGGATGGTGGTTGTCTATCGGAAGAATAGACTCTAATGAGTATTGCTAGTGGGGGATGGTGGTTGTCTATCGGAAGAATAGACTCTAATGAGTATTGCTAGTGGGGGATGGTGGTTGTCTATCGGAAGAATAGACTCTAATGAGTATTGCTAGTGGGGGATGGTGGTTGTCTATCGGAAGAATAGACTCTAATGAGTATTGCTAGTGGGGGATGGTGGTTGTCTATCGGAAGAATAGACTCTAATGAGTATTGCTAGTGGGGGATGGTGGTTGTCTATCGGAAGAATAGACTCTAATGAGTATTGCTAGTGGGGGATGGTGGTTGTCTATCGGAAGAATAGACTCTAATGAGTATTGCTAGTGGGGGATGGTGGTTGTCTATCGGAAGAATAGACTCTAATGAGTATTGCTAGTGGGGGATGGTGGTTGTCTATCGGAAGAATAGACTCTAATGAGTATTGCTAGTGGGGGATGGTGGTTGTCTATCGGAAGAATAGACTCTAATGATTCTTTTATAATTACGTTGCTCCATGGGCGCCCGCAGAAATTTTTGTAGGGGGGGGGGCAAAAAATTTTTAGTAATGTTTTAATGTAGTTTTAATTTAATGTAGCTTATTTTTATGATGAGCGAACGGGCAGGACATTGTAATAATGAAGGGCATACTGTGGCAACAATTTTTTTATTAACACAATATATGAATATAACAAAAAATATTGCAACATTAATTAAAAATAAAATTTATTCTTTAAACAAGAACTGGAGTCGTCTCTTATCGCTACCAAACATATCTACAATTCTGTTCATAAAGTCTTTTTTGTTGCAGTTCACTTTGTCTCTGTGTACGCTTAACATGCACAATCCAAACAGACGTTCATCTGGTTTATTTATGCGTTCATCTGAAATTGTAGATATAAGCCATGTTTTTACACGACGTTATGTGCTGAACGATCGCTTCACCGTACATGTTGTTGCTGTTAATGTTAGCAAAACTAGTAAGGCATATGGTCTCTTATTTTCAGTCTATGGTCTCTTATGAGTTCGTCTGACGTTTTGTCAAATGTTCGCGCAAATTTATAAAAAAAACAAGTAAAATTCAAAATTGAACGCATGTACCGGAGTGCTGACCGACCAAACACAATTTCGCTTTATTTACGCTGTGTAAATCGTATACTTTAAAAATGATATTGTGTCAAAAAGTGATGTTTTTGTTTTTGTGATTTGAGGTTAGGTATCAATTAGGTACCAAGCGAATAGCTGACGCATCTCTTTATAAACTTTTATTTCTTATTGTAATTCGATATTAATAAGCCATGTAAATTCAATAACCACTCGTCCGAACGAGTGAACGGAACTTAATATGGAGGAATTAATAGAAAACATAAGAATCGATATTAATAAAATAACAACTGTAAAAGACTCGAAAATAAAACAAAGTTTGGAAAACAATATTAAAAAGGTGGAAGAAGCAATAAAATGTGAACAATTAAAACTAAAAAATAAAATAATTCAATTGCAAGACCAAAGAATTATTAATAATGAAAACTACAGTCAAAAATTAGAAAAAATAATCACAACAAATCAAAACTTAGAAAAATATCAAAATCTCGAAAATAAAACAACTACGAGAAGTTACGCTAACATCACAAGTGGAAAATACACGACACCTAAAATTCCAGTATTCCCCGTTATAATAAAAACTAAAAACGAAAATGAAGACATAAAAGAAACAATCATGAAGAATGTAAAAATATCTAAACTAGGAATCGGAGTAAGTAGCATCAGAAAGACATCAAAAAATGAATTAATAATCAATTTACAAAAAGCAGATGATATGGCCAACATCAAAAATGAAATCACAAAATTAAAACTTGAAGGAATACAAATTGAAAGCATTGATAAAAAAAGACCGTGCATGATATTTAAAGGAATCGACGAAAAATACACACATGAAGAATTTATATCGGATCTAATTCTGCAAAATGAAGATTTAAAAATAATATATGAAAAGGATCCAAATAAAATAAAATATAAAGGAACCATACCAATTAAAAAATTTCTACAAAAAAATATCATCCTCGAAACCAGTGGAGATTTGAGAAATCTGCTAATTACGAAAAAAAAAGTTAACCTTGGTTTTTACCAAATAAAAGTTGAAGATTGCAACCCTCTAATGCAGTGTTACTATTGCCAAAAATATGGGCACACAGCAATGCGTTGTCTTCAACTTCCCACCAAACCAAAATGCCTTCATTGTGCGGGTGAGCACAACATTAAAGACTGCAACAGTAAAAACGAAACACCAAAATGCATAAATTGCACAGAACTTAATTTAAAATTCAAAACCACAAATCCAACAGACCACAAATCAAATAGCGAAAAATGTAAACACAGGATGAAAATGCTTGCCTTCGCTCAAGAAAAAATTGATTACAATTAAAAATGGCCGATTTTATAGTAAAACAAATTGACGAAAAATACAAAATAACCGAAGAAATATGTCAAAATATTACGGAAGTCAATAAATGGTGTATTACAAACAATAACCCATTCTTAATATTACATATTATGAACATCCGAAGCATAGCAAAAAACCTAGATGAATTCTTGATAAATATTAATGATCTGCATACATCACCCACCTGCATAGTGTTAACGGAAACGCACTGTAATGACAATCAATACATAAATGCGCTACCAAACTACAAAGGCATCGCTACAACAAGACCGATTAACAAAAATAGTGGATTAATTATATTTGTTAATGATGAGTGTGAAATTACTGACATTGAAGAAATTTATATACAATATGTAAACTGTCTAAAAAGCGATATAAAATTAAAAAATAAATTATACAGAATTTTAACAGTGTACAGAACGCACAAATCAAACATAATTAACTTTACATACGAACTATGTGAATATCTTAGCAAATTACCGAGAATTCTTACTTTTGTTTGTGGTGATTTCAATATAAATATTTCTGCAAACCATCACTCAATTGAAAAAAATAATTTCATAAACATGATAAAGCACCTCAATTTTAAATCTTTTATTAATAATAACATTAGACAAATTAAAAACCAAACGCCATCATGCATAGATCACATCTGGTGTAAT
Organism: Hesperophylax magnus; assembly: GCA_026573805.1. Classification (NCBI taxonomy): domain Eukaryota; kingdom Metazoa; phylum Arthropoda; class Insecta; order Trichoptera; family Limnephilidae; genus Hesperophylax; species Hesperophylax magnus. Next base: position 325,528 of record JAIUSX010000222.1, on the reverse strand, counting down.
ATACATTTGAATGAAATTAAAAATATTAAATCTACTGTGTGGAAAACTAATATAACTGATCACTAAGCGTGTCTTATGATATCATGATACAAATAGAAAACTAAATACAAAAACCCAAATTAAATCGTCCATATTCTCAAATAGACTACAAATTATTAGAAAAATCACTAAAAACTGAAAAATAGGAAGAAATTTTAATAAATAAATGCGCCAACCAAAGTGCATTACTGTTTGAAAACACTTTAAATAAACACGTTTTAGAATCAACAAAAAAAAAAAAAATCGTCCCCAACTCAAAAACAAGAAAAATTAAACCTTGGATTACTCTAGGATTAATAAAAGCCACTAGGAAAAAAAAAAGACTTTATAAAATAACACAAAGGCCACTAGTTAACAATAAAATTGTATTATACTATAAAAAGTATAAAAATATACTAACTACACTAATAAGGAAAACGAAAAACGACTATTACTCAAAAATTATAACAGAAGCTAAAGACAATAATAAAAAAATATGGTCAACAATAAATGAAATAATAAATAAAAAGAAAAAATATAAGCACATATCAGAAATCTCAGATGGGGAAATAATATAAAACGTACAAAATAACACAAAAAATGTTGTAATATTTTAAATAACTATTTTAATAACGTGGGAAAAAAACTAGCAAAATCCATAAATAAGACCAATATATCTAATCCACAACAAATAACACAATGTCAAATTAATAAATTTCACCTAGTCACAGAAATCGACATTGACAGAACTATTTCGAAACTAAAAGGAGATTCTGCCCCCGGCTTTGATAACATAGATACTAAAACAATAAAATCGATGAAAAAATACTTAATTCACCCCATAACACATATAATAAACCTAAGTCTAGCAAATGGCGAATTTCCCAATAACTATAAAAGAGCAATTATAACCCCCATTTATAAAACAGACTGTCGTAAAGATCCACAAAATTATCGCCCGATTTCACTTCTCTCGAATATATCAAAAATATATGAAAAAATTGTAAAAAAACAAATTTGGACATTCTTAGAAGAAAATAAAATAATTAATTATAACCAATTCGGATTCAAAAAAATACAAGTACTCACGACGCGATAGCAAAAATAACCAACTATTTATATACGGCCCTAGATTCCGATAAAAAATGTCTTATATACCTCATTTATAGACCTCAAAAAAGCTTTCGACAGCATATCACATAAAAAATTAATAAGTAAATTAAAATCAGTAAGGATTAGTGGAAAAGTCTTAGAATGGATAACTAGTTATTTATATAAAAGACCTCAACAAGTAAAATTACTCAATCAAGTCAGCGATTCAAAATATAGTGACTTTTCAATACCCCAAGGCACGGTTTTGGGACCATTGTTATTTATTATACAGTGGGTTGCCATATTAATAGGGACACCTATGGAAAATGTGTTTTTCACACTTTGTGTTCATAAAACAAAGATGTTTATAATTTTAGGTGCGGTTATTATTATTTATTAACAAGGACATTGAATTTTGAAAATTATGTACACCGTATTTGTCCTTAATCTGCGATTATTTTATTTTTTTTATTATTTTTAAACATTATCGAACAAAAAGTTAATATTTCGTAATTTCGCCTTTAGCCGCAATAACAGTTTGTACATGCCGTGGTATACTCTCAATGCACAATTTTGCAGTAATCTTTACTTCAGGAGAATGATGCCACACCCGGATGAGGGTTTCGATGAGCTGCTGCTTCGTTGTGATCACCTCCTTGGCAATCTCCCTCTTGGTGAGCTCCTACAGGTTTTCAATAGGGTTCATGTTAGGGGAATTCCCCGGCAAAGGTAAAACCGGCACATTTTTTTCAGCCAAGAGTGCAGTGACAGTCCTGGCTTTATGAAAGGGTGCGGAGTTGTGCATATAAACGTATTCCTGGCCACCAGGGAACCATTCTCCGTCTTGAGGCAGTTATCGATTTTCCAGTATTTGTCTGTACTGATCCTGCCTCATAGTCCCTTGCACGATGTGGAGGCGCCCCATCCCTTTGGAAGAGATGACTGACCACATCATGATACAGGTAGGGTGTTTGATCGTCTCTACAAGGCAGTCCGGATGAAATTTCTCTCCTGGGCGTCGTCGGACGAACGATGATTTATCCAACAAAATTTGGAATATGGACTCGTCAGAGAAGCACACCTAAAAAAAGGCCATAATCAAACTAATGGATTTTTTTAAAGTTTGATAACCACAAAATTGTTAATTACCATATTCCAGTTCTCTATAGTCATGTTTTGATGTGCGTTGGCCCATTCCAGTAGTTTTTTTCTCATATCTACTGTGAGGCGAGGTTTTTTAGCTGGCCGATGACCAATGAGGTTCTCCTCAGCCAGTCTCCTCTGGACTCTCCTTTGGGAGACTTCGATATCATCTTCGTTGATCATCAAGGTCAGACGAGCCACACTCTTTTTGCGGTTTTGGAGACAGACGTCTTTGATTTTGCGGTCAGTACGAGGTGTAGTGATTCGTTTTCTGCCACATTTCCCATTGTGATCCAAATCAAGGGGCAGGTTTTGTTTGATTTTCTAATTTATCCTGTTAACCACAGACTTTAAAATACCTATAATGGTTGCTATTTCCCTTTGGGAATGTTGAGTGTTTAAAAATAGTGTCTTCACTTCCGGACATTTTCTTGGGGACGTGTCTGAAGACCTAGCCATACTGAAAAAACAGAACATTGGACTCAATATGGAAAAACTATTCACTGAAATAAGATATGAAAAAAAAATACAAAATTAATAGATAATTAATAATTACTTACATTTTTGTACAGCTAAGCTGTTAAAACTCTTAAATATAATTATTATGTATATTTATTTACCAGATCTTCAATCACGAATTTTCACAAAAAAGCTGGCCACGTGGAAAAAACCTTAAATTTTCGAGGGATGTGGCACTTTGCGAGTGTTGCCACTTCTTAAAAGTATCAGTGGTGATACCAGCAACAAAAATAACGAAGAAATTGCCATCATATCCAATTTATTTAGAAGTAGAGACAACGTAAACATAAAAATCAGGAAATATTGGAACTGTCCCTATTAATATGGCAACCCACTGTATATGTCAATGATATATTCGATATTTCCAAATATGGAGACATTGTCTCTTACGCTGACGATACAGTCCTACTACTAAAAGCAAACACCTGGTCAGAACTAAATAACATGGCAAATACAGATATCAATGAACTAAAATTATGGTTTGATGAAAACCTGTTGACTTTAAATTCTAAAAAAACTTATTATTTACCATTTTTCATTAAAAAACAAGAAACACCTAAAGAAATAAACATAATTATCCACTCTGTGAAAAATACAGAAAACCACAAATGCAATATGTTATGCACAAACATAGAAAGCAAGACCGATATTAAGTACCTAGGCATAACAATAGACCAGCGTTTAAAATGGTCCCCACATATAAATATTCTGAACAACAGAATAAGGAAACTAACATATATATTTAGATGTTTAAGAGATATTTTAAACGAAAAATTACTTAGAACCACATACTTCGCTTTCTGTCAATCAATTATACAATACGGCATTATAGGCTGGGACGGTACATATAAAAATCAAACTCAAACAATTTACATATCACAAAAACTAATAATAAAAACCACATTAAAAAAACCCTATTCATATTCGTCCGAACTTTTATTCAAACAATTTAAGGTCAGAAAATTAAGTGCATTATACTTCTACCATGCAACATTACAAATTTATAAAAACTATATTCGAAATAAAATTGCACCCTTTAAAAATAACAGAATTCTTAGACAAACGTCAATACTTCCTACTCCTAAATGTAAAAAAACAATAGGACAGTTCAACCATGAATATCTCGGAGTTAAATTTTTTAACTCATTACCAGAAAAAATTAGAAACATGAATGCAAATATAAACGAATTCAAAAGCCACCTTAAAAAGTATTCCGACCAGTTGAACTGAATCGTACCAAATATAAACCAATATAACAACACCCCCATACACACAAGCCCTGCTTATTTATGGGGGTACACCAAATACTAATATTATGTAATTAATAACCGTACTATATTGTGTAATTATATTATGTAATTGTTATATTATGTAATTCGTGTATCTTTTTTTTACTAATAAAAAAAAAATAAAAATAAAATAAAAATACCTGTAATATATCATATAGCGAGCAGATGAGATTGTAAAACCACTTGATATGACACCAACCGGTGGGAAACAGGCCTACTGTGGAAAGAAGATAATACGCGCTTGCCTAACAACAAAGAGTGCGCGCTAAATCGATTGTACTAATTAGAAAGAAAGCTGGCAAAAAATGATACATAAGCAGCAGCGTATAAGGTGAAAATAAATGTTCCAATTGAACTTGTATACGCGCGCAAGTTAAATACATAAGAGGCGGCCATTACCTAGCGCATTTTGTTTTAGTAAATCCCGATAAGACGGGAAATCTAAAAGTGTTTTTCGAGGCAGCAAGCCACTGTCGAGGTGTAAAACTAAATTATCAACTGTCGAAAGGGCCCGATCTGTTATCTTCGCTATTGGGTAACATTTTGCGGAAATCGCAAATAAAAATAAAGAGTGAGGACCAGTTATCTCAACTATTTATGTGGAGAGCAAGGCCAAATTAGGAGCCGAGCACTTACACGCTCACCTCGATGATGTTAAGGGCAATATCGAGTATCTAAGCAACAAAAGTGCAAAACACCACCGCAGCAACAGCCATTCAGAAAAAAATCTATATGGATGATTATCTGGACGCCTTGGACACATCCGACGAAGCCACCAAGATATTACGGGAGGTGATCCATAGGTGACCACTTTCCTCGCAAATTGGGGTTTCCTGCTCATTAATTGCTCTTCAAATGACCCTGCCGCTATTGCAGAAGTACCTCTAGAAAAACAGGCGAAATCGGCAATACCTATTAGAAGCGGGAACCGCGAAAATGATTGCATACTAGGCCTCGTATGGGATCCCATAAGCGATCACTTTCTCTACAGTTTCCGGGGGGCAGTGGCAGCCGAGATGATCCTATACCCCACGAAAAGACAATTACTTAGTATTGTGATGAAGATTTTTGATCCTATTGGTCTAGTATCATGCTTAACAATACCCTCAAAAATATTTCTACAAGCAGTGTAGCGATCAACCTCCAATAAAACCCAAGCATGTGAATAAATGGTCGGAATGGCTACAACTTTGCCAGAGTGGCGTTTCTGTACCACAAAGATTCCTCAAAAACAGCAATTTTGAACCTGTTTTTCGATGCATCACAGACAACGTGTTGCGCTATTGCATATTTCAATGAAAACTCTCGGGACGGCACGAATTCAACCTTACTTGCTAGTAAATGTAAAGTGGCACCATTTAAACCCGTTTATATACGGCAGCATCAGCTTATTCATGGTGCCCACCACCAAGATAACCTTAAACATCTAGTGAGTTAGTTTCACTATCAAGTGTTGGCATATATTTCCTTTTATGACTGCATTTTATGCATCGTCGGTTAGAAATTCTATTGAAAACCTGGATAAATGCCTTGGTTCACAGAATTTAGTCGCTTCAAAAGGAATAATGCTGTTCAATGTGTTGTTTGTTTCCACACATGACTTTGATACGAGATGGTAGTAAACCAAAACCCCGCCACTGGAACACACGCCAACCAGACCTCCGGCGCAGCGCTGGAACGGATTGGTTCGAACGCTACGACGGCATAGCAGCGGAAAACGCTACCATTGCGTAGGAAGATACCAAACGGATCAACAAAAACAACGGGGGAAACAATACAGAGGACAGACACCCTCTAGACGACCCAAATGCCGGAAAGCTTCAGCACTGGATTATTAATAGGATTAGCAAAACAACTGACAAACGTTGCGTTTAAAAGGGAGCCTCGCCTGGAAGCAATATTTTCTGGGCAACTGGAAGAATTCCCACGACTTTTCCTGGAACGGTGCGAGGAGTATTTCATACTGGCAAACACATACGAAGAAAACAAAACAAGGGTGGCAACGGCCTAGTTCCGTGAAAAAGAGAGGAACTGGGCAAACACCTATAAACACTCAGAATGGACGAACTTTAAAAAAAAATTCTTCGCGAGTACGAGGGACCAGAAGTGAAACTCAGGTTTCAAAACCAGATTTATCACAAGATACAGGAAAACACAGAATCTTTGGCTGAATTCATCGCAAATAAACAAAGAATGTTTGCACGACTCCATCCAACAAAAAATCAGAGTAAGACGTCTTCGTACCTGCATATATGTATACACATATATGCCACCACGATAGAGGAATGGATGAACCAGGCCATGAGGTATGAAAACTCTAACGACAGATCCAATATCCTAGGTCAACGCCAAACAAGCGCGATTCATCCCATCGCCGGTTAGCGCAAAAACACTCTCCACCTCACCGTTTTCCTCAGCCCATTTCAAATCGCCGTTCACCACCTCACCGTTTACCGAATGGCCGATCGTACTAACGCCAGCCACCAACTCAGCGATTCCCAGCAAACCGAAATAAGAGTCAGATATACGGACAGACATCGCCCGGGGCTCGATACTAATACGGCGACCCGGCCAAAAAAGGAAGAATCCTAATTAAACCGCAGAGTGCCACACGGCGACAGGAGGTTCCTTCCTACCAAGGATAAGAGTAAGAATTATAGGGCAAACCTATCAGGCGCTTATAGATTCAGCTGCTTCTCACTCTATAAGAAAAACTGGGATCGCACAAAGTACCAAATTACAACCATCCTCTATTTCATGCCTCACGTTGGTGAACACATGGGATGTGATGTAACTAAAAAGGGAAAATAAGAGCGACGGTTCTCCATAGACTAACAGACGACTGAATCAAGCAACAATAACCAAACCCTCCCCGCTGCCAATAATCAACGAAACACTTAAAAACCTTAGTACAGCCAAGGTATTCATAGTGCCCATGAGGTGATTTTGCACAAAAACTGCGCTTTACAAGTCATCAAATTATTATTATTTATTTATTATTATTACTGGATCGTAAAAGCGGATACTGGCATGTGCCTATGGCACCAGAAGATAGGGAGAAAACAGCATTTACCACACCAGATGGGGGGCAATTACCAGTTCCGAGTTATGCAATTCGGATTAAAGGGAGCAACCAAGACCGTCTAAAAAACCGCGAGCCAGCAATTATGAGCCGGATTCCTAAGACAATTTTCGATGGTCTACTTGGATTACATCGTCGTATATTCCTAAAACACATCCGGAACACCTACGCTACCTTCTACTTATATTAGAACGATTAGCAGAATTCGAGTTAAAATGCTCTTCGAGAAAAATGCAACATCCCACAAACAAAATTATATATTTGGGACACACAGTCAGTTTCACTGGTAACACTCTCCAGAGGCCACACGAAGAAGCCATTTAAAACACAAAATCACTTCAGACAAGGAAAGAGCTCCCCAGTTTTCTGGAAGCGTGCAACTTATTGAGGGAATACATACCAAAATTTGCCGAGATGTCAGCGCCCTTAACAAATCTGACTGGAGAAGCCAAAGAAGTCATGCAGCAAATAAAAAATGCATTAGCCGGGCCACTGAAACTCGAGGGACCCGATTTTAGCAGGGAATTCATGCTGCAAATGGATGCAAGTAAAGTAGTAGTCGCAGCAGTCCATAAAAAAGATGATGGTTCACGAGATGTGATATCGAACTCAAGCTCCATATTCTGACCAGCCAAAGAGAGGTACCACAGTAACGAACAGGAAGTATTGGCAGCAATATGGGCTATTAAGAAATACCAGCCTTACCTAGAAGGGACGCACTTAAAGCTCATCACAGACAACCGAGCTCTAACATGGCTAAACGAAGCAAAGAACGAAAGAGCCTAACTCACAAGATGAACCCTACTCCTGCAAGACTACGACTTTACAGTTGAGCACTGTCGAAAAAGCAAACGAGCTCGCCGACGCGCTATCTAGAAACCTGGGACCAATGCAAATGATACACCAAAGAATACTCTCAAAAAGAGACGAAGGAAAGATGGACCGCCTGTTTGTCCCTCGAAATACACTTCAAAAGTTATCGAAGAATACCACAATTCCGACACCGCAAAACACCCGAGAGCAGCAGAAACAACAAAAGCAATATCAATACACTTTTCTAGCCAGGAATGAACAAAGAGATCCGCAGACTGGTACGCCAGTGCATGACATGTGCCACATCATGCAATCACTCTCCACCATAATCTCTAATCTTTCCAATATTAAAAACCTGATATTTTCGGGTGATTTAATTATAAACACACTCACAAACCAGTCACACCACTAATGTAACGACTACTTGTATATGTTAGAGTTCCATGGACTAATTAGTACCATCAATACACCAACACGAGTAGTTAAAGAGTCAAATCATGCATTGATCACATTATAATATTCAAAACTAATAAACAAATCATTGTTTATAAATCAACAATTACGGATCAATACACAAAAATGCTCACAGGCAATCTCATACAATAATATTTATTTTGATAATTTAAAAAACATTATAAAAAATAAATGCTGGAGAGAGCTTTTCCAGATAAAAAACTCAGATGAAGCATGGAAATATTTTGTTGACTTTTTAAAAAGTGAATTAATTAATAATACCATAATTGTGACAATTTTTTGAAAACCAAACAAAACCACTGAAATCATCAATAGTTTATTCAATCCAATTACAAACTCCAACGGCTCGGAGGGCTTTGAAGCAGAGAATGGACGGTTATCTCGAGACTATTTCCTCCTGGGGTAAATATAATCTCGTCGAATTTAATGTTTCAAAGACCCAATCCTGTCTGATTACGTCTAAAAGGGATCCAAATGATAATCTAGTCTCCTTCAACGGAAGCAATCTTCCGAAGAGGCTTTCCATTGATATGCTTGGTGTAACTATAAGTGACCAGCTCAGGTACGGGGGCTCCATCGAAGCCAGAGTAAAGTTGGCCTCTCAGAAGCTGGGCGTACTGTACAGGGCCCGCAGATACTTTAATAGTACACAACTGCTGACCCTGTACAAATCGCAAGTGCGCCCTACTGTCGAATTTGGCAGCCATCTCTGGTTTGGAAGACTAAGAGGTTCTTCAAAGTGATGATCTAAACTACAGTTATTAGTTGGTTTCTTTCAAGTACTCGATGACGTAAAATTTACCAATTTTTTTCCAACTTTAAATCCAGCTGCCCGTGAATGCTCCAGGCTGCCGGTTGGCAGACCTGTTTTTTTCATCTACTAATCGACACCTATCCTAAGAAACCATTCCCGTTCATGTATCTTATGACGTATTTATTACGAAAAAGTCTGTTCCCTATTTCCATGACTCCGCGGAACCATCCAAGAGGCGCACCGACAGACCATCTTTTTAAGTCTTACTAAATGTCATTAAATGTATTCTCACTTCTCACTACAAAGTAGTTTCATCTCTGTACTCGATGACGTAGGGTTTGTTGTTTTGGGATCCTATACTTTTATGGATGGCAGCACTATGCAGTCCGGTTGAAGTTTTTACTTATTGATTTTAAACATTAATTCATTTTAGTTTCGGAAGATACTTCGAATATTTTGATGTAATATAAATGGTCTGGTAAATGTTTGATATAAATTTAACCTACATTGCTTTTAAAGTTTATTTACATTTTGGTGATTCAACTGCATATTTTCCTTTCGAATTACATATTAATTTGTAGAATTTTTTTTGTAGTACTTATTATTTGAGAATTATAATAAAAACCAAATTATAAGAGCTGAACTACCTACTAAGTTACTACAATATATACTGTATTACCTATCAGTATTGCGAGAGTTACCATTATGATTATCCTTCATCCTACTCTACTTAAATTAGAGGTACCTAAATCTATCTACACAAACCATATTTAATATAACATATACAATATAATTTAAATCACAATATTATACACAACGAGTCCCGTTGATCGCGTTCGCGTTTCATGGATGTTTCCTTCTTCCGTTTCTCCTCTCTCTTCTCCCTTCCTCCGGATCTGCGGAGAGTCCCTCATCTCGATCGCAACCTCCCATTCCACGGCTTTGACCTGAAACACGGAGAAATTGTATTTGAATTACTTCGATTACGCAGCATCCCTGCGAGATTTAACTCGTCCGAATCCAGTTCCTTTGACTCAGACGCGTTGATACCCGGGCCATTTCCCTCATGCCAAGAAACATGCAATTCTTTCACTTTATCCAAGACAAGTGTCTTTACCAAACCACATTTGAAATATTGATTTTAATCCAATAAATTTAACTACCCTTTTTGTTAACAATTACCCCTGGAATATTATTATTTTATTTACATTTCAATGAAATACGTAATCTCAATGAAATAGGTTTATAGTCATTACTCTAGTCTACCCTAGTCATTACTTTCTGACCAATATTTAGACCTACTTTATTTATACCATTCTCTTGTTTCTCTTGATTAATTTTACTATTATATATAACTAATACACACACCAAAATAATAGTAATGTAAATGTCTATGTCAAATATCATATATTTATAAATAAATAAAAACAAAAAATATTTTCAAGTTTATTAAAATGTGTTTGACTATCCTGCAGCCATGTGGGGAGTAGGTAGTACCCAAAATTATTTTCCTCCTTATATTAGCTTAAATACTCGACATATAATTTTAGTATTTTACGTATTTCTGCGCAAATACACAAGCTACCATTAATAATTGGCTGAATAATTGAAGTTTCTATGGTTTAAAAGCCCATAAGAAAGAAAAGTGCTTGGGGTCAACGGAAGACTCACTTGGTTACAGACGTTTTGTTTGGCATCTTGGCATGTCAAGAGTTCAGTAACAGAAAAAAAAACATCCCGTAAAAGCACATAACTTTTTGTAAAGGTTACATGCCTCGGCCTTACTAAGGACCACGCAGTGACAATAAGGTAGTTACGTTGAACAATAGGTGCATTCAATTAATAATGACAATGTGAACAGTGGAAAAGCAATCCCGAACTATTTGACAACTAGTTAGGCTTTAGATATAAGTAGACCTAAGTGCAATTACGATTTTGTACTAACACTTGACCAAACCTTATTTTAGTCGATATACACATTTAAATAGAAAATTATAATTGATTTCATCCTCTGGTCCCAACCCAAGCGACCCCGGTTAGTGAGATAGCAGAGTGTAGAAAGCACACGACTGAAGAGGTAAAGTATGTAACTGAAACTTATTTAAATATTCTGAGTTAGTTACCGGAGACAAAACGGATTTGTTACAATATACTTTTTTCCCAGATTGCCTGCCAACAATTGCCTTTGTACTAAAATATCATGCATTGATTTACCTTAAAATATAACATTGTGTTACGGTTATATTCCACAGTAGTGATGCTATTAAAAACAGTTCCCAAATCTATTTTTATAATGTCACTGTCCCAAATCGATCATATCATTTAATTCAAGTTGGGTACCCTTGGAATATACTTATTGTCCAGATTGCCTGCCAACAGGCGCTGATAAATCAAGTAACCAATAAACATCAACTCTCCATTATTCATAAAATGCAAATTGTGGGAGATGTAAGCTAAACGTCATTGGCTGAGTGATTAGCCGCATATTTGATGATCTCACTTTTCCGTGCTTTCATTGGCTGGTTGTATTCTTGGGTCGACAAATGTCTAAATAACCACTCGAGTGCTCGCGGCATTAAGTGGACTATCAGCTGGGTGATTGGTAGACAAATATTTCAATAACAACTCGAGTGCTCGCGTCATTAAGTGGAATATGAGTTGTGTGATTGATAGACAAATACCTAAATAACCACTCGAGTGCTCGCGTCAATAAGTAGAATATCATTTGGGTGACTTATAAAATTTTGTGTTTTTGTTTTTTTATTTTTTTTAACTTGATTTTTTCTTTCTGTCTTGTGTATGGTGTCCGGAAGTATTTATTGAAGATTTAGAATTTTAAGAGAGCAATAGATAAAAAAGAATACCCAAAAAATTAAAATACTAGACAAATTTGCGATAAAGTTTAAAAATTGGGGATGGTGAAAACATACAGAAAATAATTGGCACTTACCCCATTTCAATGCCAACCCCAACAGTGTTCCTGTGGACCCTCATGTAAAGTTACAAAAAGGAGATGGAGACCCAGAAAAGAACATTCCTTACAGAGAAGCTGTGGGTTCCCTCATGCACCTAGCTATAGTGAGTCGACCTGAAATTATGTATGCAGTGAGCCTAGTGAGTCGATTTTTAAATTGTTACAATAAAACACACTGGGATGCAGTGATGAAAATCTTCAAATATCTGAAAGATACAAAAGAGTACGGACTGTATTACTCATCCACATCACAGCCACCAGTAGTGACTGGTTATAGTGATGCTGACTATGCCAATGATCCTGATACAAGACGTTCAATCACGGGCTATGTTTTCATCAAAAATGGAGCAGCTGTAACATGGTCTAGCCAAAGACAACAAACAGTTGCCCTGTCAACAACAGAAGCAGAATTTATGGCAGCCTGTGCTGCAACCAAAGAAGCTATGTGGATAAAACAGTTGTTATGTGATATTGAGGAATATAAACAAGATACAATGTGCTTACATTTAGACAATCAAAGTGCGATCAGTGTTATCAAAAATGTAAACTTCCATAAACGCTGTAAACATATCGACATCAAGTACCACTTTGCTAAAGAAAAATATTATCAAAAAATTATTGATCTAAAATTTGTAAGTAGTGATAATCAATATGCAGATATATTTACCAAAGCATTGCCAAAGGATAAATTTCAATTTTTAAGATCTAAACTTGGAATGCACAATTAAAAACTCTACAAATAATATTATGTAAGAATATTTTGAAAGTTGTATAATATCTTGTTTCAAAGGGTAATTAATATCCAGTTATTTTTGTTTTTCTTTAATATTATAAGGCTCAAATTTAGAGGGAGTGATGGATTTAAATTTCCCGCCCTTTTGTAGTAACTCTAACTTGACCTTGTTGTAGGTAGAATATATGTACTCCTCTTCTCTTCTGTGACATTGCAAAGCGAGTGTATAACAAATGTACTTCTTATCAGTTAATAAAAGCAAATCATACAAAATAAGAGTTTATTTCTGTTTAAATCATTAATTTCAATTTGTCAGAAAAATGTGTGAAGAAAAACATAAATAAACGCACGAAGACGAAGCGCGGTGGTTACTAGTATAATTTGTCAGTGATATATCGGAACTAGTTACACGTTGTAGATACGTCACAGAAATAGCCCGTTCAGTTATATTTCAACTAGTCGATGATATATCGGAACTAGTTACACGTTGTAGATACGTCACAGAAATAGCCCGTTCAGTTATATTTCAACTAGTCGATGATATATCGGAACTAGTTACACGTTGTAGATACGTCACAGAAATAGCCCGTTCAGTTATATTTCAACCAGTCGATGATATATCGGAACTAGTTACACGTTGTAGATACGTCACAGAAATAGCCCGTTCAGTTATATTTCAACCAGTCGATGATATATCGGAACTAGTTACACGTTGTAGATACGTCACAGAAATAGCCCGTTCAGTTATATTTCAACTAGTCGATGATATATCGGAACTAGTTACACGTTGTAGATACGTCACAGAAATAGCCCGTTCAGTTATATTTCAACTAGTCGATGATATATCGGAACTAGTTACACGTTGTAGATACGTCACAGAAATAGCCCGTTCAGTTATATTTCAACTAGTCGATGATATATCGGAACTAGTTACACGTTGTAGATACGTCACAGAAATAGCCCGTTCAGTTATATTTCAACTAGTCGATGATATATCGGAACTAGTTACACGTTGTAGATACGTCACAGAAATAGCCCGTTCAGTTATATTTCAACTAGTCGATGATATATCGGAACTAGTTACACGTTGTAGATACGTCACAGAAATAGCCCGTTCAGTTATATTTCAACTAGTCGATGATATATCGGAACTAGTTACACGTTGTAGATACGTCACAGAAATAGCCCGTTCAGTTATATTTCAACTAGCCGATGATATATCGGAACTAGTTACACGTTGTAGATACGTCACAGAAATAGCCCGTTCAGTTATATTTCAACTAGTCGATGATATATCGGAACTAGTTACACGTTGTAGATACGTCACAGAAATAGCCCGTTCAGTTATATTTCAACTAGTCGATGATATATCGGAACTAGTTACACGTTGTAGATACGTCACAGAAATAGCCCGTTCAGTTATATTTCAACTAGTCGATGATATATCGGAACTAGTTACACGTTGTAGATACGTCACAGAAATAGCCCGTTCAGTTATATTTCAACTATTCGATGATATATCGGAACTAGTTACACGTTGTAGATACGTCACAGAAATAGCCCGTTCAGTTATATTTCAACTAGTCGATGATATATCGGAACTAGTTACACGTTGTAGATACGTCACAGAAATAGCCCGTTCAGTTATATTTCAACTAGTCGATGATATATCGGAACTAGTTACACGTTGTAGATACGTCACAGAAATAGCCCGTTCAGTTATATTTCAACTAGCCGATGATATATCGGAACTAGTTACACGTTGTAGATACGTCACAGAAATAGCCCGTTCAGTTATATTTCAACTAGTCGATGATATATCGGAACTAGTTACACGTTGTAGATACGTCACAGAAATAGCCCGTTCAGTTATATTTCAACTAGCCGATGATATATCGGAACTAGTTACACGTTGTAGATACGTCACAGAAATAGCCCGTTCAGTTATATTTCAACTAGCCGATGATATATCGGAACTAGTTACACGTTGTAGATACGTCACAGAAATAGCCCGTTCAGTTATATTTCAACTAGTCGATGATATATCGGAACTAGTTACACGTTGTAGATACGTCACAGAAATAGCCCGTTCAGTTATATTTCAACTAGTCGATGATATATCGGAACTAGTTACACGTTGTAGATACGTCACAGAAATAGCCCGTTCAGTTATGAAGTTTCGATTTTGAGTTAAGCCTTTCACAATTTCTCAATACAACTCACAATTTCAATTTCCATTTCAACAGTATTTTTCGGTCGCTGGTGCGTTATTTATAATGTTCTGATATTATTATAATGCGAGATTGTTTTAAATAAATATATTTTTTCATAGTTTTAGTGGGGCTCACCGCACAAACGCCCTCTAATAAAAAACCAGACCGATTATAAGTTATCATAACAACCATACGTATATGCATGCAATGTAGTACAAACCTGTTATATAAAAAATAAAAATATGCCTACGCCTACTCGTCAGATATATGAATGCATAAGACACAAAATATATTATTTCACAATATCGTGTTTAAGGTGAACTATTGGGATTTTGTAACTGATATTTTTTTTTTTTTTTTTTTATAAAGAAAGACAAACATTCCCGGGTTACGAATAACCCAACAATGTTTGAAAATCTCCTACTACCACCACAGAAAGCCGAAAATGTTGCTTGTGTTGTGATGGAGGACTTAGCCAGCCGAGGAATCGAACACGCGACGCTCGGGTGAGACCCAAGCGCTATGTCCACTCAACCACTGACCGGTCACCACTGATATATTTTGTGATTAAACTCACCTGTATAAAGCACATTGTACTGATAAATTTGAATAATTTATCTAACTAATAAGTTAACAAGTAATAAATATATCTATAAAACAGTTAACTTTTTGCAATAAAATATTATGTTGACAAAGTTCCTGGGTCAAATGACTCGGTAGCAATATAACAGTTAACATTTAGGCTAGATAAAGTCAGGGATGGAATCGGCAACCTTTTCTGGGGTTTTTGAATGATTTCGATGATTTTAGTATAACTCGCAGGCCGCACTTAGATTTCGATGGAGGGGGGTTTGGAGGACAGAGTAATAAGTTGATATAACATCTCAAATAACTATTAATTACACCATTTTGATAATACCATAAGTTATGTTATGTAAAAGCCGAAAGACGTTAATGATACAAATAAATAAATAAGAAAAATAAACTCGGTACAAAATAAAGAGATCAGAAATTAACGAAAATATATACAGACAGCAAATACAGACTGAAAACGAAACCACTGAACTGCACTAAAACTACCCATGTAGTATACAGGGTGTCCATTTACTTCTACCGTCATGTAGAAAATCACCTTCCGAAGTTTAGGCACTTTACCCACGGATACCCTGTACTATTTATAATAATTTCAGAAAAAAGCACTACTTAATCTGATAGTATTATTACGCTATCGTCTTGACTGTTTTGGCCCTCTGATTGGTCGAATTCAAATCGTATGTTTCGGGTAAATTCCAAATTTTTTCAAAACATTCGTGCCAAAAAAATATTTAATATTTGTTTTTTATGCCGTCGTGCCTTTTGAAAATGTACTATTTTTTAGATCGCCTCATCAAAAACATCATTTCTGTTCATATTATTTTTGGATAATATCGAAGAAAATATTTTTAAGAAAGTTCATAATTTATTGCATTAATTACATTACAATAAAAATTATCCACAATTACGTGTTAAATATTTGACGTTTGTAAAGAATCACGCATTCTGAGGTGTCTTGAAAATGGTCCTGTCAATCTCTCCTTACCGGCCGATACGCACGGCAGCTGGAGTGAAAACTTTATTAGATGCAATAACAGTTGATATCAGTTGAAGTAAAATTAACACCTTTTAATTAAACCGACTGCCAATACCATCGCACAATTCGCTCCTTTTATTCATAAACACGGGTACAATTATTCAATAATAATAATAGTGTTTCATTTGAAAGAATCCATAGCAAAAACGTACAATTTCATTAATTCAAACAATTTTTCAAAATCGTAAATGCAAAAAGTTGTTGTTTATTGTTATTAAGTTGAATCAAATGTTTGTTTTTTTTTTTTAATGCGTATTAAAAACGGTAGTTTTACGTAAAGTTTTACCTAAACAACAACTGTCTATCTTGACTATCTTGTCTATCTTGTCTATTTTGACGGCCGGCATAGTCCAGTGGTAACGCATTGGACTGCCATTCCGAAGGTCGCGGGTTCGAACCCGGCGTGCGCAAATAAATTTTATTTGATTGATTTGTGTTATTTCACAATTAATTAATAAAAATTAAAATAATATATAGTATATTTGCGGCACGTTCCAGAGTGGAAGATACTACCAGTATCGCCCTGGTGTAAGACCACCATTCAGAATTGAAACGTTGCTCCAAATGGCTTTAGCCGTGTTTAGTGACTAGATCTGAATAGCCAGGTACTTCCCCACCTTCCTCTTTCCCTTCCCCACTTACCTTCAGCCTCACAACATCCCCCAATTGGGGATGCCATAGTCTCACTGGCTCCAGACGGGAGCAGTTGGGACTCTTGTGAGGTATTAAATATAAAAAAAAAATCTTATTATGCCTAAATTGAACATGTTATTATTCATTTACGCCTTCCTGTTCCGTGTTTTAATAATATTTACTCACCCTTTCTCTCTGAATGACCTAATATCTACCTATTAAATGTAATTGTTTATAGTATCACTTAAATCCGCTTAAGTGCCGCCCGCAGGGCCTAGCAGCTAAAACCCGCGGAACGGGTTTTTCAACTGCTAGCGTATCAATTATTACTTCATATTATCTGCACTACTAAATATTTTGAATATGTAAATAAAATCTCCAGCACGGGAGATCCCGGTAAGGATATCATAATCTCTATTTGTTACAATAAGACGAAGAAAATCAAACATTTATTAATATAATTATTATTAATTGGTTCTTACATAAAACTTAAAATAATTATTTTATATATTTTAAGATTTATTTACATTATAAATATTATATGTAATCAAAATAAACGGCGGATCGGATTTATGCCCGCGGGCCGATGGTTGCAATGCGCTAAAAATGGGAATCTCCTATCTATCGATAATGATAGTAATTAAAATAATTATTGTGTCAAAATAATGTGCCAGAAAAACCACCATCAATCAAAAACAGCAGTTTATGATAACGTTATCTCAACGTGGTTCAGTTTTGGTTACTCATACTGTTACTCATGCTGATTATAGATCTTGAGTCTTGATAATGTTAAAAGTTCGGACGAAAATTAAAACTTTGATATTTCATTTAACTTTATTTTAAAGGAATAACATTCAATTAAAGATAGTAAAGACAATGTCAATAATGAACGGAAGAATAGCGGGCAGACTGTATTACTTTATTTTTATATTAACTCCACACAGGAGCCCTGAAGAAAATAATTTCCCTCGGGGCCAATGTCATCTTTGGGGTTGCTGTGTGGAGGGTCTTTTTGTGGAGAGGAAGGAGTGAACATGGGTCTTGAAGAGTCCCATGTTTTAGGAGGGAGGAAACACAGAGGCCCGCAGTTCGTTCCACAGCCGAGCTGTTGAACTTAAGAACGAATCGTAGAAGCGACCCGTTCTCATGTGACAGATGTCAACCGTGTACAAATGTTGGGCGCGCGTTTGGCGTGTATCCCGACTACGCACCGGTGCCGAAGGGATCAATGACGCTAGTTCCTCAGAGCATCTTCCATTGAAATACTGATAGAACAAGGACAGCATACCTACCTGACGCCTGTGCCCTAAAGATTGCAGTCCGTTTGTTAAGATTGGGGAATCTATCAAACGGACCGCCCGTTTTTGCACAGAGTCAAGGGTTTTTTTCAGGTATTTAGGGGCTCCGGACCAGAGATGGCTGCCAAAATCGACAGTAGGGCACACTTGAACGTGTACTTAGTAGAAATGAGGAGTGATCATGTAGGAACAGCTTATTCCTGTTTAAAAATACTTTTCTACTCTCCCGGAATCGTGGGAAGTTTCATAGTTTTAGTACGAGAAATTGGTTATGTTATGACTTTACAAATGATTTGAATAAACAAACTGTTAGTTTTGAAGTGCATTAGCGCACAAATGGTTAACGCTGGCGGCGTTTAATTCATTCAAATTTATGAATGTCATCTTTGGTTGGATCCTTGTAGTGGATCGACTAGGATTATTACATTGATTATAAATCCTGACACAATATTTGTTTTCATCATCATTGTTTGAAAATATAAAAACTCTACCGCACTTCAATAGTTTGAAAACAACAAAAGTAATTAGAAAATTAGACAATGTATAAATAAAAATTTGAATTGTTGATGCTAAGAATTGTATGATTTATGATCATCATTTTTTTTTATTTATTTATTTATTTTTATTTATTAACAAAATTTTTATATACATATACAATTCAGGTACATACATAAAAATATAGAATGAAAGAGTAACAAAAAAATCCCACAAAGGCGAAGCCTGAGCGTGGGTATTATAGTGTAAGGATTAAACAGTGGTGTTTAAAATATATTTTTTTTAAACTTGCTAATGTATCTATAGAGATCAATGTGATTGGTTTTTTTTTAGAGAAGTTTCTATTTTTTCTTTTTTTTAAATTTACAAACATATACACACACACACACACATACACACACAGACACACCCTCACACACACACACACACACACACACACACACACCCACACACACACATAACACATAGATGCATGTATATATTTCTTTGATTTAAAGAAATTAATCTTTAATTTACAGAAAGACATGTGGTAGTTTAGTTATTTAGAAACAGATGGCTTAAATTATAGAAAAAAGTTACTCGCTCATTGAATTGATCGATTTTTCGAGATGCCATATTTTTTGTATTTTTTTTTTGTAAACAATATGAAGTTTTTTACAGGTTTTTTTTCGATGTCTGTCTCACTAGGATAAACCTGTGTCGAGACAGACGTATTGAGTATAAAAATGAATGTTTACATATTATTTCATAACATTAAATGACATATAATATTCAGGTTATTGTGTTGCTAGTTAAATAAATTGATAGGTTTAAGTTCACTTAGAGCAGAGGTTCCCAAACTTTTTTGCCCCGTAGACCACTTGCCAAATATTTTTTTTCCGTACACCCCCTGCCTGCCAAATATTGAATTTTCCTAAAACTATTAACGTACCATGTGATAATCATTTATTTTTTTAGTAAGAATATTCCCTTCCCTTGCCTGCCCAACAACCGGGTGGCAGTATAATTGCACTGTCTTTACATTGTGCAGACAGGGGCACCCTTGTGAGGTATTACACCAAATGAAAATGAAGCAGGATAAGCAACAGGAATTTCTTTCTTTAGCTAGCCCTACAGAACTGCCCCTTAAGTTCTTTTTCAGTGCTTATTCCGGTCAGTTCTTCTTGTCACATGATATCCGATTCTTCAACGTTGCATTTCCATAGTCAAAATGTCCTCAAACTTAGTTTTTAAGTCTGTGTGAAGTGCATTTAAATGTTGAACGTCATTATTACCCTGGACGTTTTTCATAAACAAGTTGGGGAACTAGGAAAATTCGCGGCTTCCAATGTATAATGTTTTGCTTGAATATATTAATTCTGACAAGAAAAGGAACGTAGACTCTATTTATATACCTCAATTAACAACTTTACGAAATATAAAAATACAAATATCAGATAAGTAATTTCGCAGTCTATTATATTTATGTTAGGTCTATTGTGTCATTTACCGAACTCTTAAATGTTGACTTGAGGTAAATGGGGGTCCGGTCATATGAACCCCCATTTGAATCTCGTGGACCCCCAAATTTTTTTTCTCGCTGACATAGACCCCCAGCATGCTGATATCGACCCCTGGGGGTCCATATAGACCACTTTGGGAACCTCTGATTTAGAGTTTCATTATATTTTTCATGTTACAACAATTATTGTCATCGACAATATTTAAAGTTGAAAGAGTGTTAACTATTCAGTAATAAGATTCCATGAAGTAATAAGATTTTTGCAATCAATTCTGTGATACCTGCATAGGCTCTACAAAGCTACAAGCCAAAAATGTGTATTTTTGTGGTATACCTTATTTTGTAGGTTATAGGCATTAAAATTGCTTGACAAACGGAGTCTAGAAACGTTTAATTTAAAGCACAACACTGGTTTTTATTTATTTTGTAAATAATTTTTGTAAGAAACAAAAAGTTAAACAAGGAAAAATGTCACATATAATCTTAGCTATAATACTGTATTCTTTTAAAGTTGTTTCCTTTACGCGTTTATTCGATTCTATTGAATAAAACAAATAGTAATTTATATTTATATTTTTTATTGAGTATTTTATTTTTTGTTTGTATTCTAATCAAGGGAAACGATAGGAAAACCATCAATTTATCTAAAGCATATTATTTGGCATTCATAATGTACACCAATTCGTTATAAAGATTATTAATATAATATGCAATTAATTCTCTTACACCGATTAAAGAATGAATATTTTCTAGTATCAAACTTAAAGGTCATTTTTTTCGGCTTGGTAAATTTTGAATGTTAGAGTTATGATATCTGGGTGTAAAATTCCTTGTTTAGAAAATACAATGGCATTGATTGAAGAATCAATTTGTTAGTAAAAGTATTCCGTTGTCTCAAATAATTAGTTTGTTTGCGAAGAAAGAATGTTTGTTTAAATTTCTTCAATGTTCTTTTTATAGTTGTCTTATTTGAACAAATTATGTATTTTAAATTTTTTTTTATTCATAATGGTTAAGTTTAATAAGGGTAGTATTAAAAATATACCGAACATCATAAGGCGCGCGATCAATTCCCGTCGGCGGCATTTATTTTTACTCAGGAGATATTTTCAATTAGTATAGATATTTCAAAATACTAATTATTCATTATAATAATTTGTTATCCTTTGGGCTATACATATAAAACCTTGTCTTATAAACATCAGTTAATCATTAAACAATAATATTGTTGTTATTGCGTAAATAAGTGAAGTGTTTAATTAAAATTTCCTGTCATCTCTCTCTATGGGGACTTCACCGCCGCCGTTTCCACCTGTTGTCATATAAGTTAGTTTTGTTATTAACCACTAAGTCTTATCTCCAGGAAAGAAATGCATGGGGAGGGGAGGGGAAGGAAATAAGGTAACTAAAGAAATGAAATCTCTTTCAAACTTCGCTGGCTCCTCCACTTTACTAAACAATAAACGGTGAATAGCAATACCAACAAAACCATCGTCTCCAGCGTGTCCACGCTATGCCCCTATAGCTAGCGACCTATTTCATAAAGGTACCTTGGCCCACACGAACCTTTCACGCCTGAAGGAAAACGAGTTGAGTCTTCTTACCATTTCCAGAAATCACTCCAGCATCCTCACCTCCGGAAATCTACTTTACTGTCTGCAGATGGGTAAATAATTGCATCCCATACACGATGCTAACATGAAAATGAGTCGTGTAGGTTTCGTCTGATGATGCTCATATCCCACGCGCTGTACATAGAATACACCTATACTTCACCACTTAGAAACTGCTGTAACTCTGCCGAGAGTGGGTACTAGTTGGCTTACGTCAGCTTCCAGTTCCACACCACTGTAGCATATGATAGAGCTACGAATTTATCCCCACGGAATATCAAACAATACTTATTTTCCTAAACATGAGAAACATATATAAAATAAAACAATTGAAAACAATATATTTTGCACTTGCCAATCAATAATAGAATATGGAATTATTGCTTGGGGAGGAGCAACAAACTCGGCTATCAATTACATAAAAACCGTACAGAAAACGATCTTAAAGGTAAAACTAAAAAAACATAGACTGACTGATACAGACCAAATATTCAACAGCTGTGACGTACTAGATACACGCCAATTATACGTTAAAACACTACTAAACTACATTTAGACAAAAAAAAAATTTCAACATACACAAAATAATACTAACAGACCAGTTAGACAAGAGTACAAAGAAAACATAAAAACTCCGACATTAAATTCAAGTTTTGGACAAAGACACTACCAATACCATGCTATAAAAGCTTTCAACAGTGTAAAACTTGAAATTAAAATTGAGGAAAATAAAAATAAATTCACACACAAAATTACAAAATGGATTAAAAAACAAAAAAAACAATATTACCAAAATGTAATGGCATAAAATAAAAATAAAACCTACACGGAACACACAAAACCAATATAAACACACATCACTCACAAACACACAAGATTATATATTAAATGTATTATTTTATCTTATATTGTAGATTGTATTTAGATTATATTTTCATATTATAAAATGAAGGCCTCAGCACGGGCAAGCCACCCAGTGAGGCCAACATTACTGGAAAACTTTGAAATGTAAAAAATATATTGTACCAAATAAAAAAAAAAATAACCTTGCAGGAAACTTGGGATACCTTTGGCTGAGACGCCTCTGACTGCGGATCATCCCCTTGCATTCCACGTGGTGTTTCCACATAGCAGACGGTGCTGATCTAGAAATACACGGAGTGACAGTTTCAGGTCAAAAAAGAATAACCGGCAAAATGACCAATCTTGAACGTTAAGAAGTGGTAAGGAAATATTTGGAAAGACGTCAAAAATATCAACAGGAACAAGAAGCACACGGAACGACTATTACATGGAAAGAAGGAAAAAATGTCCAATACGGTATTCCTAACGATTCCATGGTTATACCTCCTCAAACGGACGGTTTCTGGAAGGAAGTGTATAATGTGGGCAAAAATTAAATAATTATGAAAAAAAAACAATTGTAAAATAAAATAATTAAACAATTGTATTTTTAATAACATTGTGTTTTTATTTACCCAAGAGACTGACAGAATATTTTATTACCAGGTAATAAACTTCCTAAAACGATTTACTAATAATATTTAGCAATAAAATTTAACTACTTAGCAATTGATTTTACGAGTCAGGTTATAAAAATTCATTTTATGAGGGAAAATTATTTAATGACATGGTAATAAAATATTTTTTATAGTTTTGCAGAAAATTTGGAAAATGCATTTTAATAATTTTACGTTACAATGTAACAAATTATTACAAAACCGTGAAACTTAACGCGATAAGAATAGAAAAAGAACTTTTATGGCTTTTCGAGTATATAATGCAAATTTCACACCTCACAATTATCACAAGTCCGGTAATTGTTCAACCATCAATTTGTCAGTCAGTAACGAGTCCTCTTGCGATCAATTCTACAATAACGGTATGAATAATAATTGTATTTATTACCGTATTATTTGTCTTGATTTACCGTGGAATTATGATTGTTCTCCGATTAACGCCTATCCGGTTATCCCGCCTATTGAATATTTGGATTATATCGAGAACGCCCAGCAGATCACCAAGTCCGAAGTCGACGAAATCGCAGGGTGCAGCAAAAGTGCGTCGGTATTTAATGACGGAATTCAAGACGACATTGGAGACGGAATTAGACAATTCATTGATAAACACTACATCAGAACCTTGGAATACGGAGAAGGAATCAAATGCACCTTCGGAAATGGAGTTACGAAAAAATATGATACCAGAGGTTCCACACTTGGTAGAACTGGAGAAGGAATTGATTCAAGAAATGTTGAAGTGGAACAAATCGGCGAATTCAACGGACAGGTCGCTACCAACAGTAAAAGAATTCTTAAAAAGTGTTGGAAATTCGCAATGTTTCATTTCGGAACGAAAAAACCACACTGGCACTTTGTATACATATCTACAAATCGACAGTGGGGACATAACTCGCAATTTGGAAGAACTCTTCGTCAAACCCCCTATAAATGCAGATCGATTAGCTGTCGATATAATCCAAATATTCAATAGGCGGGATAACCGGATAGGCGTTAATCGGAGAACAATAAATATTCTACGGTAAATCAGGACAAATAATATGATAATAAATACAATAATTATTATTCATACCGTTATTGTAGAATTGATCGCAAGAGGACTCGTTACTGACTGACAAATTGATGGTTGAACAATTACCGGACTTGTGATAATTGTGAGATGTGAAATTTGCATTATATACTCTAAAAGCCATAAAAGTTGTTTTTCTATTCTTATCGCGTTAAGTCTCACGGTTTTGTAATAATGAGTTACATCGTACCGTAAAATTATTAAAATGCATTTTCTAAAGTGCATTCGTGACTATTAAATGCACTTAAACAGTCACCCATGCCTTCTTATACTGCTTAAGACCGCAGAAGGGAATAACTGGCGTAAATCCGCTCAGTCTATATTGACGTCCCCTTTCACACGATAGCGTAAGAAAAGAAACTCCTCTGACTGGTCCATATTTGTGGGATCAATGATGTGGGACGGGATGTGGGACCAACTATGAAGTTTAACCGTGGGTCTCATGTTACTCCTATCTGATGCGACCTCAGTCCATCATCTTTAATTTTTTCCCATCGGTATCTTTCTTTGATCCGACTATTGGTTCTGATGTCCGACCAAAGGGCTATCGTGACATTCCTTTAATATTATGGGAATTCGTGAATTTGAAGGATTAATAATTTATTATAATTAATATTGATTTTATTCTATTAGTTTCTAATATGATATGGGATAAACTCCTTTATTTTTATAAAAAGAATAGTAAAAGTGGTTTTGAAAGTTTGGTAACGTGATTTCAGTTATACGTTTTTCAAAAAGTTTGGATCTTAAGTTTTAAATCGTTTAGAAAATTTCTTTAGGTGTTGCTTCTATCCGGGTCGTCACATTTCGGATATTCTCATAAGTCGAATGTTTTTGCTCATTCGACTCGTCTTTGGATGGGTTCTTGAAATACCAATATTCTGGCAATACTAACGGCTGTTTTGAGTTTTTCGTTTGATCGTGCTTGGAACAAGAAGTTAATGCCCGAAGTTTCTCTTGATAAATTTTTTTTTGCGCTTCCTTCGTTAAAAGCCCTTCTTTCAAGTAGTAGGAGGACGAGGTCTTCATGATCGATAGAATTTTTTGAATATTTGCCCAATCTATCTGATTTCGAATCGCTACGTCGTTTTCTAACAAGTTCATCGTTTTGGGGCAAAACACATATTTGATTCCCTTGTTTATTGTTACCGTCATTGGTTTCATTAGTTGCATGCACCATTCCGTCGTCCCTCATGGTAGATGGTGCGCTTTCCATGATAAAAATAGAATTTCCCCCTTCCTCACAGTCACGCAGCAAGTCCTCTCGCGATCGTCTATCGTAACATTTCATTTGCACCTGATGTATGGCACACTTGCAAGCTTCCATATCATATCCGTCGAGAATGTCTTGTACCACCTGACGACCATTTCCGGAATAAAAATACTGGCGAAGGCAAGACAAACAGCTAATCGATCTGCATTTATAGGGGGTTTGACGAAGAGTTCTTCCAAATTGCGAGTTATGTCCCCACTGTCGATTTGTAGATATGTATGTATACAAAGTGCCAGTGTGGTTTTTTCGTTCCGAAATGGAACATTGCGAATTTCCAACACTTTTTAGGAATTATTTTACTATTGGTAGCGACCTGTCCGTTGAATTCGCCGATTTGTTCTATTTCAACATTTCTTGAATCAATTTCTTCTCCAGTTCTACCAAGTGTGGAACCTCTGGTATTATATTTTCTCGTAACTCCATTTCCGAAGGTGCATTTGATTCCTTCTCCGTATTCCAAGGTTCTGATGTAGTGTTTATCAATGAATTGTCTAATTCCGTCTCCAATGTCGTCTTGAATTCCGTCATTAAATACCGACGCACTTTTGCTGCACCCTGCGATTTCGTCGACTTCGGACTTGGTGATCTGCTGGGCGTTCTCGATATATTGCAAATATTCAATAGGCGGGATAACCGGATAGGCGTTAATCGGAAAACAATCAATATTCCACGGTAAATCAGGACAAATAATATGATAAAGACCTTGATATTAGCTAGGGCTGAATTAAGGTCTCCTCTAAGCTCTTCCTTCTCCAGCAAAAGTTGGGCAACGGAACCGAGAACATTTGTCACGTTTCTCGATACTTTGAGCTGCTACTCTTTAGACACTTTGGATGGCTTTTCAGCCAATGCGTCCTATAAGGCTTTTAGGGCAATTTGAGTCCCGGATAATATTTTATGTCCTGATACATGACTCAGGTCAGGGTTATTTTCGGCTTCAATCTCATCAGCGTCGGAGTCCGATTCTTCAGACTGGGAGGTGTAAGGGGAAGCAATTATAGGGC
Organism: Hesperophylax magnus; assembly: GCA_026573805.1. Classification (NCBI taxonomy): domain Eukaryota; kingdom Metazoa; phylum Arthropoda; class Insecta; order Trichoptera; family Limnephilidae; genus Hesperophylax; species Hesperophylax magnus. Next base: position 298,388 of record JAIUSX010000222.1, on the reverse strand, counting down.
TTTTAACAGAGTTCTTTTTTTTTCCCATAATTTTTTTAACATATGCATCAACGGCAGAGATTAAACGAAGTATTTTTTTAAATAAAATAATTATTTTCGATTTTTTAGAATGCAGAAGTTATTTAAAGTTTCAAAATACTATGACAACCAATTGGAGCCCAGAAAAGTGAGCTCATAATCAAAGGCAGCCAATGAACGTACTTGTTGTTGTAAATATCACTTGGTAGGTACTTCTGTTAGTGAAACAATTATTATGGATGATTAGTTTATAACTTTAAAAATGTGCTTAAAAGCAAATGATTTAAGAGATAACACTTCCACAAGTTGAATTTTCGTTGTTTTCACGATAGATAGTTTTTACTTTCGGCGGATTAGTTAAACTTGTGTTTTTCTTAGTATAAATAACAGCTTGACAGAACACGACAGGTACTTTACGTACGTTTATGTATTATTGAAAGATATAATATATTATATAGTATTATGTATTAATGAAAGTAAGATTTTTACTATACAAATATTTAGATTCACGAATGCCATACAATGTTTTTGGTGATTCTAAAAGTTCATTAGTGTCTGAAAAGTTTGATAATATTTCAGCACAGAAATATTTTAATCGTCTAGTTCGGTTGAATTAGGATATGCCATATTCTTAGACATATTATTTATAAATAATAAATCGTGTTTATTAACACTAAATACAGTAGGTTTATTTTTAGGAGAGTAAAATCTTATTTAACTTTCGTAAGTATCATTCAATCGACCAAGACCACCGCCCTTACAAGATGACCCGTACAAGAGAATCATCTGGTGATTTTTGCACCCCCGCTGCACCCCCGCTGCACCCCCGCTGCACTCCCCCCCCCGTCCCTACGCCCTTGGAAGGACGAAATCCAACTGAGGCCGCGCCCTTTGTCTTCTGGCGATACGCAGTAATACTTTCAACAGTGAAAGGACGTATATCTTAACGGGAGGTACCTTTTCATACCCACATAAAATAAAATACGGTGACATTTATGAAATCTATGTGCCGCCAAGGTCTGTTATCTATGTGAGGAGTGTTATGTTTGCACATAGTAACAAGCTAACTGCACAGTTGAATATATCAACACGTCTCCCCGGATACGGATCACGCATCGACAGCATGTCTGCAATCGGGTGATCACCAATACATACACGTACATCGGCGATATCGTTGCCTGGTACGAACACGCGAGCTAACAACCAATCAAATGGCCAGACTGCAAAACGTGTCCTTATAAGGGCATACCCCTCTACTACGCGCAAAAAGTACTAAACAGGAAGGGACAAGCTTGCGGCGGACCGAGGGCCCGCCAGTTTACCGCGGAGCTCGTAAAGATCAACACAATGCATAGCTCCGAGTTAGCGTTTACCGCGAATTGCGTTCATAACTATGGACCGGCCTGATTTGTTTCATATTGTGCCGCGTCTCTAGTCCCCGTTGACCACGTCAGGACAATCACCAGCTAACCACCAGCACCATTACATTATATAACTGTGTCATATCTCCACCGTCCCGGCCATATGCTGACTACTGCCCAGGCACCTCTGTTCACCAAAGCCTGGTCGCAGAGAACCCCTTGGCAATCCGACCAGTGCTTCAGCTCTTCCTCGCCGTCTCCGCCCTCGCCGCCAGCTTCTTACCCCTGTTTGATGCCGGCAGCCCCACCTACCGTCCACGCCAGGCTGAGACAGTGAACTTGTAGACCCCTGTCTCAGTCCTGGGCGTCTGCCACCCTAGCCTGATCGTGAGGAGCCCCTTGGCAATCCGACCAGTGCCCCAGCCCTTCTCCTTCGACTCTGTGCCGCCTTGCCGCCGCCCTGTCGCCGTGCCGCCGCTCTGCCGCCGCCTTGCCGTCCTGCGTGGTGAGCGATAGCTCCCGCCCTTCGCCCTGCATCCGCCTACCGCATCCGCCGTAATTTAAATGTGAGCTAATAATGTACCTTTGTCAATCAGAGCCTATAGAGTCAGTAGATTGCTCTCGTATAACCGTCAGGCCTTAAAAAGCTATGTACCTTATGTAGAACTGTCTGATTATCCATTATATGTAACAATAAACATGTTATATCTCAACAACCTATTTCATTTGGGAGACTGTCTAAAATCCACCCCTGAAGATTATAGTTTCACTGCCCTGCCGGCCGTCTAGTAGGGCAAGGGTTATTTGTATAACTCACTTAACTCACTTATAACTATCTAAGTTACGACATATACTGAAGGTATATGTAACAGGATATTGTGTCAGCGCTTTATCAGCAGCAGACACATACCTGAACGGATGACGAACTTCGTGCTGACACTGTTGGTCGACGCGGTGGACTCTCTCGCTGTAGCAGCTGGTCCAGTTTTTTCACCACCTAGGATTCTTACTGCAGTCTCCATCTTCTATCTTCGTGTCACCTGTTCCTGTACTCCATTTTACTTAACTTAGCTTCTTCTTTTTGTAATATTTATATTTTTTTTAATACCTGCATCAACTGTAAAGCGCCCCTGAGGTGATCTCTCACAAAAGCGGCGCTGTATAAATTAGCCAAAAATAAATAAATAAATCATTACTGGCTGACAGGCCTGAATTATTAAAGCCAAATTGCGATACCCGCTCAGCTATTCCAAGTAGAATTAATTTTATAGGTAATAATAAACTCACTACTAATTACTCTATTATAATTTTAATAGAAGTCCACTGGAGTATGCTTCCACAATATGGAATCCTCAATATAAGGTATCAATAGATTTAGTAGAAAGTATTCAGAATAAATTTTCGAAACATTTACTCAAGAAATACAACAAAACTACAAATAATATGTTAACTTTTCAAAAAAGACGCACATTGTCAGACCTGTTGTTTCTACATAATCTGCTAAATAATAAAATAGATAGTCCCGAATTGCTATCCGTCATTGGTTTAAATGTTCCAACGAGGCGTACCAGGCACACTACACTTTTTCATATTGAAGCCAACAATACCAATGCAGCAAACAACTCGGTAATTACTCGCGCAATCACAACTTACACCCACTACGAAAAATTACTAGACTTAGACATCTTTCATGATTCCTTTCTAACCACAGACATAGGAATTAATAGACGAGAAGATAATGGCGAGGGGTAAAATCAACTGTTGAAGAACGAAGGGAGTAAGGCTGACTGTGATTCGTCAATAAATCAATCTGACAGTAAATAGGCATCTCGCATTATAATATCACCATTTACTTCTTAAAAGTAAAACCTGCTTTTGAATGAATAGACATTTTTACATGGGAGCGCAAATTACTCGCCACGTTATGAACAAATTTGCGAAGTCCAAATTCTGCAAAAAAATTCGGTTCTATTTTCAGAGTCGAATATTTCGTTTAAGTATTTAGTTAAGACACTTCTATAAATGTTCATAATTTACTTCCCAGCAACCAACCAGCTTTGTGTTTCGCGTCCAGACGTTTCTCGATGTGATAGTATATGTTTCTAAAACTGATCTATATTATACGATGTGAATATGCTTAAAATAAAGTAAAATAATGCTTATATATGGAATGTAATACGACAATTGGGTTTTTTCTCTTTTTCACATCTATTTTTACAAGTTTTCATAGTACAAGTCAACATTTTGCCGTGTTATTTCGTAAAATGAACCGATGATGCCTCGACCATAGTTCGCACAAGAATGATGACGTCACGTTTTCAAATTTCACTTGAGGCCATACGCGAGCACAGCCGGCTCCAATGGAACCGGTATGGGGAGTGGGGATAATACGCTTTTAATCACTTAGGGCAGGTCTACTAATATTCATATGTCTATGTTTCTAACATACAAAACGAACTTATTATATTTCTTAGCATGACATATTTCAAAAACACTAAACTTTCACTTCATTTTTCAAAACTTCTATGTATTAACAGTCAATTCGTGAGCATATTATAATGCTTGATTTTAATTTTTTTTTTCTCCATACACTTTCTTCCTTTAATAACTAATACCTACTCATACATAAATTTAAACTTAAATTCATCGTTTTTAACTTAAAATCATTAGTTTTGATCATGATATTTTATGGACATACGTAATAGGTACTAAAACTATGTAATAACGAAAAATATCCTTAACTTTATCTTATTGTACTGTGTATGTCTTAATAAATAATATTTTGCTTGATTATACAATACATGTTAACAAGTCACCTTTTTATACATATTAATATTCTGTTAGCATTATATATTCTCTTTTATTATAACTTTCTATACCTTAATAGAATTTATTTTATATTAATTACTTTCTATTATCATAAACACCTCATACCTCGATTTATGTCAGGTCTTATACAAACCTCATATTCATTCAACTATTACTACACTAGCAGATATTTATTTTGATTATGTATTGTCTTACTGCACTTCTATTAACTGTTCATTTTTGTGAACACATTACTTGTTCTGTAATTTATATACTGATATTCTCCTGTGTACCACTGTATACTGATATTCCGATGTATCATTCTATTGTAAAAGCCATTTTATGGCGTTAAAATAAATAAATTATTACTACTGCTTTATAAAGAAATTGATATCGTATCATCTGTTTCTAAATATTATTTTATATTTCTAAATCATTCGTTGATTGATTATAAAGACAAGTTTCTAATTCATCAACATTTATTTCGTCTAGATATGATTTTTTTAAGAGTTAATTAATAATATCCGGGGAGGGTGAATTTTCCTCTTCTGTTTTAATATTTAGGAGAATACGAGACAAACAATCCGCTTTAGAATTAATTTTACCTGATTTGTATTCTATTTCGTATTCATACTCTTCGAGTGTCAATCGCAAACGGAACAGTTTACTACTGAGATTGGTAACGATCACTAACCACTTTAATGGTCTATGATCAGTGTAAGCTTTAAATTTGCTTCCGAATAGACAAGGAGGGAAGTGTACTACAGCCCAAACAATGACTAATAGTTCGTTTTCAGGGGTACTGTAATTACCATCTTGTTATTTATAGTTCTGGACGCATAATATATTGGTAGATCTTCTCTAATTTTGCCTTGACTTAAAATCGCGCCGATCGCAAAATTTGAGGCCTCCGTAAGTTAATACGAATTCTTTTATAAAGTCACAGTATTGTTAAATAGGATAATAAGTTATTTTTTAAATTTTAAAGTGTCTAAAGAATTTTGCTGCTCGTTTTTTCAATCGAATTTAATATCTTTTTTTAAAAGGCCAGATAAAGGTTTTGTAATTTTACTGAAGTTTTCAATGATTCTTCAATATATTATTTTTATTCATAATGATAAAATCTCTTATTGAAAGCCCTGAATTATTGGAATTAATTTATTTGAATGTACCTGCCAGATAAACTCGAAGCAAAGACACTTCTAAATGTAACAATAACCTCAATATTAACTACTCTATGTATTCACCAATTGAATATACGAATGTACAATGTACATACATACTTTATACTTGAAACATTGCTTAATTTACAATATTACTTTATTTAGATTTTATGTCAGTCTTAGTACCTATTATCATGTAATTTTTTTTTGTATTTATTTATGCTATTTTATCCATGTATTATGTTACACTTACATACATATACTGACAATTCACCATGTAAAACCCCGATAGGGCGTTAATGAATAATAAATAAATAAATATTTAGCTTAACCTAAGAATGATTTTATTTCTTTATGTTTCCTTGGAATATGAAATTCATAGACTGCGTTTATTTTATCTAGATTAGGTTTAACATCTTCGTTAGAAATTAAGTGACATAGATAAGAAACTTCTTTTCTCATGAAATGACATTTATCTGGTTGAATTTTTAAATTATTATCAAGTCTTTGAAATATGGCTGAATTTTTTTTATTAAGTGCAGAGTCTTTAAGAACCAGATTTTCATATATTTTTAAAAATCGAATTAAAAAACATTTATTATACAAGCGCGGGTAAGGGCCTCAGCCCCGGTAAAGCACCCAGTGAGGCTCGAATAACCTAATCATATTTTATTTAAAAATATATTCTAATGAACAGATAAGGACAAAAGGTAGAGCTTCTAGGTACATCATATTTCTTACGGCTATCCCAACTAACTATTAGAAAAGTACATACATTCAAATACTTGTGGACTTTACGTAATGTAAATTATCCTACCGAGGAAACAGACAGATGAAATATTTCAATGTAGGGGTAGTGAAATTTGTCTAAACAGAACGTTTTTACTGGCGATTTAAAAAGGATTATATCGTGGATTTGTTAAATGTTACGTGGAAGTTTGTTGTTATATATATGATTTAAATACCGTGTAGTAAGGTCCTTTTTGAAATAATGTTTAGTTGGGTTGTGGTGTTAGTTTCTGTAAATCTAGTGGCATACTTATGTATTTGAGTAAGACTTTTCTGGAGATGACCGTACTAATAGGCGACATTCCGTTATATATTGTCAGAAGTTTCAGTTTATTTTAAAAGGGGTCTAAGTGAATCTGATTTTTCGCATCTCTTTTGGAAAATGAAAAAATTGATGAAATTTTTATTTAATTTTATTTATTTATTTGCCTTTCCCCAAAAATACTATTCTGTCTTTAGAATAAACATATCCACAATAATACAGAGATTACAGAATCAATTCTCAATCAATTGATACATGTTTTTCACAGTTTATGTTTGAATCTAGATGATTCCCACTGAACTAGTGAACTGTAAACAAGGTAGGGAAGATACCGTATTATTTAACTTTACAATTATTTGAAGAGGTGATGTCTGTAGTGGACAATATTTCAGATCTTTTGTTTTGTTTGCGCTGAGTATTAGATTTAGTGACAACAGCCAGTTTGATATTCGTCTCGTTAACGTATTTGTATGCTTCTTAAACTCGCATTATTCATAGTTATAAAATTAAAACAAAATTTTAGATTTGCAAATGATTTTTTTCAAATTAAGTGTACAATTTCTTCGTTTTTCCTTTTCATTTAACTTTAACCTTTGTTTTTATAAAATGTAGGACTATGTTTTAACAGAATCTTGTCTTAGTATCAGAAACAGCCAAATTAAAGTGCGGCGTTAGACAAGGAGGCTCAATGTCCCCAGTGCTTTTCAACGTGTATATGGATGAACTTAGTAAAACACTAAATACGACAAGAATCGGATGCCATATTGCCGGGGTATGTATGAACAATATTAGCTATGCAGACGACATGGTCATACTAGCTCCATCGGTAAGAGCGATGAGAAAACTTCTGGCAATATGCGAAGCTTACGTTGACAGTCATGGGCTGATGTACAATAGGGTGCAGAGGCGGCTCTAGGGATTCAGTCGTGGTAGGTCATTTGAAAAAAATGTGTGACTAATCTTTATTTGATATTGTGAAAAATGCCCATATATTATTAACTATATCAATTTGTTATAGAGTTTTAGAGTCGCGGACTCTAAATAAATATTATGTTAATATAATAAATTGGAAATAAATACACAATCCATGTACTTACGGCAAATTATTTTTAAGATATTAAGTTTTAATGTAGTTGTCCACAACATTAAAATAAATAAAATCAGTGTTTGATTCTATTTGACAATGATTTTTGACGTTTTTTGTTTTGTTTCATTCTAAATCGATAACAACATAAATAATTATTCTAATCCTTTCCCGAACTATGCAATTGAAAAACAACCATTGTTCCACACACTACAAGCGTGTAAAATGAAAAAACGACATTTGTTTATGTCACCATCTCTGTAAAACATATAATATTCACCGTGTTGTCTCCCCCACGGTCATGACCTAAGCGTCCCTAAACTTTCTTCGGAAGCTAATTTTTACTTCGACGAAAAATATAGTGCCATCTCGTTTATTCTATGGCGCGCGTAGGGACAGAAGATGCCAAATTGGACATTCTTTAAATTGACCCAGCGAATCGTGTGGACTTGTGAATGAAAGCTTCTATTAGAGACAACAGATGTCACTGCTAGTCACTCGCCGCCGCCGCTGTTTCGCGTTACATTTTAAATGTTTTGATGCACATAATTGATTATTATATTTATTATTGTTGTCTTATAATTTTGGGGGGTCAAACACCAATTGACCTAAGGGAAGAACCGCCACTGATAGGGTGTATCGATTTTTAACTTTTTTTTTGTTTTCAAATTCCAAGTTGAAATAAAGTTGCTACTAGGTACCACAACTTACCACAAAAAAAATTGGATTTTTAAAAAAATATTTAGGTCTCCCGCACAAGGCCTAAAGTTTTAATTTTTTTCAAAAAATATCAAATTTTTTTTAAATTTAAAAAAATAAAATCATAACTTTTGTGTTTATTCCAAGTTAAAAAACAGTAATATTAGGGCATAAAAATAAGTAAGAAACGATTTTTTTTTATAAAATATGGATTTTAGGTCTCCCGCACAAGCCCTAAGGTTTGTTAATTTTGATGAAATTTTGTAATTTTGTGTACATATATGAACCATGTTTTTTTTAAGTTTAAACCACCGGCAAATTAATTGTACTTTTCTTACAGAAGGCATAAAATGAGACAATATATATATATACATAATTCTTATATACATACAGTAAAAATATATACCACATATATACTATATATATATAATATGTTTTATACCTGAAAAAAGATAGTTGGACGTTGTAAATTGTATGAGAAAGGTGTTGAAAGAAACTAATGTTATTTGCTATTACTGTTGTTTATTACAAAAGTATAAAAGGTTATTACATGTCATAAAATGTAGTATAAAAACTAAGTACAAAATGTTGCTGATTACTTTCCATACGACATGAGTGGCAGTTTTCTTGTTCTACTGCAAATTTACTGACTTTTTTAAGTATTCGTCCTTTCATCTTGGCTTCAAAACCTTAAATCAAAGTTATGTATAGTATTTACATAGGCCTAGTGAAAATTTAATAAATGTTATTACAGTTCCCAAATGAAATTTGAATTTAATATGGAAGACAATTCTATTGCCGAAGAGTTGGCCAAACGAAACCCCGGCAACATCTCGCACGCCAGGTGGCTTACTCTGGCAAATCGAGTCCTTCGTTTGTATGTAGCCACCGATGATCCGACCCCTCAGCTAAGAAAGCTTGCAGAGTTCATGATGAAGGTCTACATACCATCATGGTTCTCAATTAAGTGCAATCCCCAAATCCCGCAAGCTTCCATTCATTTTTTTAAATGATTCTTTTCAGCAATTACTTGGTAGATGAGCTAAGAAAAGTCGTCCATGCAACGTTACAGATAAATGCTTTCATGGCTCACCCAGAGCATGTTTTGATAGCTATGCTGTTCGATGAACGAAAACATATCAGAGCATTGGCTTATAAGAGAATCCAGAAAGCTCGCTCAACCGTAAGGAAAGGGGTAAGGGTATTTAAACCCCCTCAGATCAATTTTGATGCCGAAGACTATATAGATATGATTGACTGGAAATCCACTTCAGTAACCGAACCCCCTCTTGTTACTGATATGAGCCTAGAAGAGTTGGAGTCAATTGCGGAAACTGGCAGAAGTGGAAGGGTTGAATTTAGAATTCCTTCTCACACTCAAGCGGTGGAACGAATTGTCAAGGAAGTCACAGAAGCTTTGAAGCGAGTATGTGGGCTAATCGAAAGAGATAGTTTTATCCGTGCCAGACTGGAAGACCGTAAAGAGTTACCTACGTTCGAGACCAAGAGCCAGTACAAAACCTCTGCAAAGGATTAGAATTTAAGTAAGTTTTTTTCGACTATTTTGTAGTTATAATGTTTCTAAATAACGTCTTTATCATACTGTCTTCCATATTAAATTGAAATTTTATTTGGGAACTGTAATAACATTTATAAAATTTTCACTAGGCCTGTGTAAATACTATACATAATTTTGATTTAAGGTTTTGAAGCCAAGATGAAAGGAAGAATACTTAAACAAGTCAGTAAATTTGCAGTAGAACAAGAAAACTGCCACTCATGTCGTATGGAAAGTAATCAGCAACATTTTGTACTTAGTTTTTATACTACATTTTATGACATGTATAACCTTTATACTTTTGTATAAAGGTAAAGTTTTGTAAAACTTTTGTATAAATACATAACCTTTTATACTTTTGTAATAAACAACAGTAATAGCAAATAACATTAGTTTCTTTCAACACCTTTCTCATACAATTTACAACGTCCAACTATCTTTTTTCAGGTATAAAACATATTATATATATATAGTATATATGTGGTATATATTTTTACTGTATGTATATAAGAATTATGTATATATATATATTGTCTCATTTTATGCCTTCTGTAAGAAAAGTACAATTAATTCCGGTGGCTTAAACTTTAAAAAAACATGGTTCATATATGTACACAAAATTACAAAATTTCATCAAAATTAACAAACTTTAGGGCTTGTGCGGGAGACCAAAATACCATATTTTATTTAAAAAAACCGTTTCGTACTTATTTTTATGCCCTAATATTACTGTTTTTTTACTTGGAATAAACACAAAAGTTATGAATTTATTTTTTTAAATTTAAAAAAAAATTGATATTTTTTGAAAAAAATTAAAACTTTAGGCCTTGTGCGGGAGACCTAAACATTTTTTTAAAAATCCAAAAAAAATTGTGGTAAGTTGTGGTACCTAGTAGCAACTTTATTTCAACTTGGAATTTGAAAACAAAAAAAAAGTTAAAAATCGATACACCCTAATGTACAATGCTAAAAAGTCATCCCTGCTGATATTTAAAGCAAATACTGGTCCCACTGTCATTCTACCCATACGTATCGGCGGGGCCAACCTGACAATTTGCAGCGAAATCAAATATTTGGGGCATGTCATCACCGATGACCTAAATGATAAAAAAGACATAGAACGTCAAAGAAGAGTACTGAGTGTGCGAGCTAACATGCTTGCCAGGAGATTCAACAAATGCAGTCCTCCGGTGAAGAAGCAACTTTTCCAAACATATTGTATGAGCTTCTACACTAGCGAGCTATGGACGACATACACACAAGGCGTCATGAACACACTCCGAGTACAGTACAACCACGCATACAGAGCCCTATTTGGCCTCCCCTGGCGATGCAGCGCCTCACAGATGTTCACCGAAGGAAGGGTGCATGGGTTCGCTGCTTTGATGCGCCACAGAATAGCCGGGACGAGTCAGCGCTACCAGAGATCGGACAACACTTTTGTCCAGGCTGTTGCCCAGCGGCAGGGAGCGCCTCTACCCCAGAGATGGAGAATTTCACTCAAGCCACCATAAATTCCTAATGTGCTCATCAATGTATTGATTATGTTTATTTATTTGTTTATTCTTTTTATTTTTCTGTATTAACTTAAATGTAAACTTTTATGGCAGGCAGAGCATTGTACACACCGCTCTGTCCAGCTGAAATAAACATTATTATTTTTATTATTATTATTATTGTGTTCATAGTCTTAGGTATATTATTCAAAAGTCGTATATTACGGCATTTTTCTTACAGGGGGGGTTGCGGGAATAGTGTAAAGTTTTGTTTTCTATAATTTACAGTTTTACAACACGTTTATTTCCTTTTTTGACATAATGTAGGTACGATATCCGCTATAATGCGCTATTGCGCGTTTATTCTCAGTGTTGTCAAGCATAATATAACTTCACAACACCAGTCCGAGGGTTATTGCAAGTTGGACATTTCTGTACTGACGGAGAGCAAACTTTGCAGGTGTTGACGTGACCACAAGGTAAAAATGCGACATTTGATTTGCGCAACTTGCATCTCTTGCATACAGTCGGACCAGTCCGTGTTGAAGAAATATTTTTTACAGTGTCGGCGTTGATGATGATTGGAAGCTTTCGGGCATCTTGGTGGACGATGATCGGAGCGTGTTTGCACGTCAAAATGGTAATCGGTCCGTCTTTTTGGCAAGTTTTCTTACATTCTCGGACATTTACGATGAAATCAATGCCCTTTTTGCTACGCAGGAAGCCACATGTAAAGCTCCTGATAACGTGCTCTTCCCATGGGATATCTGAATCCAGCCAGTCCTTGATGCATATACCGCAACGGAAGCAAACAACCTCGTCCCCGCTGCCATTGTAAAAGAAACCCGCCTCAGCGCACGCGTCTGCTGTCTGCCGCATACCCTGTGGCCATGTCCCGTTGAAGGTGTCTCGACGAGTTCTTACATCAGAATAGCTCGGAATAGCTTGCGCCATCACAGATCTGTGAAAATATACAAAATAATGTAGGTACCATCAAAACGTTAAATTAACCAAACTGAATAATTATAATATCTTGTATGGATGTGAGCTATTTGATTTTTAAATTATAAAATATGGACCATTAAATAAATCAATTATTATTAGTTCGTTAATAGGGATGCTGCAATAGGTATTAGCGAGATAATATTCAGGGTCGCATTACTATACTTCTTTCGAGAGTCATCGTATCCACGTTGCCTGGAAAAAAATAATTAAAAAGAGGCGATTAATTTAAGAGGTAGCGAAAATCATGCAGACATGAGAATGGGTCGTTTCTATGACTCGTTCTTGAATTCAATAGCTTGGCTGTGGAACGATTTGCTGGCCTCTGTGTTTCCTCCCTCCTACAACATGAGGTTCACTCCTTCCTTTCCTCAAAAAGACGCTTCACACAGCATAGCATCCCCCATGGCCTTCTATGGAGGGTTACCCACAAATGTCGACCACCGATTCATAAGTTATTATTACCCCATATTATGGTAACATATGTAAAGACATATGTTACTGAAGCTTAACATATATTTATAAAGGACATACGTATGGAATGATTAGTTTAAGGTATGTACAGTGTTATGTTTGCACATAGCTTGCAAGAGCTAACTGCGCAGTTATGTATATCCACACGATTGCAGGAAACGGACCACGCACTGATGGCGTGTTAGATCACCAATACATACACGTACATCCGCGACGTCTCTGCATGACACGGGTCACGCGAGCTATCAACCAATCGGATATCGTAGAATACCCCTTCCACTTGCGCCCGAAGCAGGTCAAGTACTCGCGGCCAGCTGCCCACGCGCCAGTTCCCTGGGAGACGCGTAGAATGCAACATGCTGTGTTAGTTCCGAGTTAACATTTGCCGCCCAAATTGGTGTCGCCGTAAATATGGACCGGCGGATTTGTTTCACCTTGCGTGCCGCCTCTCCAGTACAAGTTCTCCACTTCAAAGGGATGCCCAGAACCACAGCCCTCTGATATCGTAGAGCTGTGTCCTGTCTCCTTCTGCCGATGTCGCCCACCAGCACCTTACATTGTATAGCCGAGTCATGTCTCTGCCCACGCCGCCAGCCTCGTACCCCTGTGATGCTGGCTGCTCCACCTACCAGACACCCCAGGCTGAGATCGTGAACTTGTAGACCCCGGCCTCAGCCCTGGGCGTCTGCCACTCCAGCCTGTTTGTGTGGAGCCCCTTGGCCCTCCAACCAGTGCCCCCGCCCTGCTCCATCGTCTCTGCGTCTCCAGCCGCAGTCGTCCAGCGTGGTGTGCCCTCGTGGCCGCCTTTCTGCATCAGCCCGGCGCCCCTTTTGTCGTCCAGCGTGGTGTGCCCTCGTGGCCGCCCTTCTGCACCCGCCCTGCACCCTGCCCTGGCACCTGCCATGGCACCTGCCGACCGTCTCACCGCATCCGTCGTAAATTACACGTGAGCTAATAATATACCTTTGTCAATCAGAGCCCTTAGAGTCAATAGATTGCCTAGTAACAAGTTAGGCCTTAAAAAGCTATGTACCTTTTGTAGATCTGTTTGATAACCTGTATTACCTGTACAATAAACATATTGTATCACAGACACATGTTTCATTGGGAGACTGACTATAATCCACACCCTGATTGGAGTATCAAGCTCTGCCGCCTGCCTTGTGCGGCGATGGCTATTTGTGTAACTCACTTGTAATATATTACATGGTTATAACAGTGAATGTAACACTGGCGCCGCAACCTGAATAGTCAGTGGCCCAGTTTAATTTGTGCCTTGTGATTGTGTGTCTATGATGGTACTCTTGTGTATTAATGTTTTTTTTTTCACAACTGTGTGTTATAATTCAATTTCTGATTCGGGAGTGTTTGTAATACAAATGTGCAGTCGGTAGTGTAACGCGTAACTTTTTATTAACTAAATACGCGCTTCTGTCCGCCGGGTTACTCCGTCGCCATAAGGCATATTCGTAATGCGTGGTTTCAATTACTAAACACGCAATAAACCAACGAGAAATTACGGCGTAATAAATGTTAAATGTGGATGTTTCCGAGAGATAGATGTGTTATTTCAATTTTGGAATGCAATTTAATTGTTTCGTTATAGAAATAATTTTTTTTGTCAGGTTAAGCTTTGCTTATCTGTTTCATTGTAATAAGTTGAAATAATTCAAATACTCTAACGAACTTCCAAAGTATCAATTTGCGATCGGATTAAATTCAGTTATTGTTTTAATTCACATTCATAAACAATTAACGTGTTGAATGTTCTTTTTAAAGAAGCATTTAAACTTCTCGGTCGTCATTTCAATAAAAATTGATTAAAATAAAAATTGATTAAAATAAAAATGAATTACAACAACACCATAGATACATTTACCGGCTCAAGTTACACCTGTTGTATTAACCGTTAATATTGTTCATTTCTACACCATCGGAATCTAGTTCCAGTAAAACGAATAGTGCTAAGTGCAATCCATAAGTGTGACTGTTATCCACGGACTCTGTGCAGAAAAATTTGCTTTTAATTCAAATCTAAACTCAGCATTTATAACCTAATATCAGTGATCCGTGTAAAACTAACTGTCACTCTTGTTTTGACAGCTGTGATTGAGTGTAATCGCCGCCATTTCTTCTGCTGCCTCGTTATTGGCTTACTGCTGTTGCTGCTCACTCCTATTGGCCGTGACTGAGGTAAACAAATTCCAAAAGATTTAAATAACTTGCAATGCCTCCTAAGAAGCTGCAGTCCGAGGACTCCGATATACTGAAGCACATCGACTTAAAATTTGATAGTTTTCAAATGTCTTTTAAATCCGAAATAAGGGACCTCATAAAAACAATAGACTACATGTCAAAAAAAATCGATGATTATGAAGGAAAACTAAAAACAATGGACCTGGACCTTAAAGAAGAAAAAACAAAATCAGTTAGGCTCGAAGGCGAGATTGCGGAGCTTACGAAAATAGTTAACCACCTAGACAAAAGGAATAATAACCACGACCAACAGCTGCTCGAAAACAACATCGAAATCTTCGGCATCTCTGAAAATACCAATGAAGACATTGCCGACACGATTATTAAAATTGCAACCAAAGTGGGACAAAAGATAAACAGAGAAGACATTGTTTACGCCAGCAGGGTAAAAATACGCCTACATCCTCTACCCGATGGTTCCGGACTTGCTACTCCTCGCGATACCCGCCCCCGAAACATTGTGGCCAAACTTTTTAGCAAGAAACTGAAGGACGAACTGATTGCCGCCATCAAGAAGAAGAAAGGACTCGATTGCAGTAGCATAGGTTTAGCCGGAGGGAAAATATTTATTAACGACCAACTTACAAGAAAAAATAAATATCTATTACGTTCCGCGAAAGAGTTTAAAAACGCTAACAATTTCAATTTTTTATGGGTGCGAAACTCCAAAATATACATAAGGAAGAACGATACCTCTCCTGCAATCCTAATATCTGGCCTGGCTCAATTATCAAACTTGTTATAACTACAAAACCCTCTACCTTGTCTACTTACTTCTTTTATAACACATTAAATCATAATTATCCATCCTTTACTCCCACGCTCACAACACATCACAACAACACACTCATTCTATCCATAACAGCCGCTAAAATGTTTAACAATCATACCTACACACTTGCACATTCAATATATTATCAAGCGTTACACTCGCCTAATGCATATCCCAGTGGACTTGTGGCAGACAACAATAAATCGGTAATTTACTTCGCCCTCTTATGTCCGAAAAATTAATAATTTTTTATCAAAACGCGCGTGGCCTTTGCAGTAAAACGAAAGAGTTTTATCATAATGTTTTGTCAAATGAATTCGATATAATTTTAATTACTGAAACATGGTTAGTAGACAGCATATCTGACAACGAGCTGTTCGACCCCAGGTATAATATTTACAGAAAAGATAGAGACACGCCCCTAACGGGTAAAATCAAAGGAGGTGGTGTCGCAATTGCTATAAAAAAAAAAATTACTGTTCACTCACGCGAGTCGTGGAGCTCGGAAGCTGAAGACATTTGGATTTCACTAGCATTAAAAGACCCAAAACGCCGTAAATCCAATATTCACATCTGTTGTTCGTACTTACCCGGAGTCGGTCCAAAGCTATCAAATACTCAGCGTTTATCCTTTCTCAACAGTCATACGTCCAGAATTTCCGACTTAACCACAAACTATCCAAACGATATCTTTCTATTAATTGGCGATTACAACATGCCTAACATCAGCTGGAACACCGCATATCATCCCCGTGGTACTGACATCTGCTCCACCACCCTCCTTAACTGTCTATCTTATTCGGATTTAAAACAATACAACCACATTCCAAACAGGTACGGTAGAACACTTGACCTAGTGCTCTGTAATACCACAGTCTGCGTCTCTCCTGCTGACTCTCCTCTGGTTCCGGAAGATGCACATCACACATCCTTAATAATTGAACTCAATATTTACGCCCCCACAACCACTTCCTCACCCCAGACGATCAAGTTATTCAATAAAGTCAACTATGACCTAGTCAATGACGCTCTGTCAAAAACTGACTGGTCTTCTGTTTTAAACGCACAGGACGTTAACACGGCAGTTAACAGCTTTTACCTAATCATCGACTCCTTGATAGATGACTTTGTTCCAAAGAAAGTTCTGAAACCAACCAATTTCCCAGCGTGGTACTCATCGGCTCTTATTAACATTACAAAAGAAAAGCTGAAGTTCTTTCGAGCCTGGAAACGCCACAAGAACCCACTAGATTACCAAACCTTTTCACTGCTCCGAAAAAGACAAAAGAAAATCGCTACTCTCACATACCACAATTATATTTCACACTTAGAACACGCCATACAAAATAATACAAAAAAAATATGGAGCTTTGTCAAAACGCAAAGAAAATCTCCCTACATGCCGGAACACCTAACATACGGCTCTAAAATTGCACACAACAGTAAAGGGATCACTGACCTGTTTGCTGACTATTTCTCTACCGTCTTCACTGATCATACCCCAAATTTAGCACCTGATGTTAACAAACCTGATCCGCTAAATAATATAGCCATAAACTCAATTAAAATCAATGAAGACATCACCTACAAATATCTTTCATCCATTGACATTAACAAAGGACCTGGTTTAGATAGTTTGCCTGGTATCTTCATACGTAAATGTAGTAAATATATCACTATTCCGGTCAGCGCAATTTTCAAAAAATCAATAAGTGAAGGAACGTTTCCTCATAAGTGGAAATCTGCCGTAATAACTCCCATTTATAAAAAAGGCGATAAACATGACGTTACAAATTATAGACCTATCTCTCAACTTCCTATCTTAAGTAAAATTCTTGAAAAAATCGTTTACGACCAACTCTACCCGACTATCGCTACAGCAATTACACACAACCAACACGGATTCATGAAAAACCGGTCTACTACATCTAACCTGGTCCTATTTGTCAATTATTTGCACAGCAATATGGACGAAAGGGTACAGGTCGATGCTATGTACACCGATTTTTCAAAGGCCTTCGACCGCGTTATTCACTCAATTCTTTTAAATAAACTTACTCGTCTTGGAATACACGGTGATTTATTTAGATGGATTAAGTCATACATTAGTAATCGTAGTCAAGTTATCTCAATAAATGGTGTCTTATCCAAAATAATAAACGCAACCTCGGGCGTTCCTCAGGGTTCCCATCTTGGTCCGCTTTTCTTTAATATATACTTAAACGACATAGGCTCATGTTTCCAACACTCAAAATTTTTAATGTTTGCAGATGACATGAAAATTTATAAAACGGTCATCTCTCTATCGGACTGTAGAGAGCTACAAAGTGACTTAGATAGGCTCTGCAACTACTGCACAGCTAATTATTTGGACCTCAATGTTTCAAAATGCCACACTTTGTCCTTCACCAGAAACAAGCATAAAATTAACTTTCCCTATTCACTCCGCGATGAACCCGTGATCTCAAAAACCGAATGTAAGGACCTTGGAGTCTACGTAGATAGTAAACTTATATTTAATACGCACATTTCTTCAATCACTGCTAGATCTTACAAAATGTTAGGTTTCATACTGCGTCTGAGTAAATTATTTAAAAATCCACGTACGCTAGTAATGCTTTATTCCTCACTAGTCAGAAGTACACTGGAATATGCATCGCCTGTCTGGAATCCCAAATACACTTACTATGTCAATAATATAGAGCGCATACAAAATAAATTTATTAAGTACCTAGGTTATAAATACAACAATAAATATATCTGCACTCTCCAATCCCTGAAATCCAGGCGAACGGTAGCTGACATGACATTTCTCCATAAAATAATACACAACGAAATAGACTGCTCAGAACTTCTATCCCAAATAAATTTTAACACCCCATCTAAAAGAACTCGACACACCAACCTTTTTTACACAACTAGTAATAATACAAACGCTGCAGCCAATTCCCCTATTTCTCGAATCCTTCAAACATTCAACTCAATTCAAACAAGCACAAGTACCGATATATTTTTTGATTCTCTCCCTCTATTTAAGAAAAACTTTTTTAGCACACTAAATTCGCCAACATAACACATAAAACCACACACAGACACACACGCACACGTACACACACACAAACACTCACACACACCTCTCTCCTTCCCCAGCACACTAATTAACTTAACTTAAAAATGTAACTCAACCGTAAATGTATAATATACCTCCTATGTATATATGTCAGCGACATGTCATTGGTACCAATTATTATACTAACTTTTATAACTTTGTAACTATTGTCATCCATGTAATTATGTACTGTTTGTTTCTGCAATAAACAAAAATAAAATAAAATAAAATAAAATCATGGAATCGAAATTCGTGCGGTCATTACACATACAATCACTTTGCTCATCCGGTCTAAGAATAAATATCGTTAACAATTTCACTGTTAATAATATGCCGACAAGGGAATTATTATTATTAACTTGCCGCAAAAGTAATATAACAGAAAATAAATCATGGATCAGAATAAAAACTCGCAACAGAAAATATGATTCCACAGAAAATAAATTGTTTGGTCAAAAACAGAACGCTACGAGCGGTAACTTGATATGTCTTAATAATTCACGATTATTAAAATACCGACAAAGGATCCATTCCCGCGTCGCAACAGACAATATTTACACACAGGAAATAATAATAATGTGGAAACAAAAACTCTCCGCTCGATAAACTAATATGTTTTTTATTTACACAGAGAATTTGACCGACAGGGAATTATTATTATCGCGAGGCGGTGAACAATATTTACGCATAATAATAATAATAATGAATTCGTCAAAGGTCGCCGCGTTCATGTTGATACGTATATTTCTTTCTCGCACCCAATTAATGCGATATATTACGTAAACTATAATACATATTTCGTGCATTTTTAATAATATTATTTGAATAAACAAGGGGCTGTGGTGTCATTCAATGTTTATAACTGTTCAATGTTCAAAGACGTCATGAACCTTTGAGTGTATCTATTTTGACTGACATAGTAGCCACTCTGTTTTATTTCATCATGTTTTCTGGGAGATTCTGACTAGCTAGCAGACATCTTGTAGAAATACATTATATATATTTTTTTTTATCTCTCTCTTCCATAACTAAAACTCGTTTTAAAATAGAAAATAACAATAAATCGAAACTCAGACACTTTTATCACAATAAGTGAGTATTGTGATATAGAAGATATAAGTTGTAGTTATGAAATAACTACATAAGTTATATAAAATTATATTTAAATATATACATTTTTGTATATATTTCGTTTACGAAACACGACACGTTACATTGATTGAGGGTTAATTCAAGAACCTTAAGTTTTAGTGGAATTTTTTTTATTTAATAAAGAAAAAACCGACTTAAGTATTCAATATCCTGCCCGGGACCGAAAAATAAACTTAATTTACATTTCGTGGAATTATTGTACTAAGAATATATACCAATTTTTAGTACAAATTAAGATTATATGTGTATATATAATCTTCTTTTCGTTGACAGGAAACGGCGTAAGAAATGTCCTGTACTTTTGAAGTGATGATTTCGTTCTTCATCACTTAAATTTATCAGTGGTAGATTAGGAACCCATTTTGTAATTATAACTCAAATATCTTGTGTTATAAAAATTGTATAGTTTAAATAAGGAAAACCCTGTATGTGGTTTTTGTTCAGACATTCTCTTGTATAGAAAATTATGTCAAATATTGTTGTGTTTAATTGGTTACATACCAATTATTTGTTTTTTCTGGAATTTTTTTTTCTCCTTCTTGCGTAGTGATTACGTGTCGTTATTTTTAAGGAAGTCAATCTCTAGAAATCGGATTATGTAGTTCTCGGTTATCAAATTAAAAAGACTCGAATAAGTCTTATATAACAGAAATTGAATTATCACACACAGTAGTTGTTGAGTGGTATGTAATATGTTTGTAAATTATAATTGTGTAAATTGTTCCCTAACTAATTATTAATTAGTTATGGGTTGTGTATTGTAATTTTTTGTAAACACGTAATTGATTGCCTCGGTATCAATATGGTAAAAAAACCAGCGTGTAAAGTCCTTCATAAATTTGAGACGAAATAAAATTGTGTTTTTTGTATTATATGCTACACCATGTCAATTATGGTGTGAATTTTTTTTAGTTGTAAGCACGTATTTGATTGCTTCGGTATCAATAAAAAGAAATAACGTGTAAAGTCCTTCATAAAGTTGAGACGAAATAAAATTGTGTTTTTTGTATTATATGCTACACCATGTCAATTATGGTGTGAATTTTTTTTAGTTGTAAACACGTATTTGATTGCTTCGGTATCAATAAAAAGAAATAACGTGTAAAGTCCTTCATAAAGTTGAGACGAAATAAAATTGTGTTATTTGTATTATGTGTTACGACATGTCAAGTGTGGTGTGTATATTTCTCATAGGAAGATGAATTATAGTATATACCCGGTAAGAAGAAATAGTTTTTGTAAAGATAACGTAATTATGTCTTAGATTCGTTGGAAATCTAAAATTGTAGGTCATTAAGGACAAATGGTGGTTGCATATTTATGTCATTTTGGGACATTATTGAATCTTAACCAAAGAATTGGGTTGATAATTGCACTTAAGGTTGTAACGTATGTTAACTCTACATACTCAATAATAACAATGCTTGTATTATAATATTTATTTGAAAGAAGACTATCACGGTTCTGGACTGAGAGGCTCATTCCCGCTCATACGATCTCTTATATACGTCTCGTACTCGCTGTCTCGCTCTCATGCTGTCCCCCTTACACACATACACCACACCCCCACACTTAAATCATAATTACATCTTTTTATTTTTACAAATTTATATAAGCCAAATATATTTAATTATTTCCATTATGTATTTAATTTCCAATTTATATGTAATTATGTATGTTCTTGACTCTTCATTCGGTGTAGCATGGGCGTTGTCCTCGAGGGCGTAACCTCCCCTCCCATGGTGTAGGCGACCTGCAAAAATCAGAGGAATTAGGAAACTTGGTCATGTCCACGTCCGAGAGTGGACCCAGGTCCAGCAAATCATCAGACCTGTCACTCTCCCCCCACCTAACCTTCCTCTCTGAAATTTGATCATGGTGGCGTTTCCACACTTGTCCTGTAGACATAATTTTTACTAAATAAACCCTATTCCCCAATCTTTTATAAATTTCTCCTAAAATCCATTTGTTTTTATCACTTCTCAAATCCCTGGTTAAAACTTTAGATCCAACATCAAAGTACTTTTTAATTTTTTTTCCTCTATAATACTTTTTTTGTTTTTGCTGACTCAATAACATCTTATCTTTAATCGTGTTATCAATCCCTTTAAAACCTTGACCTTCAACATTATCTAATATTGGAATGATTGTATTAAAAATTGATCTAATTTTCCTTCCCAAAATTAATTTACTAGGTTCAATCCCCGTAGACATAGAAGGCGTATTCCTAATATCAACCAAAAATGTTAAAAGTTTATCCTCAAAATCAGCAGGCAATTTATTATTTATCATAATTTTTTTTTAAAAATTCTTTACCGTTCTAACCCCATTTTCGGCAAGTCCGTTAGAAGCTGGATGGTTGACAGGAGATGTCAACGATTTAATATTAAAATTATGACAAAATTCCTTAAAAACTGTTGAAGTGAACGCTGTACCATTGTCACTTACTATCTGCTCCGGAATTCCGAAATTAGAAAACAATCTTTTCAAAACTTTTATTGTACAAAACGAATCTACTTTATTTACGATGTGACAGTCTATCCATTTTGTAGTTGCATCAACGATTATCAAAAAATTGTAACCACCAAAAGGTCCCATGAAATCAATATGCAATCTATTCCATATTAATCCACTGATTGGCCACGGCTGTAACTCAACTTTACATGGAGTGGGTAAACACTCCAAGCATCGAACGCACTGCTTCACAGTTGCTTCTACCTCTGAGTTCATACCTAACCAAAAAAAATAATTTCGAGCAAGATTTTTAGATTTAACAATACCTAAATGCGATTGATGTATGAAATTCAATATGATTTCCCTTAATTCCCTCGGAACCACAAATTTATTATTATAAAATAAACACGAGTCATAAGTCGATAATTTATTTCTAAAATACCAGAATTTTAACAAGTCATCCTTTAAAAACTTTTTATCCGGCCAACCATTGATTACGAACCCAGTAATGCTTGCTATGTTTACATCTTTAATCGAAAACTGCTTCATCGTTTCTTTTGAAATTGTCGTTTCCGCCTCAATTATATTTAAAAAATCCGATTCAATCTTATCAACGTTCAGACTACCAATATAATTTAAGAAATATTCGCTACCGTCGACCTCGTCGATACAATCACTTAAATTATTATTACTATTAACCGGCAATCTAGATAAGAAATCCGCTTTGTTCTCACCCGACTTGACATATTCTATATTATAGTCAAATGTTTGTAAAATCAACGCATAGCGCTGTAGCCTATTTGCCGCTAGTATTGGCACTTGTTTTTCAGTGTTCAAAATATGTACCAAAGCTTTATTATCACAAGTTAGAACGAATTTATTACCATATAAATATTGAAAGAATTTTTTTAAACCAAATATTATTGCACACGCTTCCTTATCTAGAATGGAATACCTCAATTCCGTTTTTGACAATAAACGGCTAGCGAATGCAATCGGTCTTTCCATGCCATTCTCATATACGTGACATATAATAGCAGATATACCTATATCACTCGCGTCTGTAATTAGCTTGATAGGTAATTGTGGGTCAAAATGCACCAAAATATTGTCTGACGTCAGCAGTTTCTTAACTTGCTCAAACGCAATATTGCATTCCTGAGACCATACAAATTTTATCCCTTTTTTCAACAATTGGTATAAAGGAGACAAAATACCTGACACATTCTGTATAAAAGACCTATAGTAGGAAATAACTCCCAGCAAACTTCTAAGTTCCGAAACATTTTTCGGTACACTCATTTGGGTAATAGCATATATTTTATTTTCTAAAGGCATAACTCCTTTCTGCGAAATTCTATAACCTAAATATTCTATCTCTGTTTCTAGAAAAGAACACTTATTTTCATTAATAGTTAATCCGCAATCACTTAACTTGCTAAGTACTGCTTCACAAATAGAAAATAATTCCTCTTTAGAATTCCCAAATAAAAGTAGATCATCTAAAAATACACGAACGTTCCTAAGTCCACCAACTATCGCCGTAATGACTTGCATAAAGATGGCCGGACTCGTGCTTAAGCCAAAAGGCAATACTTTATATGCAAATAAACCTATATGCGTACTAATCACACATAATTTTCTAGACTTTTCGTTCAATGAAATTTGTCCAAATGCATTTCGTAAGTCTATCTTAGCAAAATATTTTGCACCATTCAGAGATGAAATTAAATCGTCAATACGAGGTAGTGGGTATTTCAACTTCGCTAACATAGGATTCAATGTTGTTTTGAAATCAGTACAAATCCTAATTGAAGCGTCTTTCTTTTTTACAACAACAATCGGGCTTGCAATATCGCTTATTTCTACCTTTTCAATAATGTCTTCATGCAACATTCTCTGTAACTCTATCTCTACTTTCTCACGTAAACTAAAAGGTAATGGCCTCGGATTTACAAACTTTGGCCTAAAGTCCGAATTAACTTCAATGTTTGCCTCATAATTTTTAAGCCTACCCGATTTTTCTGAAAAAACATGAGCATATTTCTTCTTTAAACTTTCACGAAAAACAAGATGATTATCACAATTAATCTCACTGAATTTTACAGAATTTATTCCACTTAATCCGATACCGAAAACTTGTAAAAAATCTCTACCAACTATTGTAGAATTACCATTTTTAATTATTACGAACTGTATTTTCGCACTTTTACCTAAAAATGACACCTTTAAATTCACTTTACCTAAAACATTTAACTGCGTTCCGTCATACCCTGACAAATGAACATTATACTTTTCTAAATCGTAAGAAACAAAATATCTTAAATACACTTCATATGGTATCGCGTTTATCGCAGCTCCCGTATCTACCAACGCCGGCAATATTATGTTACCAATTAACAAATCTATATATGTGGGTTCCGGCCCCACATTATTATTAACCACGAACACCGAATTCAACCGTTTATTTTTAGTACCTACATAATTTTTATTGTATTTACACAAATTACTAGGATGACCCGATTTGTTACAATGATTACACAAAATTTTTTTCCAGCAATCTCTTTGCAAATGATTTTTTTTTTCACACAAAAAACAAGTTTTTAACGTACCATTAACCGGTGATTTACTCCGCATTGAATTTTTATTCCTGGAAGGACTATCTTTCCTGGATTTATGGAAATACTCGCTTTCCTTATGAACAACATTTAAATTCGGATTTACTTTTTTAAAAGCCACAACATGTTCCCACGTCGCCGCTAGATTAATGCAATCCGTAAAAGAAGTATTGATTGCCTCTACGAATAGCTTGTGTTTCAATTTTTCATTAAAAATCCCAATAACGAATATGTCCTTTAAACATGGTTCCAATCTCAGCTCAAAATTACAAGATAAACTTAACCCTCTCAATCTAGCCGCGTAATCTTTAACGGATTCGCTAGGAAACTGTTTACATTTATAAAATAATTCACGAGACTCAAAAATATTTTTAACTGGTTTGCAATGTGAATCAAATAATTTACATAAATCTTCAAAAGAACAAACAGAAACCTTTTTTGGAAAACATAAATCACATAATAGAGAGAAAGTTTCTTCCGTGAGGCAACTCAGCAAAAATGCTCTTTTGCGTTCTGGTGACAACAACTTATCATCATTTAAAATGAGGGCCTGATCCAATCGTTCCCTGAACAATGACCAGTCTCCCGTTCTGTAACAGAACGTCCCCAAATTCTTACAAATCGCCTCCATTGGGAGAAGAACTGAAACAAGTTGAATAAAATATACGTATCTCAGCCCTTCCAGAGGTTATGTGAATCACCAACGTCTCAGCACCCTTTTCTGGCTCCGTCTCCCTTCAGCTGCGGACACGATCACCTTCCAAGGTCTTCCTTCCCGCTGTAGCGACAGAACCCCGGTCCCGGATTCCGGCCAATTCACCCTTGATGCCGATCTTGATCCTGGATCTTCTGCGTACCCCGTGTAACGGTGTACTCTCGACAAAATGTTGCAATGTCGGCTCCCACACACGTGTAAAATTGCGTTTTTACCGCGCAATTTGCCCGGCCCGATCTGCGTGCTCGCCTCGGCTGCGTGTGAATTCTCCAATTTGATAGCCTTTTATTATTCTTCTTCTTCCTTCAAAATTTAGCGATCCAACGCCCAAAAGCGCCAGACTATACTGTGATCACCAAAAATTCGAATAATCTTCTTGAATCATCTGATTCTCCGTAAACTTCTAATAATTTAAGAACTACCGTGCTGCGCCACTGTAACGTATGTTAACTCTACATACTCAATAATAACAATGCTTGTATTATAATATTTATTTGAAAGAAGACTATCACGGTTCTGGACTGACAGGCTCATTCCCGCTCATACGATCTCTTATATACGTCTCGTACTCGCTGTCTCGCTCTCATGCTGTCCCCCTTACACACATACACCACAAAGGTCATTATGGGTTTTGTCTGGTTATTTGGTGAGAACACTTTATGAGTGGTCTAATTGTTTTGTCGAACGTTATCGTTACGACGTGCGGGTGTTTCTTGTTAACACCTGGTACAGCGCTGTACGGTTTACAGGAAGTAAATCGTTAAATGTTATAGGATGATATTAGCCTTAGAATTAATTACATGGGAGGGTTTGGTAGCGTTGACCTGTATAATCTATATGCGAAACGAGAGGTTGGTCTATATGCCTAAGAATTATTAGCAACCAGACAAACCATGACTAAATGAGAATATATTGTTAAAATCTTGAGTAGAATTTTTTGTTTTTTTCAGTTTTTCAAAATTATCAATGGATAATAAGAAATAACATAACATATGTACTGATACTTGTGTTGTATAGTGTCAAGAATTTCATTGTAAGTGACGCAAAAATGGGTTGATTTCGGTCAATCGCATGATATAATCAGCGTACATATTCCCTAACAGGAATATTGTGTATAAAAAACCATGTCTAGTTTAAGAATTTCATTGTAAAAAACGCGAAATATGGGTTGATTTTGGTCAATCGCATAAGCGTATAATATTCTCTAACCAGAATATCATTATGTATAAAATTGTACAATTGTGAACATGGCTTAGTTTGTTCTTCTTTGTGGTTTGATGGAAAGTGTAGGCCTGGTGGTAAATTGTGTACATCCGTTCGGATATACCACATTGTATGCTACATTTGTTGTTTTGGTGTTGTCTTAAAAAAAAGAAAGCCAGGTGTATTCTTTTTGTTTGGAAAGAAGGCCATGTGTATTCTTTTTTTTGTTTGAAAAAAAGTTGTGTATGTAAATCATAGCGTGTTTTGTATCGCGCCTTGGAGTTCATTTCTGCAATTATTTTTGAAAGAGGTTTGGCAACCCTTGTTCAGTGTACTTGTTAGGATTGTTCAACTTGGCTCTCAGGTAGTTAAATTTTTGTTTTGGCTCTTAACCACTCGAACGATCGCGCGTCAAAAAACTTTTTTCTCCGATTGCTCGCGGTTTTTTGGCGACGATTTTGAATATTTTCCGCCAACATTAAAAAAATCAAACCTCCGAATTTTAATACGGAGACATAAAACTGATTGTAGTGCTATACAGCCAATGAATTCACCTATATTTTAATAATTATTCTATATTTTTAGAATTGATAGATAAATTATTAAAAAATCTTAAACTTTATAAATGCGCGAAATTTGCGTTTTTGTGATTTGAAATTGCCGCCAGTGGCAGTTTTAAAAATCTTTATAGAATATTTTCTACGTTTTTATGTTCTCTATGGCCTGTTTGATAATCACAGATGCAAGAGTGTAATAGAAAAATATTTTTTTGCATGTTAAGATCTCTTCAAAAGTTTGGTCAGAAAATAATTTTGTAAAATTTGAGTGCGTGACGCGTCAAAATTGAAATCACTGTATTATGCTATATAATAAATTTACCACAAAAACTGGTATAACGTTAGGAAGATACATTAACTGTCTACAAGTATTAATAAGCATAGTCGCCGTGTTGGCTTTATTTTATTCATTTGATGAATTATACAGAGAGCCTATTTCACGATGTCAAAATCATGGTGCTACTTTTTAAATAATTGTAAATTAGAACTGGAGATTTGTAACCATGTTTTTATATTACGTGCAAAACGAGGAAATAAGGCTTAAAGTGAGATATATATCATAGATATAAACATTGCCAATATTTCAGGGGGATACTTTGAAAGTTGATGAAATTCACCAATATTTGACGAAAAATCACTTCTGACAGCTACCTTAAGATCAATCTACATAGGTTAAATCGGAATATGTAAAATGATGATAAATTTGTATATATATATCAAACCTTTGTATGACCGTAGAATGGCAAATAAAATCATAGTGATAATTTTATATCTAAACGCAAAGGTATCGAAAAAAATGGGGGATGGAAAATAATTGATGGAACCAATAATTGATTTATTTATTAAGCCCTTATATCCTTTTAAATCAATATTACAGTTGTATGGTTACAATGAAAGAGCAGTATATTGATTTAAACATTGTTTACACACTTTGTCATAATAAAAATGTATTCAGTTTATTGGTTTATTCATAATTTAAGAAAATCAATACATAATAATATCATTGTGCCTCGCTATAGAGTGAGATTCTGAGTATCGCTCTGGTGAGGGACCACCATTCAGAATTGAACATTGCTTGAATTGGCTAAGTTATGTTTAGTGACTAGATCTGGAAAAGCCTCTTTACAGAAAAATTGACAAAATATAATTAAGACATAAAAATAAAACGAGTTATTTAATGTGTACAATAAACAGGGAAAAATTAGAATACCTGTGCATTTGTTCATGCATATTTCAATGATCAGAATTGAAATATACATATTAAATGTCCACCGAACCTTATCATATAGAACCTTTGAGGACAACATAACATGAGACGTGAGTATGCGGAAAGAAATGATTAAGTCCAACCATCCAGGCCATCATAATTGATGTTCAAACAAATTTAATTAAATTTATAAATTTTAATTTCATAACTAAAAAACCAAAAAAGAAAAAAATTAAATAAAAAAAAACCCTCAGCAAATCTATATTGTAGTGTGATATGGCTTCATGCAATCATAGCATAATGCCACATCACACTTTGTAAGGGTCCTTTTGAAAATGTTATTTATGCTGCACCACGCACATTTCACCTTTTTCCCGCTACGGACCACGAAGTGGTTGCCTTTCAGGATAGGTCGCAGAGTCTTTCCTTCAGCTATTAGGCCAATGGTCCGCACAGTCGTGTCAATTTGACTATGACAGAACAGCAGAAAGAGTTCATCCGCAACCTCACTCCTGAAGTTTCGGTACAAAATGCGTTTATTTTCCTTGCGGAGCTTTGAGCGGTACAATATATACGCATTCTGCACCGAAACGCTTAGTAGTCTCCTGAAAAGCTTCTTGTACCAGACCAGGTTTCGCTGTCGTTCAATGGGGAAGCCTGACAAAAGCTGATCTTTTCGGTCAACCCCCCCCATTACCTTGTTATAGTCTAGTACGAGTTGAGGTTTGTAAGTCTGATTGATCTGCATACCTGTTGGTCTCTCTCGCGATCAGTTCAACGAAATCTGCATTTTGATGCAGATTTCGATTTCAGATTTTAAGAAAGGTTTGCCCATTTCGTCGCTATTAAAAGTTGGTCTTGGCGTGCCTGTGAAAGTCTCCCTTATCCCGTAAGATATCATTAGACCAATCGAAAGAGTAACCTTCAGGCGGCAGAATCGAACGCATTGCCTCACTATCTACCTGGTCTTGTCTACTAAAGTCTATGGGAGTTAGGTGAAACGTTGATAATATTATGATAAGGTATTGGTGGCATGCAGAAGGTATCCTCATCGCTCTCTTCGTGGTCGACGTCGCTCGCTTCGTCATATCGTCGCTCGATCTGTCCATATCCATTTCTGAAACAACAGAAAACCCAAATTAATTTAATGTGTCTATATTACGATAACCCACTGCCTCTGGTACGGCTTTTGACTCGCAATACGATGGTCGCGGGATCAAATCAAATAAATTATATTTGAATAATTAGTGTTATTTTCACACAAAATTCATTAAAAATAATATATGTTATATTTGCGGCACGTTCCAGAGTGGAAGATACCCATAGTATCGCCCTGGTGTAAGACCCCATTCAGAATTGAAACGTTGCTTGAAATGGCTTTAGCCGTGTTTGGTGACCAGTTCTGAATAGCCAGGTACTTTTCCACCTCCCTCTTCCACACCTCCTTCCCCTACCCGCTACCTTCAGCCTCACAACATACCCCGATTGGGGATACCATAGTCTCACTGGCTCCATACGGTTGGGAGCAATTGATACTCATGTGCGGTAAGCACATAAAAAAATATATATCTAATGATTTTTCACGGGTCTGCGTTAGTATTTAAATTGTGGTTGATAAAAAAGGCTCTTGTGAGGTATTCATATAAAAAAATAAATAAAAAGTTAATCAAATACTTGAGGCGGGCAATGTCAGGAGTCAGAATAGCACAGTCAGGTAGGTATGGAATGAAGAAAAGAGTGTGTGTGCCAAAATCGAGTTGCATGGTGGTTCATCCTCTCTGCCTACCGAAATGGCGTGAAGGTAAGTTAGTTAGTTTTATAACTCACGGTTTCCAAGTACAGACTCTTCTAGTACAGCTGCCTCGTCCACGTTACTGTTTCTGCCCATGTCTGACTCTGAAATAAAAGAAAACACAAATTTACAGTAGAATTTGGATATAATGACTTTGCATTTAACGGTCTACTGTTTTAAGTGACGATAATGCAAACTCTAGTAAGGTTTCATAGCTTTTAGTAGGAAAACGTATCCGTTTAAAGTGACCAACTACGTAAAGCGACCTATTTTAATGATAATTTGTCCGGTTACAAAACCCACCTACCAATACAGCCTCGCTTTTGACTAGGAAGCTCGACACAATGAGTCCCGTGAAGCGAAAGTGTTTTTTCAATTTAAGAAAAAAATGCTGTATTACACCGTTTAGAAGCCGGTGAATCAAATGTAATTCTCGCAAAGAAGTTCTGCATGTCTTATTTCTCACTCTGCAATACCCGTTACAGAAAAAAAAGATGTGTAATGATGCATCCACGTCATAACAACAATACATTTTGTATGTTTGTTATGTGGAATTTTTAAGTACTATGCCTATTTCCTGCCAATATACCAACAGTGAAACTGTGCTAGGGATATCAATATAAAATATAGATAATTGATTTTATATTGAGCCCCTGGTTTGACATTTAAAAAAATAAACTCACCGTTCCCAAACGCCGACAATTCTTCGTAGAATGGCACGTCCACCCACAGCTCGCTGTGATAGCCGGCCTCCGGAGAGAAGAGTTCCCCACTCCGCGATGTCCCAGGTAACGGCTCGGGAGATGCTGCACGGATAGGCATAATTGGTGCATTGGGAGCCGTTGATTGGGTGTGGACATCCACGGTGGTGGTACGGGTCGTGGCAACGGTGAAGGCGTCCCTTGTGAAAAGGGACACGTTGTTCTCTCCGGAGATGGAATTCTGAAAACATTTACATAAATCATATAAATTGTTCTCATTCACGTGTGAAACAGTAAGTACAGTATGTAAATAAACAGTAAAATTAGAACTCTGTAAAATATGCACTGAATGTGCCAAATGCACAGAGCGCTGATCTTACCAACTCTCACTGTAAGAGTGGAACGCTGTCAGGAAAAAACAATAATATTGTATCAAGCATCTAAATACGATTGCTTACTTTTGTTTAGTTTTTCTTGGAGGTGCGGTAGGGAGCAAAATGCGCGCCGCCTGCTTCTTGAATTTTCGGCTTTCCAGCTCTAGCCGGAAGGAAGCAGGCAGGGCCCTAACAGCCTTTAGGGCCTTGACGCGATCCTCTCGCACCAGTAGCAAAGCAGGGTCGCTGTTTAAATAAATACAAATATATGATGAGTTCAACGGCCACAGCAAAGTACTTTCATAAAAAAACATAAAAAAATACTAACACTCCAGACGAGGCTGCAATTGCAGCTCTGCGTTGACGTCCACGTGCAGGTAGTCCGGCACCAGCTCGTACTCCACCTCTCCCTCTTCCTCTGCCACCTCTTGCAGTCAGCACCACTCTATATATTTTAAATTGAAAACACTTAATGTAAGTAATGTAAAATGTAAAATGTTTAAATTTTGTTAAATATTGCACTAATATAAAATTTGAAAATAATTATTGGGTCGTGGAGTGATCCCTTTCCCTGGACGACAGCTGTTTCTGCACAAATTTGGTAAAAGTAAACAAATTAATTAATTATACAACTAAATTACTAAATTTTTATTGTGTGACGAAGGCTTTACACCATTTTACATGTGAAAAAGAGTCAACTTT
Source organism: Hesperophylax magnus (assembly GCA_026573805.1). Lineage (NCBI taxonomy): Eukaryota > Metazoa > Arthropoda > Insecta > Trichoptera > Limnephilidae > Hesperophylax > Hesperophylax magnus. Next base: position 266,062 of record JAIUSX010000222.1, on the reverse strand, counting down.
TTGACATATGACTTAAAATAATTGGTTAGCAAATATCTGTATTAATAATGAACCAATTCAAATAAAACTTATATATATCTCTTTGTTTTGAATCACTGTGATGGAATATCTATATTTCAAATGCGCGAGTGCAGTATTTAAGACATTATTGTAAATCAAAAACAGATGACGTCTTCAGTTGACGTAATCTTACACAAAAACTTCAACCAAAACAATATAATACAAACAAACGAATTAAAAACGCATTTCAAAGATAGATAAGTCAATCATGATTACACAGATATATAATTATGCGTTAAAAACCCAATAAATTAATTACTTACGGCATTTTAGGAAGAGTCCAAAATTTCGTGAATGTTGAAAATTTATAATTATGTTTTTGACAGGACGCCATAAAAAAACCGCGAAAACTCGTTAAATAATACTTCAAAGACAACGGATAAGTTCATAGACAAAGAGAATATATTATCAGCTATTCGATAAAACAAGTAGCTGGCCATATAAACGTTTTAAATAATTACAATAAATATTTTACGAATGGTAGAAAAATCGGTCCATTTTTGGACCGATATCAATCGCAGAAAAATAAAAGTGGTCGATTTTTCGACCGAAATCGTTCCAGTGGTTATGTTAGGGAGTGTTTAAATCTTTGTGAAATGAGGTAGCTCTGTACCTCTCGTACGGCAAACAGGAGGACGTTGCCCTGCTTCAGCTACGTTGCCTGGGATCTTCTTTCGTCGACAAGGAGGGTAGTGTTATGTTTGCACATAGCTTGCAAGAGCTAACTGCGCAGTTATGTATATCCACACGATTGCAGGAAACGGACCACGCACTGATGGCGTGTTAGATCACTAATACATACACGTACATCCGCGACGTCTCTGCATGACACGGGTCACGCGAGCTATCAACCAATCGGATATCGTAGAATACCCCTTCCACTTGCGCCCGAAGCAGGTCAAGTACTCGCGGCCAGCTGCCCACGCGCCAGTTCCCTGGGAGACGCGTAGAATGCAACATGCTGTGTTAGTTCCGAGTTAACATTTGCCGCCCAAATCGGTGTCGCCGTAAATATGGACCGGCGGATTTGTTTCACCTTGCGTGCCGCCTCTCCAGTACAAGTTCTCCACTTCAAAGGGATGCCCAGAACCACAGCCCTCTGATATCGTAGAGCTGTGTCCTGTCTCCTTCTGCCGATGTCGCCCACCAGCACCTTACATTATATAGCCGAGTCATGTCTCTGCCCACGCCGCCAGCCTCGTACCCCTGTGATGCTGGCTGCTCCACCTACCAGACACCCCAGGCTGAGATCGTGAACTTGTAGACCCCGGCCTCAGCCCTGGGCGTCTGCCACTCCAGCCTGTTTGTGTGGAGCCCCTTGGCCCTCCAACCAGTGCCCCCGCCCTGCTCCATCGTCTCTGCGTCTCCAGCCGCCGCCCTGGCGCCCCTTTTGTCGTCCAGCGTGGTGTGCCCTCGTGGCCGCCTTTCTGCATCAGCCCTGCATCATTCTGGCGCCCCTTTTGTCGTCCAGCGTGGTGTGCCCTCGTGGCCGCCCTTCTGCACCCGCCCTGCACCCTGCCCTGGCACCTGCCATGGCACCTACTGACCGTCTCACCGCATCCGCCGTAAATTACACGTGAGCTAATAATATACCTTTGTCAATCAGAGCCCTTAGAGTCAATAGATTGCCTAGTAACAAGTTAGGCCTTAAAAAGCTATGTACCTTTTTTAGATCTGTTTGATAACCTGTATTACCTGTACAATAAACATATTGTATCACAGACACATGTTTCATTGGGAGACTGACTATAATCCACACCCTGATTGGAGTATCAAGCTCTGCCGCCTGCCTTGTGCGGCGATGGCTATTTGTGTAACTCACCTATAATATATTACATGGCATAAACGCTAATGTAACAACAGTCAGTTCGACAGGAGACCAACGATTACTTTGCTGAACTTGAACAGAAGGACTGGGCTACTGCGCATAACATTTCAAAACTGACGATTCTAGCTAGCTCGCATTGTTTCAACGAAATAAATTTGTTAGTAAAAGAAATTGCCCGTCCTACTATGAAAATATGGTGAAATAAAATAATGAATAATAAAGCTTTTTGATGGGCTTAAATTTAAAATACAAACGACCGATAGTTGGAACATCAATTTATGGTACATAATGAAATATAAATGATCTTCACAGTTTCTGTTTGAATCTAGATGATTCCCATTGAACTAGTGAACTGTGAACAAGGTAGGGAAGGTATGTTATTATTAAACTTTACAACAACGTGAAGAGGTGAAGTCTGTATGGACAATATTTTAGATCTTTTGTTTTGCTTGCCCTGAGTTTTGGATTTAGTGACAACAGCCAGTTTGATATTTGCCTCGTTAACATCTTGAACTTCGCGTTATTCATAGTTATAAAATTAAAACAAAATTTTAGATTTATAAATGATTTAAAAAAAAAATTAAGTCTTCTGTTTCTTCGTTTTTCCTTTTCATTTAACTTTAACCTTTGTTTTGATAAAATATAGGACTATGTTTTAACTGAATCCTGTCTTATTAGTATTGTGTTCATAGTCTTAGGTATATTATTCAAAAGTCATGTATTACGGTATTTTACTTACAGGGGTTGCGGAAATAGTATAAAGTTTTGTTTGCCATAATTTACAGTTTTATATTACTGATAAATATGATCACCTACTATACAGAGACAAAATATATTTACCTACACATTATAATTTATAATACATACATACTTTTTATTAAAAAAATTCAACCAGTTTATTTCCTTTTTTGATATAATGTTTATCCGCGTCACTAGCAAAGCCTGGTTCTGTTCTGAAACACAACAATATTGCAAATTCTGTTATTAATAATATTTCAATAAATCTTTAAAAATATTTAAAACGTATTACGAAATGCAGGAAAAATACAAATATACCAAAAAATACATTAAAAATACATGAAAATTGAAATCCAAATCATAAGAGGAAGTGCGAAAATAAATGCAATCTCATTAATACATTTTAAATCTTTATTAAACATGTTTGAAATAAGTGTTTTTACTGTTTTTTTAAAGAAATATAATTTAATAGTAAAGTATTTATGTAGATGTTAATATATTAAATAAAAATAAGAGATTAATGCTTATTAGGCGAGTTTGAAATAATATATTTCACTTCTTCCAGCGTTGTGGGTTTGAAGGAAGACATTTTCTTTCCTTGTACCAGCGGTGTTGTTCCTTCTGCTAAAAGGATCAAGGAAGATTACGAATGTAAACGTCTATTCTATGTAACTTAAAAAAGGAATAATATTCTATGTTTAGTTCACGAACTTTGGTTGATGATATAATATGTTGTGCCATAGCGTAATTTCTTCCTTTATAACAGCGCGGCGGTGTGGTTCCTTCTGTTAAAAAGATCACGGAAGATTACGAAGGTAAACATCTGTTTTATTTTACTTGAAAAATAGCCATCCTAAGTTATTTCAAATATTCTTAATATAGTAAGAAATGATTGTCTTAATTAGTTATTTTATTTGTCATTATTTAAGTAAATTTTTTTTTTGATACTTCAACACCTCCTTTAAATTTTTTTTTGTTCTTTAAATTCTTGTATTTCTTGTTACTATCTTTATTGTGTTAATGGCAGATAATGGGCTATGCTATCCTTTGCTAACGTGGGAGATGTGCGTGATTATCTCGTTGACAGAACGAAGGGATCGTGATAAATATGAAATTGTTTTGACGATTTTTCCGACATCATTCCTGTTTTCCATCCGGAAAATATTTACTCAATCTATAGGAGGAGATGTCATCCAGCATCGGGTAAGAAATAGACTCTGGCCGAAAGCGTTGGAAGTGACGGAGATCGAAAGATTTCAGATTCACGACCTGATGATTTTTATATCCCTGATCTTAACCACTGGGATCCGAGGATACCATTATCTACCTACTTCGATATTTAAGGTGAGCAGGAGGTAAAGAACTATAGAGCGAGCGGCTGCGACATCATGGCTAAGTACTAGGTATTAACGTTGCGGAACCATTCGTTATATCGAGGAGATGCCTCACTCAAATTAAATATTGCTATGACTTTTATGACTGCGGACAAAAGATTGGTGAATGTTCTGTATTGCACATACAATAAACATATATCATTACCTTTACTGGGACGATAAGATGTATAAGCAGACACCAAGAACTATCAGAGAGTATTGTGACTGCAGAGGTGAAGGCGAGGAAAACTGAATCCGAATTTACACGCGAAAACCAGATTGGTGTTCACGGGACTCCCGAACTCCTGATATTGCAGACTGCAAACAACTTCGGTATATGTTTATGTTTGAGGTTAGTGGAGCGGACTCCTTACTTTCACCATGCTGGCAGAGTTCACCTGATTTAAGATTTTGGGAGAGGTTGACGCTACTTAAGCATCGCGTCACCCACGTATCTGAAATAGTTCGTGACATCAGGCTGTCATGCCCATCGAACCGGAGCAGCTCCTTGTACCTAAATCTTCAGCAATCATCATCATCATCATGATTATTTAAAACCAAGGACCCACATCTCAAAACCATAATGATTCACACCTCATCACCCTTCAGTAGGAGGCACAATATGTCATTAATTTCACCTGTCGCTGAGCGATACTTTAATGCATACCTGGAGGCGTTGGGGTTGGGCTATTTTAATTTACTACTAGGAACGGAGGAGCCAACTATAAACTAAACAGGTTATGTATCTTTGACGGCCGGCATAGTCCAGTGGTAACGCATTGGACTGCCATTCCGAAGGTCGCGGGTTCGAGCCCGGCGTGCGCAAATAAATTTTATTTGATTAATTTGTGTTATTTAACAATTAATTAATTAAAATAATATATAGTATATTTGCGGCACGTTCCAGAGTGGAAGATACTACCAGTATCGCCCTGGTGTAAGACCACCATTCAGAATTGAAACGTTGCTCCAAATGGCTTTAGCCGTGTTTAGTGACTAGATCTGAATAGCCAGGTACTTCCCCACCTTCCTCTTTCCCTTCCCCACTTACCTTCAGCCTCACAACATCCCCCAATTGGGGATGCCATAGTCTCACTGGCTCCAGACGGGAGCAGTTGGGACTCTTGTGAGGTATTCACTATAAAAAAAAATAGTCATTCCTTAAATATCTACTCGTAGAAATAACTTAAAAAATTAACAAACCGTAGTTAAATTAGTAACCTAGAATCGGTGCATCTTGTAATGAATTTATTTAGAGTGAATTACATGTACATGTATGTAATTGTTCCATCGAATTAGAATTAGCAGTAACCAGAAACATATCGGAGAACAAAAAAGGTAGGGAACAAGTAGCTAAATTCAAGGGAATCAGCCATTGTCTTATTTAAAAACCACACAGAATGTAACACGCCTTCATCTTAAAGAACCAAAGTTACCACAACCACAAAATAATCCTTAAATGAATTAACATATATCGAAACAAAAAATGTACACAACGTGACAGATTAATTCGATAATATTGATGGGTTGATGTACCGCAACAAGCATGTAGCTAGGAATAGCTAAATGCTTAGGTAGGCTAAGGCTAGCGTATGTAGTATTAACACTTGTGCCTTAAAACGGGATATGGGAATCGTTGGTTGAAGGGGGGAACATTACATTTCTTGTTCTATGTTCTATATCCTAGCATTTTCTGTTTCTGTGTTATCCATATTATTCTTTGGATTAAATTATTGAGTAAAACTACAAATTGTAATTTTTAAGCATTGAAAACGATATTAGAAAATCTAAAAGAATTTTTTAATGATAAACTAATGTTTATAAGAGAAGGTTTTATGCATAGCATAAAAGATAACAAATAATTATAAATTTAGCACTAACACAGCCTTTCCTACAAAAATAAAGTTGGTTGTTTACAGCTGGAAGAAATATAAAAATATAATAAGCAGTTATTGTTGATTGAGGTACTAGTACATATTGAATCATTTGGCGGGTTGGAAATTAGCCGACATAGCTCAGTGGTTTCAGAGGAATAAAATCAACCATGTCGTTTCCAGTAATACCGAGGTGTCCCAGAACCCAGGCCAGGACCACTGCTGCATGAGCCAGCGAGATGGAATGCAGTAGGTCCCTGATCGAGCAGATTACAGAGTCGCTAATGAAATTGATTGGGGATGCGCTTATTTTTGGTTGAGAGCTAAGCGAGTCTGAAAAGATTAGTGCGTTTTTAATATTTAATGATTTTACTGTATCTTCTTTGATAGCTATGCATTCAGCAGAGAAAATGGAGAATTCTTCGGAAAGTTTGTGTTGGAAACACAATTTTCTGTGAGGCACATAGACACTGGCCTCGCAATGGGAGTCCTGACTCAGTTTGGAACCATTTGTGAATTTTTTTAATATAATTTAGTAAATTCTACATTACTTGATTGAGCTGAGTTTTTAATGTGTTTTTTAACTTTTTCCTATAAACTGATGGACCTTCGGATAGAAAGTGAGGCTTTCATAGGGACATGATTATAAGGAAAGAGATTCATTGAAGAGGGGAATAATTTTTCCAGAAGGGATTTGAATTAACTTAATACATTAAGGATTGATGTTTAAGAATCAAGGGATGGGATGTTATTGAACGTATTTTGAAAACATATTTTTCTGTTCGGCATGGCCTTCGAAGGGAGGTTCGCAGCATTCCACTTGCATTGCGTTGATTAGGGAATATTTCATGGCTCCTAAGACAAGGTGAAGAGATTTTGACTGGATTTTATCTAATTTATGAGAATTTGAAGTGGACATTGGATCAAACAGACAAGTTCTATGATCCTGATGGCTTTGGATGAGGGCATTGTGTAGAAGTTTTAAAGAAGCTGGGTGGGATCCCCACCACACACCGGATAGACATTAAAGGGATTGATGTTGCTTTCACATTTTTTAACAACGTTATTTATACAGTGTTCCAAGTAAGCTTGCAGTCCAAAATATAACTTAACTTCCTTAGAGATAGGGATGACTTCATCGCAAAATTATACCTGAATATCCGGGAGCTTTCGTCGACGAGTGAAGATGACAACTTTGCTTGAGGGTTGTTAATTGCTGTTTTTAAAAAAGCATGTTCTTTAATGTCACAGGTGACATACATAGAATTTAGGTATATAAAAACACACGCGTATTCGAATGCAACGTTGTGTCACGATTTCAAAGCGATCGGTGAAGAATTTTTGGAGAGTTTGAAGAAACGAAAATTTACATCTTTATTTATATAGCCCTCGTTGGTTATCAGATATAATATTAATCTGATAACTAAGATTATAATTATCTGAATACAAAGAAAAATTAATTAGTAGCCTAATTAGCTCACCCAAAATAAATCGGATCATTATCAAAAATATTTCATTATTTTTTTATTAATAGACATTTACAAGACCTTGATACAATGAATCACCATATTAGGCAACTGCCTGTTTCATTGTGACAAATACATTATACTTATTTTGAATTAAAGGTAAACACAAAGAATTTGGGCCTTACTTCTAAATGTACTTTTTAATAAACGTTTTAATTTCTTCATTAAAACGCCTTTGTCCAAAAACCGATGGGTAGAATATTGTCTACTTAATAATTGTTCGCGCAATATATAGGGGATTGTTAGGTATGCATCCACAGGCTTACTGGACAAGTGTAATGTCAATACAAAATCCTGCAAATGTCCTACCTACCCTTTTACCCATCCCAAAATGTCACCATGATAAAAATATTGTTGCGACACATGTAAAATCTGACAAGTGGTGTCAGTTGCTTATCAGAGTTCGGAGTGATAATTAATATCAGACAGGGCGATTAAACGTATATTTTGTGAAGTTAAATCAACAAATACTCCTGGAGACGTGTGATAGTCATCAACGGGTGAGTCCATCTTTCCTGCTTTCCAATCTGGGCTTATCTTGTGCTCCAGAAGCCCAGATTTATACCTTTGATTATTGCACTGTCCATCGGGTTTGTCGGATGCATAAATCGTCCCATAACCTATCATTCGGAGTAGTTTGGGACTGGTCCTTTGGGCGTGTGGCATATCACACCACCTCTAAAATATATAGTGGAGTCGCAGCTTCGCGACACCATTTTTGGTTCTTTCGAGCCGGATTACCAACGGGGTATTTAAAATTAACATATTTAAAGTTATAAATAAATATTATTTCCTCTTTATACTTTGTTAATTTGTATGTACTAGGTTGCATTTGTAATTATTGTTGTGTTTAAATTCCTACATACAATTAATCATGGCGACTAGCGATAGTACTCAGGATATTAAAATCAAGTTAGTAGAATCGAAGATTAATTTGATGCATAATCGTGTTAATGAATTATACGAGAAAGCGAAAAGTATTGCGGACAGGGAGACGAGAAGTTCGGAGGATTTTCTTAAACAAACGGTTAATATAGCTACATATTATGCACAATTTAACACATTTTGTGATGAATTTCATACACTTCAGTTGAAAAAGGATTCAAATTACAATATGAATTTCGATTTATGGAGTAAATTCGAAAATAAGTACTGTTTTGTAGTTTCTATACGCGAAAGCATTATAGCAAAGCAAGATTCATCACGTGATCGACAGAAGTTAAATAATTTACCATTAATTAAGCTCCCACCGATCGAGATGCCATCGTTCGATGGTAATCAAGAGAATTGGTCGATATTTTATGAAGCTTTTAAATTAAACATTCACTCAAATGAAAATTTGAATACGTCGCAGAAGATGCAATATCTGATAGGGAAACTCCAAGGAAAGGCGTTATCAGTTTTTGCGGGAATACTTCCGAACGAACAAAATTATTTTTTAATTTGGGAAGCTCTCGAAAAGAAATATCAGGACAAACGCGTGCTAGGTACCTTTTATCTGAACAATATTTTGAATTTAAAATTATTGGCACCTAGTAACCCAAATGAGTTAAATAATTTTATTGAACGGTTTGCGTCTTCCATAGCTGCACTCAAGGAATTAGGTATTGATGACCTAACCGATTTTATAATATTACATATTGCACTGAAAAAATTAGATATACAGTTGGTGCAAAATTTCGAAATGTCTATACGGGAGAAAGCTATACCTACATATAGCGATTTAATAGAATACATTCGGTCGCATGTCAAAATCCTAGAACGAACTGGGCAAAATGATAATAAAGTTGTTAATAATAAAAACAAAGTTACGCATTCATTCGCTGTGGTCGAACAGAAGTCAAGTAATAATAATCGTAATAGGTGCCGGAAATGTAATCATTCTGATCATGTTGAATTGTTTAAATGTGAACAATTTAACGAATTAAGACCAAATGCTCGCTTTCAGTTTGTGAAATTAAATAATTTATGTGTAAACTGCTTAAGCGATAAACATAAAACTGTGAAATGTCCATCTAAATCGGATTGTAGAATTTGTAAAAAACGACATCACACCGCTCTGCATTTTGAGAGCACGGTGAATACTGAAAGTCAATCGAAAAACGAAGCCATTACATTAATAGCGCGTAATAATAAACATTATAATAATTTTTTGCGGGTAATATAGCTACGAATGTACTACTGTCAACCGCGCAGTTATTTGCTTATGACAATAAAAATAATCAAGTAAGCGTAAGGTGTTTAATTGATTGCGCATCGCAACAAAATTTAATCAGTTTAAACACTTGTAATGAATTAAATCTTAAAATATTTCCTTTAAATAATTCAGTAGTTAAAAGTGTTGGTTCAGTAGAGACACCAATATTGGGACACGTTGCGTTAAAAATTAAATCCCGCGTTTCAGAAGATACTTATAAAATTAGTCTATTAGTTGTCGATAAAATAACTGATAAGCTTCCTACACAACATGTTGACACAAAGTCATGTGAGCATTTAGTGGGTTTAAACTTAGCGGATGAATCCTGGAACGTTCCATCCGATGTTGATATCTTATTAGGTGCACAGTTATTTCCATATATTCTGCTGGGGAATAAGGTTTTATCTAAACATAATACGAATGCACCACCGGCTATACAGACAGTATTCGGGTATATTGTAATGGGTGAAATACCTACGTGTACGCCGGAGGTTTCGTGGACGTTCGGCCCCATAACCAATGTAGATTTATATAATGCGTTATCCAAGTTTTGGACGATGGAAGACATGCCTATTAAGTCGTTGATGAGTGCTGAAGATGCAGAATGTGAGAAAATGTACCTCGAGTCAGTCCAACGGGATGAATCGGGAAGGTATATTGTATCTTTACCGTTTAAGATAGATCCTAATAATTTAGGTGATTCGCGCCGTGTCGCGCAGCGTCGATATGAATATTTAGAACGGAAATTTAATACTTCGCCAGAATTGCATTGCAGTTATAATGAAGTAGTTTCTGAATATCTGGAAAAGGGATATATGAGGGTTGAAGTTCCGTCTTCATCTAATATTGATGAGGGATATTTCATTCCTCATCACGCAGTAATTCGTAAAGATAAATCAACAACTAAAACTCGTGTTGTATTAGATGCAAGTACAAAGACCAGTTCAGGGTTGTCACTTAATGATACTTTGTATACAGGTCCAAATTTGCAATCTAATTTATTTACACTTTTAATTAAATTTCGCTTATTCGCTGTAGCATTAACCGCAGATGTTAAGCAAATGTATCTACGTATAATGGTAACGGAAAGCCATCGTAAATATCAAAAAATTCTTTATAGATTTCACGAAGATGAACAAATTGGAGTTTATCAATTTAATTCACTCGCGTTTGGTTTGAACTGTTCACCATTCCTAGCAATGCGAACTATACGGCAGCTAGCGAGCGATGAAAGAAATCGTTATCCGAAAGCGGCGGAAGTTGCAATTAATGATTTATATATGGACGATTTTGTATATTCTGTAAATACTATAAGTGAAGGCATCACTTTGGCTACAGATTTAATGGCGATGTTCAAGTGTGGAGGATTTGAATTAGTCAAATGGTCGAGTAATTCTCCTCATTTACTGGCCCAATTACCAGAGTCGCACCGCGCGACAATGGATTTTTCGGATAAATGTAGCATTTTAGGATTAAAATGGGATCCGATATCTGATTGTTTTCGATTTATGATATGTCCGACGGAGGAAAAAACTATATGTAAAAGATCAATTCTTTCCACAATAGCTCGTTTATTCGATGTATTAGGTTTGGTTGCTCCGGTAATTTTATATGCCAAATTACTTTTACAAGAGCTGTGGTTAGAGAAAGTAGGATGGGACGAGGAACTACCCCAAAGTATTGTTAATAGATATGTCAAATTCAAGGAAGAATTACCGATGCTTTCTAATTTAAATTTACCTCGATATTTGGGAGTAAAGGAGGACTGCACGATAAATATTATCGCCTTCGCAGATGCGAGTATGAAAGCATACGGTTGTGTAATATATCTTCATGTCACGGATAAGGGTGGCAACACTACAATGAATTTGATATGTTCTAAATCCAAGGTGGCCCCTCTGAAAACAGTGTCGCTCGCTCGATTGGAATTATGCGGTGTGCTTATTTTATCTAGACTCGTTAGATCTATTATAGATACTTATAGAAATCGCGTTTCGATAAACGATATATTTGCTTTTTCAGATTCAAAAATAGCACTTTCTTGGATTCACTCGTCCCCTCACCGGTGGCAAACTTTTGTAGCTAATCGAGTTAGTGAAATTCAGGAAAATTTACCCGCGAAACATTTTTATCACATAGATGGCGTTACCAATCCTAGTGATTGTTTATCACGAGGACTACTGCCTGCTCAGCTGGTCGATCATTCTCTTTGGTGGCACGGTCCGCCCTGGGCTGCGAACCCAGTATCCGAGTGGCCTGTCGAAAGATTTTCCCCCTCACGAGAGGAGGAGAATGCTTTGGAATTGAAAAAATCGCATACATTTACAATAACGTCAATAGAGGAAAATTCTCCGATATATAATCTCGCTTTAAAAATTTCCTCATGGCCAAAACTGCTGAGAATTGTGGTATATATTTTACGATTTATGCGAAAGTTATCACGCTCAACAGTTATAAATTCCACGGAATTAAACATTGCTGAAATGAATGTATTAAAAGCTTTACAGAATAGGTATTTTAGTGCCGATATACAATTAATACAGAGGGATAAATTATGCTCACCTTCAATCCGAAAACTAAACCCGTTCCTAGATCATAATGGCTTGTTACGTATAGGTGGTAGATTAATAAACGCGAATATACCTTTTGAAAACAAACATCCAGTACTTCTGCCAAGACAGGATCATATTGTCGATATAATTATAGACTTTCACCATCGTGTGAATTGTCATACTGGTGCACATCTCCTTATGTCAATAATTAGACAGCGTTATTGGATCTTATCGGGGAGAAATCTAATACGCAAAAGAGTACATGCTTGTAATTTCTGTTTTAAAACTGCACCTTCTAATATTATACCGCTAATGGCAAATTTACCTACAGCTAGAGTTCAGGAAGCAAAGGCATTTACACATACGGGGGTAGATTTTGCCGGACCAATAAATATAACCCTTTCTAGGCGTCGTGGGGTAAAAAGTCAAAAGGCATATATATGTCTATTTATTTGTTTAACAACGAAGGCTATACATATGGAAGTGGTATCAGATCTAAGCACGGACAATTTTTTAAACGCATTTAAGCGTTTTCTATCCAGACGCGGACCGGTTTCGTGTATGTACAGTGACAATGCGACAAATTTCATAGGCGCAAAGAATTGTCTGGATGACTTATATAATTTTTTAGAGGCAAATTCAACAAAAGAAGTTCTTCGCAATGAATTTAACATTCGGAGAATTGAATGGAAGACGATTCCACCCCGCGCTCCTCACTTTGGAGGATTATGGGAGTCAAATATTAAATGCATTAAATCGCATCTGTATAGGGTTGTGGGTACTCAACTTTTATGTTATGAAGAGCTTCTCACAGTTCTGACACAAATAGAGGCTGTACTTAATTCACGGCCATTATGTTTATTAAGCAGTTCTCATTATCCAGAAGCTCTTACTCCGGCTCATTTTCTGATGTCTACCCCGATTCAGCATCTACCTGCTTATGATTTGACTAATGAACGCATTAGTCTACTGAAAAGGAAAGAGCTTTTGGACCACCTCGTTCAATCTTATTGGAAGAAGTGGCATATAGAGTATCTTCACTCTCTGCAGATGAGAAAAAAATGGAATAGTCCCGCGAATAACATTCTAGTAGGTACCATAGTATTGGTGCATCAAGAGGATGCGCCTCCACTTTATTGGCCGGTGGGCATTGTTGAGGAGGTGTTCCCTGGTAAAGACGGAGTGGTTCGTGTCGCACGCGTAAGGACCCCTTCCGGGAACTTTAAACGACCAGTCGTAAAATTGTGTCCTTTGCCTACACAATAACTATTATTTCATTATTTTTTTTAATTTTCGTTTTAACTTTGTAATTTTAATAGCGTATTGATAAGAATATTTATATTTCATCTTACTTCGTTTTACATTTAATTCTTTACTTTATTTGAAAGTACTTAAAATTTCGGAAGGTACTTTCAACGCCGGGAGAATGTTCGCGCAATATATAGGGGATTGTTAGGTATGCATCCACAGGCTTACTGGACAAGTGTAATGTCAATACAAAATCCTGCAAATGTCCTACCTACCCTTTTACCCATCCCAAAATGTCACCATGATAAAAATATTGTTGCGACACATGTAAAATCTGACAAGTGGTGTCAGTTGCTTATCAGAGTTCGGAGTGATAATTAATATCAGACAGGGCGATTAAACGTATATTTTGTGAAGTTAAATCAACAAATACTCCTGGAGACGTGTGATAGTCATCAACGGGTGAGTCCATCTTTCCTGCTTTCCAATCTGGGCTTATCTTGTGCTCCAGAAGCCCAGATTTATACCTTTGATTATTGCACTGTCCATCGGGTTTGTCGGATGCATAAATCGTCCCATAACCTATCATTCGGAGTAGTTTGGGACTGGTCCTTTGGGCGTGTGGCATATCACACCACCTCTAAAATATATAGTGGAGTCGCAGCTTCGCGACACCAGTTACAATTAAAGTTCCCGGAAGGGGTCCTTACGCGTGCGACACGAACCACTCCGTCTTTACCAGGGAACACCTCCTCAACAATGCCCACCGGCCAATAAAGTGGAGGCGCATCCTCTTGATGCACCAATACTATGGTACCTACTAGAATGTTATTCGCGGGACTATTCCATTTTTTTCTCATCTGCAGAGAGTGAAGATACTCTATATGCCACTTCTTCCAATAAGATTGAACGAGGTGGTCCAAAAGCTCTTTCCTTTTCAGTAGACTAATGCGTTCATTAGTCAAATCATAAGCAGGTAGATGCTGAATCGGGGTAGACATCAGAAAATGAGCCGGAGTAAGAGCTTCTGGATAATGAGAACTGCTTAATAAACATAATGGCCGTGAATTAAGTACAGCCTCTATTTGTGTCAGAACTGTGAGAAGCTCTTCATAACATAAAAGTTGAGTACCCACAACCCTATACAGATGCGATTTACCTAATGCATTTAATATTTGACTCCCATAATCCTCCAAAGTGAGGAGCGCGGGGTGGAATCGTCTTCCATTCAATTCTCCGAATGTTAAATTCATTGCGAAGAACTTCTTTTGTTGAATTTGCCTCTAAAAAATTATATAAGTCATCCAGACAATTCTTTGCGCCTATGAAATTTGTCGCATTGTCACTGTACATACACGAAACCGGTCCGCGTCTGGATAGAAAACGCTTAAATGCGTTTAAAAAATTGTCCGTGCTTAGATCTGATACCACTTCCATATGTATAGCCTTCGTTGTTAAACAAATAAATAGACATATATATGCCTTTTGACTTTTTACCCCACGACGCCTAGAAAGGGTTATATTTATTGGTCCGGCAAAATCTACCCCCGTATGTGTAAATGCCTTTGCTTCCTGAACTCTAGCTGTAGGTAAATTTGCCATTAGCGGTATAATATTAGAAGGTGCAGTTTTAAAACAGAAATTACAAGCATGTACTCTTTATTAATTTGTTTGCTCTCCTTGGAATTGTAAAGCACAAAAAAATTCATTTATAAAGAAAACGGGTGAATGTAATAATTAGATGAAAATAAAATGACTGTAATTAACATGTTAAAATATAATGTTATGAATATATATTTATATTCATTCCATGTTTATATAGTATTGAGAGAAATATATCAAGTATTGTACTCTTGACCCTATCCCAACGTGGCTTCTCAAGAAATGTTCCAAAGTGTTATCCCCCTTCCTGGTTCACGTGTTTAATAAGTCCCTAAGCACAGGTGACTTCCCAGAGCCACTTAAGTCTGCTGTAGTTACCCCAATTATTAAAAAACCACAGCTTGATGCCGACAACTTGGGTAATTGTCGACCAGTATCAAATCTGCCTTTTGTAGCTAAACTACTGGAAAAAATTGTGGCTTCTCAAATAACCTCTCACTTAAACCTGATTAAATTAATCACCAATCATCAATCTGCATATAGGAGGTTCCACTCAACAGAAACCGCATTACTTCGTGTCCTGTCAGATATAACCCTTGCCATAGAGTCAGGTAAGTTAGCACTTATTTCACTATTGGATATGAGCTCTGCATTTGATATCATTGACCACGACTTTCTCATCAAAAGACTAGAAGTAACGTTTGTTTTACATTCTAACATTAAAGATTGGCTAAAATCCTATCTATCCAATCGCTCGCAAGCATTGAAGGTTGGAAATAAATAGCCCAACTTCACAAAACTCTCGTCAGGAGTACCTTAGAGATCCGTTTTGGGTCCACTTCTCTTCATTCTCTTTACAAATAACGTCGCAAAAATTATCGAGTTATTTGGTCTTTTATCCCACTGTTATGCTGACGATCAGCAAGTATACTTTTACTGCTCACCAAATGAAATTGACGGCCTTGAAATTCGCACAGCTGAGTATCTAGAAGCAATCTCTGGATGTCCTCAAATAAACTTAAGCTAAATCCTTCAAAAACGGAGTTTCTCTGAGCAGCCACACATAGACGCCAACATTTAATAGAAAACTCACCAATTGCCATTTCCGGCAACGACTTAACTGCTAAAAGAACCGTCAAACTTCTGGGAGTTTATCTGGATTAAGACCATACTTTAAAAAGTCAGGTAAATAAGACCGTTAGCACGGGGCTCTTCTACCTAAGACAACTTAAGTCAGTTCGTAGGAACCTTTCAACAGCGGCAACTAAACTATTTGTGAGCTCATATATAGTATCACGTCTTGACTATTGCAACTGCATCTATGCAAGTCTTCCTAAATGCGAAACTGATAAACCACAATCAGTGTTCAACGCCGCAGCAAGGTTAATCACTGGGGTACCCAAGTTTTTGCACATTTCGGAACACCTCCGAAATCTTCACTAGCTTCAGTTTCCGGAAAGGATCCAGTACAAGCTATGCTGGATGGTGTTTAAAACTATCAACGAAATGGCGCCACCGTATATTTCTGAGCTATGCATTCCGGAAAATACTGGTCTAAGGTAGTCAACTCTAAGATCAGCGACTTCATCTGCAATTGGAAGGTTGAAAGAGCATAAGCGAAATCCGAACACTAAGTTTGGTGTTCGTGCATTCGGAGTATAAGGCTTGGAATAAACTTCCTATAGAATTTGAAATGTCTAACCAGCCCAACAGAATTTAGATCAAAATTAAAAACTCATATTTCAGACAATCATTTCTATAAATCCGTCATTCTATCCAAATATTGCATTTTTTTCATTTGTTATACCGTAATTGATGATTCACACACACACACATTCTCTAGCGATTGCGTTCAACTGCTTATGATAAAGTCAAAATGCTATTGACTTGCCTACCTATGGTCAATGCACAATATCAGCTGGAACATAACATGTCAATCGGTTTAATTGTTGACAGATGAATCATTTAAATGCGTTAAAGATCGACGATTACTTTCATTCATTCACTTAAGATATATTTCCAGCTAATAATAAAAACTAATTTTAAAAACACCCTAATATAATAGAACTTTCTCCTTCTTCTGGCGCTTGTAAAATTAGATTGTTAATGTTAATTTTAGTTATAAGTTTCTACTTATGTAAATATATATTTTATTAAGATAGTAGTTATAGGCCTTAATCGTAAGTCTCTAGATATAAGTCTCAGACGTAAGTCACTAGTTCTAGTGTTAAATATTTAAGGAATATATTTGTTCCCCTTGATGGGATTTCGTATAAACTAAATGATAAATTAGCCAAATATTATTATTATTATTATTAAGGTGCTGCAAGTAAAACTTGCAGCACTTGCAGGTTTTGTAAGTTGTTAGATGTTTTTCTTGTATTACAGCGTCTTGGACGTTTCTTTGAAGTGGTTTTGTAAGTTGTTAGATGTTTTTCTTGTATTACAGCATCTTGGAAGTTTTCCTGAAGTGGTTTTGTAAGTTGTTAGATGTTTTTGTCTGTGGTTGAAACGAATGTAATGCTTTCAATATTTACCATCGATATCAGGCATGAGCTATAGAAATTTTATCTTATTATGGAAATTTTATAAATTTTATGTTATTTTATCTTAATCTAAGTCTTGGATTGATAAAATAAAATAAATTTTCTTAATTGAGTTCAAGTCAATAACAAAGTCGAGGATCAATGATAAAAGATTATCGATAACAAATATTCCAAATAAGGATTTTTTTGTAAATCAACAATGTCTTACAATGTGCTGATAGGGTTGGTAATTCTGAGAACCGCTTTATTGTATTCTCCGAATTTGTCAAGAAAATCATTTATTGATAAACATTTATCGATAACATTATAATATTCAATTGTTTCTAATAACGCTTAAGCTACTGAAATGTATGTGTACCTACCTACATTTTAAAATAATTATACATAATTTAATTCTATTCAATCAAAGCAAACATTAACGTGGTTCGTGAATTTGAATGCTTCTGAGCTAATCGGAAAAAAACTAACTAACTCAGTCAGAAAGTTAGGAAGTGGCTTTGACCGATCTAACCTCGGGTTCTCAGACTAACACCATAAACCTTTCATATGTAATAATAGCACCTTCCGACTACTTGCCGTTAGTTCGCAGATGGTTTATTATATGGAACTACAATCTTTTATAAATTTTCATTACTTTTTTGCCAATAATCTCCAGTGGCACTCGCATCATCGCGTAATGCAATCAAAGTTTTCCTTAATGATCTAAATATCTTCTAACTTCAATTGATTATTATCGATATATTTTTTTAATAGCGCTGTTTGGTCAAAAATATTTCTGCAAGGGTATTTACTTAATATTCATTAATCCAGACTACCAAGTTCAATACTTCAAACATCTCTCAAAGTTCATAAATCCATACATCTACCAAGTTCAATAATCCAAATTTAATAAAAATTCAATAATTTAAGTATCTCCTAAGTTAATAAATCATTAATTAAATTTGATTTCCTCCCACTCCATCATTTATTAAGCGGAAAACGTTGCTTTTACAAAGATGGATGACTTAGCTGGCAAAGTATTGAACCTCCGACACTGAGTAAGATCCCAATACGTTTTCCAACTCAGCTACTAACTGGTATTAGGAAACGGTTGAACTGTTTTCGGACTTTTGCATTAACTATGTAAATACTATCTTCTTGTTTAAAGTATTTTTTTGGAAAAATCATAATAATAATTTCATCTCTTACGTAAGTACCTACTACTGTTTCAACTGAAATTATTATATTTAATTTTATAAGATTAAATAAAAAATTTATAAGATTAAATTTGAATCTAAAAGATTAAATCAGTATTGAAGAATCGCACTCAAATTGAAAAAAAACTTTTTAAAAAAGTGAAAAAATTTTGTTTCTGTATACATTATAGGTAGAGATGGCAAAATTTAGCATTAATTTTCAGATTTTTTAGCATTAACAATTAGAAATTTAGCGTTTTATAGCATTTTGAGGCATAATTTAGCGTTTTGTAGCAAAATAGAAAAAAATGTATTTCCTGAATGTTTTTAGCGCATATTTTAAGTATTTTTGGTAAAATATATGTTTAACCTTCATTTGCAAGTATTTCCATATGAAAGATTATAAATAATTAATTTTAATAAGGAAGGAAACTCTAAGTACGGGTCAAACACAAACACAACAAATGCAAATTGCGATTAACATCAATAGGCGTAATTTATTTCGCATAATTTGTGTAATGTCAAAAAGCAATTTTAGCCCACAGTACAAAAATATTAAATATTTACACATAGAATAGTAACAAAATTATAAAAAATCGTAATGTAAATATTTTTTGAAATTCTCACATATTATTTTAATACCCGGTATTTTCGGGAAATTCGCGCCTATTTCGCTAAATAGAATAATTTAGCTGAAATACGGCCAAAATCACGTTTTCGCGTTAATTCGCGAAATAGAAATCACTGGAAACACTTTTAAATGCCTTGAAACGCAAAGAAAACTTATAAATGCCCTATTTTCGAAACATAAATATTTTTTCGCGTTTTTAGTTAAAACGAAATTTTGCCATCTCTAATTATAGGAAGTACATGTCGGACCGAGATAAATAAACTGAATTAGGACAGCAAGTAAGAAGCTGCCGGGAGACAGAAGATAAAAACTAACAAAACAAACCCATTATAATATTGCATATTTCTTTATGTAACAGGTTATAAAATTGATCCCGTTTCTCTGGTTGCGAAAATTTCAGCATCCTATCTAATGAGTTAGGCACATATGATACACAAATTTTCTACCAGTCATAAATACCTAGCTTCACAAACTAGGTAAATCAAAAATACCTACTTCAAATATCCACCTAAAAATAGGACAATCTGAAGACCTAATTAACTACCCATTCCTATTCCTGTAATTACAGAAATGTTACCTATCAAATAAATCTTATTAAGTTTCCCAAAGCAAAGCTAAACAATCTCTGAATATAGATCAGTAGACCAGAGCGTTACTTTCAAGGACTCTATTTTTTACATTTTGCGTCAATGTCAATAAAACACGAGTTCTTCCCAAGATGAGATAACAGCTGACTTATATTTATTGTTTTTGGGTTTAATTCGTAGAAATCTATTGATTTTTTTAAAAATTTAATTAAAATCAAATTTAATTTTATAATTATTGAGTTCTGCAAGTATTTTTTTGTTTTTGTTATTGTTACAGCTTTTTAAATTCTCAAATATAATGCCGAACGAATATGAACTCCGAATTACTACCTGTATATTATGTCACCAGCTGATATCAATACTTATCACTGATAATAAATTAGATCACCACAAAGTCCTTAAATAAACTAACACTACCCATCCATTCCAGCTGTTATGAATTCGTATTTAAACTAAATATCCTAGTAGAACAGGATTTTCAAAGCACGTTTCTTCATCAGTTTCAATCACCGTAGACATATTAATTTGTACTATATGCACAATGCACATGCTAGAAATCAAAATAATACCAACACGAAAACCTACCTACGTCAGGTGTCTTATATCTATGAGAAATGAGTAATGTACTAAAACATCTATTTCAAATCTTCGTGAGGGTAGCGACCTCAATAACGACATATGCTGAAGCAATCATTCCTAATCGTGTATACCTACCTGAGGGGTTAGGTCTCCAAAACCTTCCTGCCTATTACACAAGGAGCTAGTGACCTCATAAAATAGCTAGACGTCAAATTAATTTACACACAGTCCCATCCTTCCATTTGGTCATGAACGCTTAGATTTCGTGGTCATAGCGTATGTGAAGATTTCACGGGTCGTAAGCACACAACTGGACGCCCTGGGAACAGTATCATCGCATATTGTGGCAGCGTCTACGTAGAGGAAAATGCAAATTCGCGAGGGTCGAAATTGCAACATCCTCGTGACAAAAGATGAAATGGACATTCTTCTTCTAGATTCAGTCGAGTAGAGATAATCCAGGAGGTGAAGGAAGTTGGGGTTATTTTGAAATTAGTATGAGACCTAGTTTGTCTCTTCTGAAGTGGACTGGACCTAGTTTTACTAGACTTTAGACCTATTTTGTCTCTGCTGAAGTGGACGGTTTACATGTACTTCCCCAAAGTAGATATATAAACTGGCCTTTGAAATATCTAGGGTCTCTGTTCTCCACTAAAGATCAAAAGTTATTCGTTATGTGCCTTCTACAGACGAAAAATTACCGGTCGTGTCGACAAACTTTGTCAAATGTGTAATTTAACGAAAAGAATTTATCGAAAAATTTCTTCAAAGTCGAAAGTTTGAAGAGATCATTATATTGACAGACCTACGAATATTTTCTATGTTTCTGACGTTTTTGATGTTTCTATGGTGATAATTTGAAATGTCAAAACAAAATACCCTCGCAGGTGAAGACTTCAAGCACTGGAGGAGATTTCTGAATTTCGTACGATTAAGATGTCTTGACGTTGTATAAGAATGCCGATTCAAAAATGAATTAAACGAAGGATTACATCACACGTCGGGAACTCTGCGTTCGCCATAAGAAATCGACGCAAGTACTCTCACGGAAATACTTCAAATAGCTCAAGGTACACACACCTCTCAAAGAGCTACACTCAAACACAATCAGGCTTTCCGAGTACCTACGTTTAATGGCTCATCAAGGACAAACATCGCCTGCGACGCATGTACCACCGCACACGCGACGGTTGTTTCAAGGCAGCCTAAAACTGCCTGCAAAGAGAAATAAAGAGCAAAATTGCAGATCTCAAGCGCGAACTTTGGAATAAAAAAAGTAGCATCACTCACGCCAAACGAAGATCCCCTATGGAAAATGGCAAGTGCGCTGAGATATAAAGATCACAAGATCCCCACTCTAGCGAAATTAAACGGTTCAGGGACAGCGCTGTCAGTACAAGAAAAAGCGGACACGCTCGCTGACGGGTTCGAGTGAAACTACGCGGCCACAGACGGCCTTTGGGATCCGGTTACGGACCAATTCGTAACTAAATCTCTACGAGACCTGAGCGAATCAGAGCAGACAAACGCTGTCGACGTCCACTTTGCTACGCCAAGCGAGTTCGCAGTCACAATCAAGCGATTGAAAACGAATAAAGCGCCGGGAAGCGATCAAATACATAATATTCTACTCAAACACCTTCCTCAAAAAGCCATTATTTACACTACAAAACTGTTCAATGCCTGTCTGGTAAACGGGCATTTCCGTCAGATGTGGAAATCAGCGACCGTGCTCTGCCCTTTGCAAAGGCGAACATAGACAGAACCCAGCCGATGAATTACCGACCGATCAGTCTACTATCTACGTTGAGCAAGGTATTTAAATAGATTATACTCAACAGGCTTGTTCCACACCACGAAGACAGCGAAACTTTGCCAGACGAGCAGTTCACAACTCACCAACTCACCAGAGTAGCGGAATTCATCTCCTATAACTAGAGAAGGCATACGACCCCATTTGGATAGACGTGCTCGTACACAAATTACACCGAACCAACACTCCCATATACCTAACGAAACTGGTACAGGAATACCTAAAGAATAGATCCTTCAGAGTTTTCATCAGTCAACGGGTGAGATTCCAGAAGGCATTCCACAAGAAATTCTGCTGGGACCCTTTCTCTTCATCCTGTTCACATATGACATCCCCCGAGACGAGAGATACAACCTGTCTATTTATGCAGATGACGTCAAACTCTACGTTTCCTTACTCAAAGCAAACATGGCCGCTATATACCTACAGAATAAGCTCGACGCGCCCATACGGTACTACAAAAAATGGCGCCTGAAGTTAAACGAGGCGAAAACCGAAGCCTTCATGTACACGAGGAAACGGCAGAAAACACCCGACTTCAACATCAAAATGGGAGGCAACACCATCGAATGGAAAGATGAAGTCACACATCTGGGCCTGACCATGGGCTTGCGCCTCAACTGGAAATCTCACCAAGCCAAGATGATCGCGCGCACGCGACAGGCGATTGGCGCGATGAAACCGATTTTCAACAGACGAAGCCCGCTATTTCCCAAAACCAAACTCCTCGTCTACAACTCACTTATTCGTTCGGTACTGTCTTTTTCGATATATTATTTTTCAGTTCAGTTCGCCCGGCCGAACCGGGCAGTTGATATACCTACCTTCGTGCAACGGTTTGTTTACTTGAGAAACAAAACGGTGTTAATCTTAATTATAATCATATTTTATCGCACTTTTGGCGGTTATTTACTGTATTTCTATTCTTTAGCAATAAAATAGTACATAATAAGTGTTAAAAATAGTTTTGTTTAGTTAATTTTCGGGTCGGATTACCGAAAATTGTAGTGACGTTTAAATGTGTTTTGAGTTAATCTGAATTGTATAAACGCGGCAGAAACAATTATCAGAACTGTGTTAATCATAAATTACATAATTAAATTCGGATTTTGTGAAATTCTGGTGAGTTTGCAGATTTTGTAAATAACATCTGTATTTGCATTCTACCCACAGCGGTAAGTTCCAGCATTTTGTCTGGATTTTTTATTTTTGTTAATTTTTAGGTTGGTTGTTTCTTTTTAATTTATTTTTTATTATATGTAATATGTCCTCCGTGGACTCCTCCGATGAGGAGGAAGTTGCCCTCCATGAGCTTTCAAAGGAGGAAGTTATTAAAATAGCGCAGGCAAGAGGGAAGGAGATATCCTCACAAAGGAGACGGCCTTCTCCCAGATCCTATGTGCTCATGGAGAGTATTCAAGCCCACAAGGAGCCTGGTAGTCCTAGACGGCCCACTTCACCGTTTACCAGTATCCATGGCAGCTTACTCCGTGAAGAGGGAGCAGCATCCATTTTGGCCGCCCCGAAAGATGTAGCGAACGCTCCTTCTGGAAATACTTCCACTGGTACTGGTGACGTGGCCAAAAACCCGTCGCCTAACCCAGCAAAAAAGAAGCGTGGCAGAATTGAGGAACAGTTTATTTCAGGTGACAACTACGATATGCCAGTCGAGGAGGATTATCTCGCCCCATTTTGGAGCCCTCTTTCGACGATCTCTGCAAAGGTGAATGAGATGAAAAATAATATGAAAAAGGAGGACCGCTCAGTTATTGAAGTAAGTATAGATCTTATTCG
Source organism: Hesperophylax magnus (assembly GCA_026573805.1). Classification (NCBI taxonomy): domain Eukaryota; kingdom Metazoa; phylum Arthropoda; class Insecta; order Trichoptera; family Limnephilidae; genus Hesperophylax; species Hesperophylax magnus. Next base: position 241,939 of record JAIUSX010000222.1, on the reverse strand, counting down.
TAATGAGCTCGCAAACCTGGCAAATACCTGTGCCGCCGCCAACGCGAGAGCTGGCGCCTTTGCCGAGGTTATTAAATCACAGAAGGTGTACCGAGATTTATTGGTGTGTAATTTCTGAAAAGTGTGTAAACATAAAATTCATGTGTTGCACAATATTAAATAAAGGGAAACAGAAATCAAAGAATTGCGTGGATGCTAAGAACAGAATTTATTTAGTTTAATTGTCAAAATACTCCTCTATTAAGTTACATTAATATCATCTTAAATAGCAAGAGACTCTACGTTCATTATTAAGATCAGGGCATGTTCAGATCGCTAAACAAAATCTGACTAGTGATGAGAATATACAATACTAAAATGTTAATCTGCGGGTAGTAAAAATTAAAAGGATAAGTTTCACATCTCAAATAATAAACTTGCTTGATTATATAGGGCGCCAGTTCTCCCCAATCATCTAGTGAAGAACAAATTTATAAAATTAAAGTAAACCATTTTGTGAAATTTAATTAGCATGATGACAATCGCTCACGTTTTTAACGGCGCAAATCTCTCTGGAATCCGTTCCGTGACGCACGTCTTGACTGATGTCCGAATTCCCTAGAACTGGCTTGCAATCTCAGATGTCTATGATTAAGTACCCGGCCGTGGCTGTGTTCACAATTGCACGCTTCTTGAGTTAATTAGTTCTTCCAAGCGCTTGACAACGGGGCGAGTAGTTTCAAATCGTTACATTACTCCCTTCCCTCCAAAAAAATTTCCAAGGAAATTTGAGGCCCTCCTGGCGCCTTTACACATTTCAAGACAGGAAGCTTGCTGATCATGCCAATAGGTGATATGCTCTGGAAGAATTGATTTCAGAATGTATCCTTGAAACTAGGTAATTTATATCCAATATGAAGGTCACGTACAGGGTCCAGGTCTTGAAGGCAGAAGTGGTGATTATCAGCTTAGAGGTCTGTTTGGTGATTGTATGAAGGCGAAACTCCTCCTCCTAATCTGGCCATGATGAATTTTGAAACTGCTGGGATGAGCATCCAAAGAGTGTACAGATGAAAGCCGAAGATCAATGTAGAAGAAGAAAGTTGAAGTTCAATTTTGATAGTCTTCTTGATATTGTCCAGTGCAGATGACAGGTCCATTTTGTATAAAGATGTCCATGTGAATATGAAGTTCTTCCTTCCATGTAGATTGTAATTGTTTTGGCCAAAAGCAGCAATGAATTCCACCGGGCAGTATATGTTAAGGTCTTGAATTTGTAGTGATGATTGCGATTTAACGTTGATGTTATATCTTGATGTTGCGAAGACTAAGCTATACTATAAAATGGTTTACTGATGAAAAGTAGAAAAAATTTAAGTTAGAACTGATTGTCTAGTTATAAAGTTATAAATTGAAGTTTCCAAACAGCCCACCTAGATGTCACTCCTCTAAAATAGAATGATATTTTAAATATCTTTATAATTAAATTTTATTATAATTTTACTAACAAGTTATTTCAAAGTTTAAAAATTTAAGCTTTAACTGTGAAATAGATATTAAGATTTCTATATAAAAATGAACATTATTATCCTTCCCATAGGTCTGAGTAAAAATAAGTTTTGTCTTTGATATTGATTAAATTTAAGAAATAAAATAGCTTGTGAATAAACAAATTCTGTATTACCCCAATGTAGTATAGTATAAATCAAAAATTTAAATTTTCAGTTAAAATGTAATTCGATGATGCAATTAGCAGTAAATTTGAATTATTCTTTTCTATTTTGTAAATTTTTAAGAATAAAGAACCAATTAACATTCCATGATTCGATCAAGAACAAGGTATTGATTGAATTATCGAATGCTAGTTCGACTTGTTGAGGTCATTCCGAGCTCAAGAATGGCCCCCGCAACCCGAAGAAGGAAGCTTTATTATCTTTAAAATAAAATTAAAAGTAAACCGACGTTGGCATATGCCACATGCATTTTTTTTGTGTTGAGGATTTCAAATCTCTCTATTTAATTAATTTATATTTATTTTTATTCTAATTTGTAAGGATAAAAAACAACATAAAATGTGAATCCAAAAAAAGAAAAAAAAAAAAAAACCCAAATGGATAAAATAAGCACTACCAAAAGAAATTACATAGAAAACCGTTGGCAGGGTTTCATAACTTCCTAAAGTTACTAAATAGATATTCTAAGCATCTGATTGCTATCATGTGATGAAAATAGTAACCCAATGCCAAAGATTCTTAATGAACTCTTCGGTTTGCCTTCTAACTCAAAGCAACATAATAAATAGTACTAACTATAAATCATTTTCTATTATAAGAAAATTGTAACTAATATCCAGCAGATCCTGCAAGGAATATACATACTCATTTGATACTATAGATTAATGAATGGGATAACCCAAATTAACATTAATAATTTGATAAAAATATAGGCACAGTATTGTACCACATGCAATTGAAAATGCAATATCTCCAGCTTATAGTATGTAACATCCCCAAAGGGCATAAAAAACTTATTAATAATAGCATAATGAAACAGAACAAGACAAAGAAACAGAACAAGACAACGAAACACAAAACCCAACCGTATTCTACTATAAACTATCTTGAAGATACGCCCACCATTCCGGACTAGCAAGCGCATCTTGAAAACAGTTAATTACATAACCATTTCAAAATGAATATTATAAAAGTACATATGAAAATCATCAAAATCCCAAACGGATGTACAATGTACTCACACACATCCAAACTTAATATTTGATGACTTGAATATATAAATTTACAAAATTTAGTATTATGTACATTCATATGCACACATTCAATGCGCAAGGGTAAGGGTAGGTCACCCTTGCACACTGAACAAGTATAAAAATAGCAAAATACATATATTAGTAATACCTGGACACGGACAAACAAAATAACATCATAAACAAATATAAAATTGCATTCAATGTGAGAACATAAGTTTTAGTCATGCTCTCACGTTAAATGGAATCTTTTAATCGCTTCCACTATTGCGCATAATGGAAACAAAAGTATATAAAATAATTAAAATACGCTTCTGCAAGCATATTACATTATTAAATTTATTGAAAAAAAAAATATTGCTTTGATATCCAAAAAGAAAGTTTCCGATAAATCCTCTATAATAGAGAAGGAAAATGACCAAAATAGTCCAAATTTATAGAAAAATCAAATCAATGGACAACTAAACATAAAACACTGTTTATGAGTTTCCAATAAATCCTCTTTATTCTGGAAATAGTATGAATTACTGAATTTACGACAATTTAATCCTTTGCTTTAAAAAAAAATAAAAAAAAGAAAACCCAAAAACAAAAACACGCCCTCACAAGGAAATTAACGTTATGATTTTCCATTTTTAAAAAAATTATCACCTTCCAAAAAAAAAAAACACACTATCTACTATTTCATCAGGTGCACACTCAGAGGCTTATACAAGCATGGCGGCATTTAAGAAAATGTACTCTCAGAGGCTAAAAAGCATGTAGTACTTTTCTCCCGAGAAAATTACAACAAAAGCCAATTGCTTTCACTATATCACATAGCACATAGTTCCCCTGTCTCATGTAGGCAAAAACTTCTACACGCTACAGGCCCTCTATGCCCTATGGACATTAGATGTAAATATGTACATCATCCCCACCCTTACAGTCAACCCTTACGAGCTGTACAAAGCCTCAGCGGTTTTATTTAAAAAACATGTGCAATGTAAAAGAAAAATTCACTTTCAGAGGCTACCCAAGCATGAAGTGACATTCCCACTGTAAGATACAGGCTAATATTTTTATATATATATATATATATATATATATATATATATATTTTAAATTGGAAATCAAACGTTAAAACCTACCCAAACAAAATTTAAGGTTCTGGTAGAATTTCTCCACGACAGCAAGCCAATTAGACCACTCCGGAGTCACACGGCACAGTAGAGAAGACGTCTCCTCGCCCACTGCACAGGTAACCCGGGCTGCTAGTTTTCTTTCGGTTACTTGCATCTGCAGTCAGGAGCCTTTACACCAGGTTGACCACAGCGGAAACATCTCACTGGTTCTCTGAAATTCACGTTTTGAGCGCTTTGATTGTTGTTATAAAATACCTTTAATTTCTTTTGACACTAGGATTATACAGTATAATAATAGTTATTATTGCATAGGATTACTTATATAGGATTATAATAGTTATTACTGTAAGAGAAAGTTTATTTATGTATCTTGGCAACATGTTACACATTAGAATTTCTACTATTTCCTCTTCCGGCAATTTCTTAGAGAGGCGATTATTCAATAGTAAGACTGTAGTTATGAATGAACCCAGGTTTTCTTTGGGTTTTTGACATGTAGTTCTTAACTGAGCTACTAGACGTTTCTCATGGTCCAAGAGTTCGAACTCCTCCTTCAAACCCGCAACAATCTCTGACCATGAATTAAAAGTAAAACGGTTCACCCTGAACCAGTTCAAAGCATCGCCTGTAAAAAATTCAATCGCGCTAGAAAATAGATTATTGGTACTTACACCACGAGAATCTGCTAGTTCTTCTACACGTTCTATGAAATTGCGTACGCCTGTGGATCCGTCAAAAACCAGATTCCATTTGTGCACGGGAAATGACTTGCAGGAAGAGGATTGCGTTTCCGCCTGTCCCTCCGGCGAAGCTTCATTTTTATTCAGCATTGTCACAGAATCCTGAATCTTGGCCTGACTCCTCGTAACAATTTGCGGTTCCGACATGACGTGAAGAAACTATGCTATGTAGGTATGAAATAAATAATTAGCACATGTATCAAATATACCCGACGACAATAATCTTGCCTCGTACCAAAAAAAAAATTGACTACAGCGTACTGTAAGTCAATAAACAGTGAAAAACGCAGAGCGCTAGAGTTCTAGAGGGGACACTCAAATATATAAACTTTGTAAAATGATTATTTAATTATGGAATGTCATCACGAAACAGATCCCCGGAGCATCAAAACCGCGAGCGACTGTCATCATAAATTCACAAATTAGCAAGATTAACACTTGAGATTTTTAACTACACTAAAAAACATTGAGCACAAATTTACATCCTACCCACAAAATAACACATCACTAGGTTTAAACCACGTTGGGAGGCCAAATGTACCGAGATTTATTGGTGTGTAATTTCTGAAAAGTGTGTAAACATAAAATTCATGTGTTGCACAATATTAAATAAAGGGAAACAGAAATCAAAGAATTGCGTGGATGCTAAGAACAGAATTTATTGAGTTTAATTGTCAAAATACTCCTCTATTAAGTTACATTAATATCATCTTAAATAGCAAGAGACTCTACGTTCATTATTAAGATCAGGGCATGTTCAGATCGCTAAACAAAATCTGACTAGTGATGAGAATATACAATACTAAAATGTTAATCTGCGGGTAGTAAAAATTAAAAGGATAAGTTTCACATCTCAAATAATAAACTTGCTTGATTATATAGGGCGCCAGTTCTCCCCAATCATCTAGTGAAGAACAAATTTATAAAATTAAAGTAAACCATTTTGTGAAATTTAATTAGCATGATGACAATCGCTCACGTTTTTAACGGCGCAAATCTCTCTGGAATCCGTTCCGTGACGCACGTCTTGACTGATGTCCGAATTCCCTAGAACTGGCTTGCAATCTCAGATGTCTATGATTAAGTACCCGGCCGTGGCTGTGTTCACAATTGCACGCTTCTTGAGTTAATTAGTTCTTCCAAGCGCTTGACAACGGGGCGAGTAGTTTCAAATCGTTACAAAGGGATTATCGGAAAAAATAGATCGATTTACTCATTAAACGTCCGTCCCATATGGCACCAGTTATTGAAAAAGTGGTAGGTAAAAAAACATATGCGGGTGCAGCTTCCGGAGCGCCTCCCAGTGGTTCCATCTTATTCGAGGGACAGGAGCGTGAGCTGCCTTCTCTGAGGCCCACTATTCTATTCTACCCCACTGCCCCTGAAGGCAAAACATCTGAGGAGACCCAGAATGTACTTACATCGGTTCTGGATCCCAAAACAGACGGTTTTAAAGTGGTAAGGACACGTAAGATCAAGGGTGGAGGCGTTCTTCTGCAAACTGATAGCCCGGGGGGTGTCAAAAACATTCAGAAGGCGGCGGAAAAACTAACCCTCAAAGGTTTGAAAATGGTTAACCCACAGGGACGACTACCCAAGATAGTCATTTATGACGTCCCCAGAGGAGACGCAACTGCTGACACGGCTCTTTTCAAGGAAATTTTTGATAATAACGTCGCAGAAAAATCAACTCTCTCCAGGGAAGACCATTTAAGGACAATGCGGAGGGTCTCCCTCTTTGGGAATCGTGAAGGCGGGACTATGAATATGATTGTCACGTGTCATCCGGATTGCCGGAAGGTACTAATAGATAGCGGTCTTTGCTACCTTGGATGGAATGCCTGTCGGGTTCGTGACTACCTGGGAGCAACCCGTTGCTTTAAATGCCACATGTACGGCCATGTAAGCAAATCATGTACTCAGGAGTTCATTTCTTGCCGCCACTGCGCCGCAGCCGGTCATGATTTCGAGGAGTGCCCCAAGAAGGCACAAGCCGCTATCTGCGCAACTTGTACCAAGTTTCAGAAACCAGCCGATCATTGTACTGGTGACCGAGCCTGCCCCGCAAACAGAGCTGCGATCGAGGCTCAAGTTCGCATGACTGATTATGGCCGCCGCTAATCCCCTCTCCATAGGCCAGATCAACCTGCAGCGGTCTCGGATAGCCACCCTTGAGGCCCAGCGGGTCATGACCGACCTTGGGATCGACATTCTGCTCATTCAGGAGCAATACGTTTGGCAAGGGAAAACACCTGGTATCATTAGTCCAGGGGTGGTACTTGAAGTAGGCAGCTCTCCCGGGGCGGGTGTTCTGGTCAATACTTCGTTGATTAGCCCCCTCCTTCTCGAGGGACTGTCGAACGAATACCAAACCTGTGTTTCCTTTAAATTTGGCGATACTGAGATCATCGTGATATCAGTATATTTTAAATATGGTAATTTAGTTGAACCGCATATTTTGAGCCTCACGCGTGCCTTGCATAAATTAAAAGGCCGAAACATAATTATTGGAGGTGACTTCAATGCGCGCTCGCCTCTCTGGTTCGACTTTAACGGAAATCGAACGGAAAGATCCTATGCCGTCGAAGATCTTATCTCAGCGCAAGGTCTGTTCATCCTCAATGAACCAGGTACGTTTTCAACATTTTCAGGAACCGGTGGCGAAAGCAACATTGATCTCACTCTCTGCTCTGGATCTGTTGCGTCAAAAATATCAAAATGGACGGTTCATGAGTGTGCGATAGTTTCTGATCATAGATTGATAACTTTTTCAGTGGGAATTACAAAGACAGAAGCTCCACAATCATCTTGGAACTTCAAAACCACTAGGGCGAATTGGGATGGCTTTGGGGATGCGCTGCGTCAATCTTTAAGGGGTTTTCATGACGTAGCCGCTAGGGAACCGGACAACTTGGGGAATTTCTTCAACGCGGCGGTGGTATCAGCCGCTGAAACTTCTTTGGGCAGATCAAACCCAAAGAAGTTAATTAGGACGCCGTGGTGGACACAAGAGCTGACTTTGCTTAAAGGGGCCTACAAAAGAGCCTATAGGGGCCTGGTAGTGGTTAGGCGGAGTATATGCTCGCCTGAAGAAGCGGCTGCACTTCAGGCCCGTTTTAGGGCTTTCCGTGGCGCCTATCGTTCCGCCGTCCTCTCAGCAAAACGAGCTGCATGGCATAGTTGGGTAGATGAAGTGGGTAACGCCAACCCGTGGGAAATCCACAGCGCTGTAGAAAACTCGGGAAAAGGATCAGAACGATACTTATCGAGCGTTGTGCTCGGTAATAGCGAAGGGAACGCAGAGAGTGTTGACATAGTCTCCACTCTTGAGACACTTCTGGGCAAGTTAGTTCCTCTAGACTCAGTTAATGGGGAAAGTGTTCACCATCAACAGGTAAGAAACCTGTCACGGCTTCCACCTAGAGACCTCGCCCAGGGGGACGGCATGCCACCATTAAGTCGAGCAGAGGTTGAAATCATAATTAAGGGTTTGGGTCCGAAGAAGGCACCGGGATTTGACAGATTGAACGGCATAATAGCGAAGCATGTTTGGATCCACGCTAAAGAGGAGCTTTATCAAGTGTTGGAAACGTGCTTGCGTAGGGGAGTATTCCCTGCAGAATGGAAGAAAGGCGTGCTCCGGATTATACCAAAGGGGAACAACAAGCCGAGAACAGATATTGGAGCCTATAGACCCATCACTTTACTTCCAATCTTAGGTAAAATACTGGAAAAAATCATCAAACATAGGCTCCGTCTCACCCTGTCTCCGCCCTGCGACCGCCAATTTGGGTTCGTCCCCGGTAAGTCCACTGAGCACGCCATTAAGTATGCGCTAGAATGGGTGAGGGTTTGTACCAAGAAGTATGTAATTGGAATATTTTTGGACATCTCGGGTGCCTTCGATCATGCGTGGTGGCCGATGATTTTAACTAAGTTGAAAAGTCGTAATTGCCCGCCTTTACTGTTCAATATTATTAGTGATTATTTACGTAACAGAAAGGTTATTGTGATGTATGGTGATTTTTTCATCATACGTGACGTTAACATGGGCTGTCCACAAGGGTCAGTCCTCGGGCCTGACCTGTGGAACATCCTTTTTGACGACTCCTCTAGGTTACCCTTGCCTGAAGGATGCATATCGGTCGACTACGCAGATGATAAGTTTCTTTTGGTCTCAGGGGACAGCAGAAAGGAAGTGGAGAGTAAAGCAGAAGAGGGTCTGCGTGAAATTCTTGAATGGGGTAAGAGAAACAGGCTGAACTTCGCTCCCCATAAGACCGTGGGACTCTTGATGAAGGGTATGCTCAGTCGTGCCAGAAACCCTACCATCAGAATGGGAGGCTCCACTATCCGTTTTGTTGAAAGCACCAGGTATTTAGGCGTCACTTTAGATAGATCTTCTTCGTTCCTAGCGCACGTCAAGAGCGTTTCTAGCAGGGCCCAGGCCCTATTCTTGAAATTGAGAAGGCTCTCAACGGCTGAGTGGGGATTGCGGACTCCGGCACTTCGCCTCATATATAGGGGTGTTTACGTGACGCATGTCTCGTATGCCGCTTCTGTGTGGGAGCACCGGCTGGATAATGCATTGATCCACTTGGCCCTCAAGCGGGGCCAACGGACTCCCCTGTTGGCGCTTTCGGGCGCATATAGGACTGTGGCTAATGATGCATTACCGGTTCTGGCTGGTACACTGCCGATTGACTTGGAAATTAGGGAAGTTTTGACAAAAAAGGCATTGATAAGAGGTAAGGCCGCTGTCCACCTTGGAGTCGAACTGACACCCGGTGGAGCGGTGTCCCTTCCTGGCTTATTGAAAGCCATGCGAGATAGAACGCTGAGTGTATGGCAAGAGCGATGGGATAGGTCGACGAAGGGTAGATTGACTTTCTCTTTCTTCCCTTCAGTTAAAAGCAGAATGGAAGGGGCGCACATAAAACTGGATCACTATATGACGCAATTGGTGTCCGGTCATGGGGAGCTCAGGGGGCGGCTACATAGTCTCGCCTTGTCTCCTCATCCGAACTGTTCATGTGGTGACACTAACCAGACAGCCGAGCACATTCTGTGGCACTGCGAGTTGATGAAGGATGCCCGAGAGGAAATGTTGGATGGCTTGAGAGGGATTACAAGACCGGCATGGAATGCCGATCTCGTGTTGAACAGAGAGAATTTTGAATGCTTCAAAAAGTTTGTAAAGTCCTGGGTAGAGAGATGGCCTGTGCTTAGAGTTGCTGATTTAGATTAAAATCATCTTTGTTTCAGGTGCCAAGCGTATTGTTCCTGTCACTCCACGGTTACTCCTCTATAACAACTTTAATATTGTTTATGCGCGATTGCTTTGTTTTATTTTTATTTTTATATACTCATTGGTTTTACTTTCTATGTTTTATGGCATGATCGCAATGCATTTATTATCTTATTTGTTTGTTTTATTTTTTCTTATTCATTTATTGTTTATATTGGATTTTTACACCGTTTTTGCCCGTTCTTTACACTGTTTCTTTTTATGTTTTAGCTCTTTAATACTATATTAATCTTTTTTTCCCTTCTTTTTTTCTATTATGAACGGTCAATTTTTTGTTGATCACAACTTATTTTCTACGTTTGTTATTTGCCTTCTTATTTGTTACTAACAAATTGGTTTATGAATAGGTTGTCGAACTGAACTCTATCGTACTGTGTTGTTCATTTCCCCACCATGGGGGCGGATAGACCCTGTTCCTGCATCCAGTAAGGTGACATTAATCCGGTGCGGCTATCCCACGAACCACGGGTGCCTCCCCCGGCATCATGAGCGGGCCTGGGGAATGTTTGCGCGAGCCCGGTCCCCTTCCGTCCTGCCTCCGGTGACCTGAGGCTCACTTCATTCCCTAGGGTCTTTGGGAGTATCTCCCCCCCCCTCCCCCCATTTACATTTCTTCGAGGGTACTCTCGGAAAACTGGCTAAGGGACGCGGGTGCTTGGGATCGTTGTGGCCAGGCCGCTTGCCACGCTCATTCTTGCCGGGACTGCCCCGTGATAGTGGGGTAAACTGCCCTCGATACGCTGCCTGTATATTTTTATGTTACTAACAATCATGCATGCAGGGACATTGGAGGGTCTAGAATCGTTTTAAAATAAATTTAGCTTCTTTTTACAAAAAATTAGAGTCCTGACGTGTGCGGCTAAGGAGGTTAAACAATCAGTTTCCTCACACAGCCGTCGGGAAAGGGTGGGTCCCCTCCAATGTCTTTTTCGATTCCCGTATGGAGCAGTATCTCACACACGGACCACAAGAAACTTCAGACGAATTAAAATATTTGTATTAAAATCACATACAAAGCGAGACTCAGAAAAAACTTGACGAGACTAAACGACCGAGAACAAATAGCTACTTACAAGTACGAATTTACAAACAGACTGACTAAACGTTCTTACATATCACTGAGACTTTGTAAAAATAAACTCATACGAGACATCGGACAATACAATTCACACACAGACTCCCTAAACACATCCTGATGGACCACGACCATACCAGGGGGGCAAGCACAGAAAATTCGATAACTTTACAATATCGGATCGACAGACGTAACTTCCGACGAGTTTATATCAATACCCCCTAGCATGTAAAAGCTATCGGTAACTATACCAATATTGATAACGCAATAAATAAGAAATCGATATACGCTGGCAATACTGAAGCAGTTGTCTATGGATCGCTTCTCAAACGTCAAACTTTAACGGTTACCAACGGCTTTACGTATTATCTACAAAAATCAACTTATTATGATGTCGAAGTCAAATGAATCAATGTAAGTTATTTATTTATCTTTTTTTATATGGGATTATCAATAAAGATGTGCTTGTAGACATTCAGAATGCTTTATTACGATTTCAGCAAGAAAGTACGGTCGACGGTCAGTCAGATTGATTTTCTCACCAACTATATGGCAAGTCACTCAGAATTCGCTGCTGGCAGATTTGTTGGTCCTCAGGGTGCCCAAAAAAACCGCGACATGTGGCAGAAATTGGCAGAGCAATTGGCTGAACTAGGTCCTGCTAAGTCAGCCGAGCAGTGGAAAACAGTGAGTATTTTAACTTACCTAAACAAACTGGCTTTTTTTTACGAAAATGCCGGACTTCTAATCTAATCTATCATTAAGACACTTAATATAAGTCCGTAAAACACTTTTAAGCTGATATTATTTTTGTTCTTTTCAGACATGGCGTGATTTAAAGTGTAAGTCGCGGGCAAAAAACGCCGATGCCAAGCGAGCTGCTCTCAGAACTGGAAACACTGTTACCATACCGGTATTAAGTGACATCACTCAAAAAGTGATTAGTATCATTTGCAGAGCCAGTTCTGAGGGCAGTGGAGTTCCCGAAAGCTGCATAGGAGAGGGACCAGAACAACTTGTGCTGGATATTGAGGTCACTAATGTCTTAGAATGTTAATATAATATATATTTGCTGTCAAAATGGAAGTAATCGTTCATCATCAATGCCAATTATTTGTGTTTTATAGTACTCCGATCAGCAGCTCTTCACGCCTCAGCCCAGTGTAGGGATGGAAACTGGGCTGAGAAGTCAACCCAACCCAGCCAAGAAGAGGAAGCTAGCTGCTACGCCAGATGTCGGCTGTCGTATGGCAAAAGCTCAAGAAGCCAGCAACAACATCTCTAAAGAGCTTCTGGCGGTCGCCAACAGATTTACAGATGTTTTTGAGGTATTTCCTACATATTTCTTTTTGAATCACTCCCAAGTAATTTCAAATTAAGTAAAATTATTGAATTGTTATTTATAATTTCAGAGTTCAGTGGCAACCTTTCAAAGTTCAGCGGCGGCCTTCTTATTCTCATTAACTTACTAATTAACCATCACGCCGTTTCCCGCAGGGGTAGGCAGTACCAGTACAAAGGATGTACCGCCAATCAACTCGGTCTTGGCACACACTTCTTGCCTCTTTCACATTCATACATCGTCTCATAAATTAATGTCATCATATACAATGTAAAATGAAAATACGTCGATGTAATGGTCTCATATGGTGTCATCGGTAAATTAATTCATATGGTCTCATCGGTAAATTAATGAATTATTATCTATCGTTTCAGAGGTACACTGCAGCACAAGAAGAAAGGGTTGACATACTCCGACAACAGATATTGAGGTATTACAGTACATATTTCATATTATTATGATGTCACTTGAATGATTGAGTATGTCTCAAGAGAGGCACGAGAAACACGATAATTAAAAGTTCATGAAGCGAGGCTAGCAGCCTACAATGGAAAGCTGGTACCTACTCTAATATATATATATATATATATAGCAGTGAGGCATGGAACTGGCAGAGGAACGATGAAAGTATAATGAATGAAATCTCTAATAATACACTTTTCTTTCTATTTCTAGACCAACAGATCCAGTACCATCGACTTCCCATAACTATTCATTGCAGTTGGAATCTGAAGACGAGGAAAATTCAATTTAATTTTAATGTGTGCCATTTGTTCCAATATCTCTGTTTTACTTGTTCATTAGAATCAGTTTTATTTTTATTTTATTTATTAAGTTAAAAGAAATATACATATTTCGCTTTATGAACTTAAGTACACATTTTATGTAAGTACATTTCAATTTTGTTCACTAATTTTAAAATCAAACGGTTTTCTTAAATATATTAATTCTATTACTGTTTTCAAGCTATCGGGAAGGAGATTGTATACGTGTACACCCTCATAGCCTGTATTTCTTTTGCCACTTTCAGTCTTTGGTGAATTTGAGTATATGTAATTTGTTATGTACTTGTATAGTGTTCAATGACTTGTAATGTTTACATAAATGTTGTATTTTTGTGTATGAAGCCATTTTGGTTTTTGTAGATTAATAGACATATGTTATATTCATACAGTTTTAGTAAAATACTTTTTTATGTGCTACCGTCTGGAGCCAGTGAGACTATGGCATCCCCAATCGGGGTATGTTGCGAGGCTGAAGGTAGTGGGGGGGAAAGGAAGGAGATAGGGAAGAGGTAAATGGGGAAGTAAAAAAATACACAGTTTAGCAAAAATAGTAATTATGTAATCACATAAATATGAAATATTATCATATCATAGTAACAAGATGTTAGAATCTGTCTTAAATGTAGCAGCTAGATTTGAGATTAGACAAAAATTTCATTATTTTTTTTTTTTTTTTTTTTTTTTTTTTTTAATATTTGTATGTTTTTTACAATAAATATACAATTATACATATTATACAGTGTTATCAATGTAAATAATAATAGCTTTTCCTCACCATAAAGAGACGAGGCTCTTGTGTTTGGTGAGTGAATCCTAGCTCATTTATATGGAATCATGTAAGTAAGTAAATAATATACCTATTTGCAAAACCAAAGGGATAAGTAAGAAATAGGCAAGATTTATCAATAATACAGTTTCAAGATTTGAAGGAAATAATAATAAGAGTAAGATATGGACTTTTATAGTAGTTTTAGGTAATTTTTTAATTTTATTTTAAATTCCTGAATATCTTTGACATACTTATTATGTAAGGTAATTAACAATTAGTCTCACAAAATTTGAAATGTGTTTTTGGCGGGTTCAGTGGTCAGTGAGAATCTTCTTCAGCAATGCGGGCACAGGCAGTTCTTCATCCAAACATTAAAAATAGAAATGACACAAAAATTGTATTTGTTTATTGTTGCTTTACTTTCTTTCAAGTTTTTTTAATATTTAATAGTAAATGATTGAAATGTTTAAACTTTGTTTTATTAGATGGGTAAGATGAGTTTATTCATTAGAGAAGTACTTCCGAACGACTTGATCTCTCACTCCGCGGGCTGCTACTACTCTGCTGACATCTTCAGCCTGGTTTAATAGCTCAATCTCTTCTATCACGATATTATCAATAAATTCATCTGTTAAATCTGAAATAAAACGATTATTATTTTGAATTGTTGCCTTACTTTCTTTAAATGCATTTCATTTAGTTAAATAAGGAAACTGACTTATAGTGCTTCATCATGTTGTATAAAATAGCACATGTAGTGATTATTTGACCAACAACTTCTGGCTCGTAATGGAGAACTCTATCTTTCCTAAGGCAACGGAATATAGCCTTCCATGCTCCAAATAGACGTTCTATGCAACATCTCGCCTTACAGTGCGCCTTTGTATATTTGTACTCTGCACTTCCCTCAGCTGCATCAAATATTGGGGTCATGAGATAAGGTTCCAATGTGTACCCGGAGTCACCTGATTGAAACATAAACACCCATTACAATAGGTATATATAACTACTAAGTTATGGATTGTTGAAATATAAAATAGTATAATACCTAGCAAGAAATACGTCCCAATTCTCTGATTATATAGTCTGGTCATTTCAGTTTTTACTGTACTACTATTCCAAACAAATTGATCATGGACAGTACCCGGGAAGCGTGTGTTAATACTTAATATTGTCAACTCAGCATCACATACCTGTATAACAAACATGTAAAACCTTCAATAAAATGTGAAAACACCGTACACCAACTGTTTCATTTGTAAAAACAAACATTTTACCACTTGAACATTGAGCGAATAGAATCCTTTATGATTTTTATACTGCTCTTCATGTCTGGAAGGGGTCACAATGGCAATGTGGGTGCAATCAATGCAGCCCAGAACATGAGGAAAGTTTAATATGTCCCTGGAAGCACTCTCCACTTGCTTCCTGGCTTCGTTTGTGCTGGAAAATGTATCCACCTTCTATAAAGGTGCTCCAGCACTGCCTTCATAAACACTTTGATGCATTTACTGACGGTTGTCTGACCTATAGCCAGTATATGGTCTTGCCCCACCCCACGTTGGTAACTTCCTGTGGCGAAGAAACTTATTGGTGCTAATACCTGTCAACATTATAATCCTTTTATTAATGATCGACATTGTGTTTTTACAAAGATATCATAATAATATTAAATGCACTTACTTTAATGTACATTGGAAGTCCGCTTGTACTTTTTGACACTAAAAAGGGAGTTAGTTGATCTATAAGATCTTTAGCCATTATACGAGATATCCGGAACAAGTGTCTGAATTCAGTCTCTCCAAGTTCAAGCGGATTCAATTGATCGCGTAAACGGCGTCTTTCAATCTTACGAGCTTCTTTGGAATCGTTAGCCTGCCTCCGTTCATTGATATACCAGTAATTTTGTAAAAAAAACGGCATTATTAAAAAGTTGTTTTTATATCGAAAGTTTAACTGACAGCCAAGAGTCCGCGATAGATTTGGCGGGTTTTTGTCAATCGTCGGTTGGAATATTTGACAACCGTGCTCGCAAATAACGCCAACTGACCATAGACAATGAATTTTGTCAATTGTCGGTCGGAATATACCCAATCTACCATTGACCATGCTCGCAACTATCGGTAACTGATCTTATATGACGAATTTTATCGAATTTTGTCAATATCGGGCTTTATCGATCGTTCATGCTAGGGCCCCTGGTCTGACTCAGACTCAGACTCAATAATTTCTAATCTCCCGACTACCTTCCCAAATATAAAATGTTTATATAGGTATCTTATTTATATTATTTACTATAATATTTATAGTATTTTATTATATATTTACATAAAAACAGACACACTTACCCACACACCACAAAATGCAGGACATAATATACCGATGTTACTGAAGGCCGCCTCAGACAGCCGTTTCCTCGTAAATATGGTTTTTTTCGACTTCCCATATTCTCACAGGCGAATGCGGAGGAATTCCCCGTAATAAGGAGCAGCTGAATCTCCCCCGAACCCAACATAACACAACATATATGTATGTTGTATATAGCCGCTGTCGGCTGCTGGTGATGCTGACACTTAAGAATGCGATTCTCCAAAACATGCAATTTTAGTAGGGGTTTTTAGGTGACAAAATGTTTCCCTACCGAGAAAATACAAGTCCATGATAGTCAGGCAACATTTTCAACGCCTATATAAGGTAAAAATTGTGAGGCGCATATGACATCGTTCTATTTCTATAAAGAACATTAGCTTTAAATTCAGTAAATTGACATGATTCACCACTTCGTGGAATATGAGAATCTAGAAAATCAAAAAAAAATACTGTTGAAGTTTGACGTCTAATTATGTACCTTCGACGGGACTCAGGAATACGAAAGTCGATCAATGTATGTACTTTCGACGGCGATTGCGAGCGGTGCGGTATGTAGAATCGCTACCCTGGTCAACAAACAGGGCTAAATCAATCCAAAGCAACGTTTCGATTCTTAATGATGGTCTTTCACCGGTGCTATACTGAACGTATATACCACATTGATTCACAATTAATAATTTTACAAAAACAACGACAAGTATTTTGTTATCACTTGTGATCTACCCGTGTTAGGGTCTTTATTTTTCATTTTTGTATTTTGTCTTATTTTTTAATTTACTCTTTTAATACGCCCATTGAGCATTTACATTGGAAAGATTGAAATCTTTACAAATTTGCTGTGGGTTCACGGTAGTGAGTGAAGTAGAGGTTGTTGGTTCACTTAGGAGCTATGAATAACAAAAAAATAATTATTATGCTTATCCGACTTAAAATTCTAGAATTTTTGCTATTTATTTCATAAACAATAAATAGAAAACGCATTGAATCATATATAAGTGGTAGTTTGAATGTATTTTTCCTTCCTTTGGAAATCTGAAATTATTTAATATAAAAAACAGATATAAATTATAATTTACCTAACACAAATAAATAATCGATATTTTAATTATTCAAATTTTTTTCATGGAATGCCGCACAAGATTCCTAACTACTCCCAACCGTCTGGAGACAGTGAGGCATCCTCATTAGGATGTGTTGTTAGGCTGGTTGGGGCACAGTTTCTTTATTCAGCTTACTTCAATATGCACTAACTACTCCCTACCGTCTGGAGACAGTGAGGCATCCTCATTAGGATGTGTTGTTAGGCAGGTTGGGGCACAGTTTCTTTATTCAGCTTATTACTTCAATATGCACTAACTACTCCCTACCGTCTGGAGACAGTGAGGCATCCTCATTAGGATGTGTTGTTAGGCTGGTTGGGGCACAGTTTCTTTATTCAGCTTACTTCAATATGCACTAACTACTCCCTACCGTCTGGAGACAGTGAGGCATCCTCATTAGGATGTGTTGTTAGGCTGGTTGGGGCACAGTTTCTTTATTCAGCTTACTTCAATATGCACTAACTACTCCCTACCGTCTGGAGACAGTGAGGCATCCTCATTAGGATGTGTTGTTAGGCTGGTTGGGGCACAGTTTCTTTATTCAGCTTACTTCAATATGCACTAACTACTCCCTACCGTCTGGAGACAGTGAGGCATCCTCATTAGGATGTGTTGTTAGGCTGGTTGGGGCACAGTTTCTTTATTCAGCTTACTTCAATATGCACTAACTACTCCCTACCGTCTGGAGACAGTGAGACATCCTCATTAGGATGTGTTGTTAGGCTGGTTGGGGCACAGTTTCTTTATTCAGCTTACTTCAATATGCACTAACTACTCCCTACCGTCTGGAGACAGTGAGGCATCCTCATTAGGATGTGTTGTTAGGCTGGTTGGGGCACAGTTTCTTTATTCAGCTTACTTCAATATGCACTAACTACTCCCTACCGTCTGGAGACAGTGAGGCATCCTCATTAGGATGTGTTGTTAGGCTGGTTGGGGCACAGTTTCTTTATTCAGCTTACTTCAATATGCACTAACTACTCCCAACCGTCTGGAGACAGTGAGGCATCCTCATTAGGATGTGTTGTTAGGCTGGTTGGGGCACAGTTTCTTTATTCAGCTTACTTCAATATGCACTAACTACTCCCTACCGTCTGGAGACAGTGAGGCATCCTCATTAGGATGTGTTGTTAGGCTGGTTGGGGCACAGTTTCTTTATTCAGCTTACTTCAATATGCACTAACTACTCCCTACCGTCTGGAGACAGTGAGGCATCCTCATTAGGATGTGTTGTTAGGCTGGTTGGGGCACAGTTTCTTTATTCAGCTTACTTCAATATGCACTAACTACTCCCTACCGTCTGGAGACAGTGAGGCATCCTCATTAGGATGTGTTGTTAGGCTGGTTGGGGCACAGTTTCTTTATTCAGCTTACTTCAATATGCACTAACTACTCCCTACCGTCTGGAGACAGTGAGGCATCCTCATTAGGATGTGTTGTTAGGCTGGTTGGGGCACAGTTTCTTTATTCAGCTTACTTCAATATGCACTAACTACTCCCTACCGTCTGGAGACAGTGAGGCATCCTCATTAGGATGTGTTGTTAGGCTGGTTGGGGCACAGTTTCTTTATTCAGCTTACTTCAATATGCACTAACTACTCCCTACCGTCTGGAGACAGTGAGGCATCCTTCATTAGGATGTGTTGTTAGGCTGGTTGGGGCACAGTTTCTTTATTCAGCTTACTTCAATATGCACTAACTACTCCCTACCGTCTGGAGACAGTGAGGCATCCTCATTAGGATGTGTTGTTAGGCTGGTTGGGGCACAGTTTCTTTATTCAGCTTACTTCAATATGCACTAACTACTCCCTACCGTCTGGAGACAGTGAGGCATCCTCATTAGGATGTGTTGTTAGGCTGGTTGGGGCACAGTTTCTTTATTCAGCTTACTTCAATATGCACTAACTACTCCCTACCGTCTGGAGACAGTGAGGCATCCTCATTAGGATGTGTTGTTAGGCTGGTTGGGGCACAGTTTCTTTATTCAGCTTACTTCAATATGCACTAACTACTCCCTACCGTCTGGAGACAGTGAGGCATCCTCATTAGGATGTGTTGTTAGGCTGGTT
This sequence comes from Hesperophylax magnus, assembly GCA_026573805.1. Lineage (NCBI taxonomy): Eukaryota > Metazoa > Arthropoda > Insecta > Trichoptera > Limnephilidae > Hesperophylax > Hesperophylax magnus. The sequence goes on along the minus strand of JAIUSX010000222.1, from coordinate 222,514 downwards.
GGGGCACAGTTTCTTTATTCAGCTTACTTCAATATGCACTAACTACTTCCTACCGTCTGGAGACAGTGAGGCATCCTCATTAGGATGTGTTGTTAGGCTGGTTGGGGCACAGTTTCTTTATTCAGCTTACTTCAATATGCACTAACTACTCCCTACCGTCTGGAGACAGTGAGGCATCCTCATTAGGATGTGTTGTTAGGCTGGTTGGGGCACAGTTTCTTTATTCAGCTTACTTCAATATGCACTAACTACTCCCTACCGTCTGGAGACAGTGAGGCATCCTCATTAGGATGTGTTGTTAGGCTGGTTGGGGCACAGTTTCTTTATTCAGCTTACTTCAATATGCACTAACTACTCCCTACCGTCTGGAGACAGTGAGGCATCCTCATTAGGATGTGTTGTTAGGCTGGTTGGGGCACAGTTTCTTTATTCAGCTTACTTCAATATGCACTAACTACTCCCTACCGTCTGGAGACAGTGAGGCATCCTCATTAGGATGTGTTGTTAGGCTGGTTGGGGCACAGTTTCTTTATTCAGCTTACTTCAATATGCACTAACTACTCCCTACCGTCTGGAGACAGTGAGGCATCCTCATTAGGATGTGTTGTTAGGCTGGTTGGGGCACAGTTTCTTTATTCAGCTTACTTCAATATGCACTAACTACTCCCTACCGTCTGGAGACAGTGAGGCATCCTCATTAGGATGTGTTGTTAGGCTGGTTGGGGCACAGTTTCTTTATTCAGCTTACTTCAATATGCACTAACTACTCCCTACCGTCTGGAGACAGTGAGGCATCCTCATTAGGATGTGTTGTTAGGCTGGTTGGGGCACAGTTTCTTTATTCAGCTTACTTCAATATGCACTAACTACTCCCTACCGTCTGGAGACAGTGAGGCATCCTCATTAGGATGTGTTGTTAGGCTGGTTGGGGCACAGTTTCTTTATTCAGCTTACTTCAATATGCACTAACTACTCCCTACCGTCTGGAGACAGTGAGGCATCCTCATTAGGATGTGTTGTTAGGCTGGTTGGGGCACAGTTTCTTTATTCAGCTTACTTAAATATGCACTAACTACTCCCTACCGTCTGGAGACAGTGAGGCATCCTTCATTAGGATGTGTTGTTAGGCTGGTTGGGGCACAGTTTCTTTATTCAGCTTACTTCAATATGCACTAACTACTCCCTACCGTCTGGAGACAGTGAGGCATCCTCATTAGGATGTGTTGTTAGGCTGGTTGGGGCACAGTTTCTTTATTCAGCTTACTTCAATATGCACTAACTACTCCCTACCGTCTGGAGACAGTGAGGCATCCTCATTAGAATGTGTTGTTAGGCTGGTTGGGGCACAGTTTCTTTATTCAGCTTACTTCAATATGCACTAACTACTCCCTACCGTCTGGAGACAGTGAGGCATCCTCATTAGGATGTGTTGTTAGGCTGGTTGGGGCACAGTTTCTTTATTCAGCTTACTTCAATATGCACTAACTACTCCCTACCGTCTGGAGACAGTGAGGCATCCTCATTAGGATGTGTTGTTAGGCTGGTTGGGGCACAGTTTCTTTATTCAGCTTACTTCAATATGCACTAACTACTTCCTACCGTCTGGAGACAGTGAGGCATCCTCATTAGGATGTGTTGTTAGGCTGGTTGGGGCACAGTTTCTTTATTCAGCTTACTTCAATATGCACTAACTACTCCCTACCGTCTGGAGACAGTGAGGCATCCTCATTAGGATGTGTTGTTAGGCTGGTTGGGGCACAGTTTCTTTATTCAGCTTACTTCAATATGCACTAACTACTCCCTACCGTCTGGAGACAGTGAGGCATCCTCATTAGGATGTGTTGTTAGGCTGGTTGGGGCACAGTTTCTTTATTCAGCTTACTTCAATATGCACTAACTACTCCCTACCGTCTGGAGACAGTGAGGCATCCTCATTAGGATGTGTTGTTAGGCTGGTTGGGGCACAGTTTCTTTATTCAGCTTACTTCAATATGCACTAACTACTCCCTACCGTCTGGAGACAGTGAGGCATCCTCATTAGGATGTGTTGTTAGGCTGGTTGGGGCACAGTTTCTTTATTCAGCTTACTTCAATATGCACTAACTACTCCCTACCGTCTGGAGACAGTGAGGCATCCTCATTAAGATGTGTTGTTAGGCTGGTTGGGGCACAGTTTCTTTATTCAGCTTACTTCAATATGCACTAACTACTCCCTACCGTCTGGAGACAGTGAGGCATCCTCATTAGGATGTGTTGTTAGGCTGGTTGGGGCACAGTTTCTTTATTCAGCTTACTTCAATATGCACTAACTACTCCCTACCGTCTGGAGACAGTGAGGCATCCTCATTAGGATGTGTTGTTAGGCTGGTTGGGGCACAGTTTCTTTATTCAGCTTACTTCAATATGCACTAACTACTCCCTACCGTCTGGAGACAGTGAGGCATCCTCATCAGGATGTGTTGTTAGGCTGGTTGGGGCACAGTTTCTTTATTCAGCTTACTTCAATATGCACTAACTACTCCCTACCGTCTGGAGACAGTGAGGCATCCTCATTAGGATGTGTTGTTAGGCTGGTTGGGGCACAGTTTCTTTATTCAGCTTACTTCAATATGCACTAACTACTCCCTACCGTCTGGAGACAGTGAGGCATCCTCATTAGGATGTGTTGTTAGGCTGGTTGGGGCACAGTTTCTTTATTCAGCTTACTTCAATATGCACTAACTACTCCCTACCGTCTGGAGACAGTGAGGCATCCTCATTAGGATGTGTTGTTAGGCTGGTTGGGGCACAGTTTCTTTATTCAGCTTACTTCAATATGCACTAACTACTCCCTACCGTCTGGAGACAGTGAGGCATCCTCATTAGGATGTGTTGTTAGGCTGATTGGGGCACAGTTTCTTTATTCAGCTTACTTCAATATGCACTAACTACTCCCTACCGTCTGGAGACCGTGAGGCATCCTCATTAGGATGTGTTGTTAGGCTGATTGGGGCACAGTTTCTTTATTCAGCTTACTTCAATATGCACTAACTACTCCCTACCGTCTGGAGACAGTGAGGCATCCTCATTAGGATGTGTTGTTAGGCTGGTTGGGGCACAGTTTCTTTATTCAGCTTACTTCAATATGCACTAACTACTCCCTACCGTCTGGAGACAGTGAGGCATCCTCATTAGGATGTGTTGTTAGGCTGGTTGGGGCACAGTTTCTTTATTCAGCTTACTTCAATATGCACTAACTACTCCCTACCGTCTGGAGACAGTGAGGCATCCTCATTAGGATGTGTTGTTAGGCTGGTTGGGGCACAGTTTCTTTATTCAGCTTACTTCAATATGCACTTACTACTCCCTACCGTCTGGAGACAGTGAGGCATCCTCATTAGGATGTGTTGTTAGGCTGGTTGGGGCACAGTTTCTTTATTCAGCTTACTTCAATATGCACTAACTACTCCCTACCGTCTGGAGACAGTGAGGCATCCTCATTAGGATGTGTTGTTAGGCTGGTTGGGGCACAGTTTCTTTATTCAGCTTACTTCAATATGCACTAACTACTCCCTACCGTCTGGAGACAGTGAGGCATCCTCATTAGGATGTGTTGTTAGGCTGGTTGGGGCACAGTTTCTTTATTCAGCTTACTTCAATATGCACTAACTACTCCCTACCGTCTGGAGACAGTGAGGCATCCTCATTAGGATGTGTTGTTAGGCTGGTTGGGGCACAGTTTCTTTATTCAGCTTACTTCAATATGCACTAACTACTCCCTACCGTCTGGAGACAGTGAGGCATCCTCATTAGGATGTGTTGTTAGGCTGGTTGGGGCACAGTTTCTTTATTCAGCTTACTTCAATATGCACTAACTACTCCCTACCGTCTGGAGACAGTGAGGCATCCTCATTAGGATGTGTTGTTAGGCTGGTTGGGGCACAGTTTCTTTATTCAGCTTACTTCAATATGCACTAACTACTCCCTACCGTCTGGAGACAGTGAGGCATCCTCATTAGGATGTGTTGTTAGGCTGGTTGGGGCACAGTTTCTTTATTCAGCTTACTTCAATATGCACTAACTACTCCCTACCGTCTGGAGACAGTGAGGCATCCTCATTAGGATGTGTTGTTAGGCTGGTTGGGGCACAGTTTCTTTATTCAGCTTACTTCAATATGCACTAACTACTCCCTACCGTCTGGAGACAGTGAGACATCCTCATTAGGATGTGTTGTTAGGCTGGTTGGGGCACAGTTTCTTTATTCAGCTTACTTCAATATGCACTAACTACTCCCTACCGTCTGGAGACAGTGAGGCATCCCCATTAGGATGTGTTGTTAGGCTGGTTGGGGCACAGTTTCTTTATTCAGCTTACTTCAATATGCACTAACTACTCCCTACCGTCTGGAGACAGTGAGGCATCCTCATTAGGATGTGTTGTTAGGCTGGTTGGGGCACAGTTTCTTTATTCAGCTTACTTCAATATGCACTAACTACTCCCTACCGTCTGGAGACAGTGAGGCATCCTCATTAGGATGTGTTGTTAGGCTGGTTGGGGCACAGTTTCTTTATTCAGCTTACTTCAATATGCACTAACTACTCCCTACCGTCTGGAGACAGTGAGGCATCCTCATTAGGATGTGTTGTTAGGCTGATTGGGGCACAGTTTCTTTATTCAGCTTACTTCAATATGCACTAACTATTCCCTACCGTCTGGAGACCGTGAGGCATCCTCATTAGGATGTGTTGTTAGGCTGATTGGGGCACAGTTTCTTTATTCAGCTTACTTCAATATGCACTAACTACTCCCTACCGTCTGGAGACAGTGAGGCATCCTCATTAGGATGTGTTGTTAGGCTGGTTGGGGCACAGTTTCTTTATTCAGCTTACTTCAATATGCACTAACTACTCCCTACCGTCTGGAGACAGTGAGGCATCCTCATTAGGATGTGTTGTTAGGCTGGTTGGGGCACAGTTTCTTTATTCAGCTTACTTCTATATGCACTAACTACTCCCTACCGTCTGGAGACAGTGAGGCATCCTCATTAGGATGTGTTGTTAGGCTGGTTGGGGCACAGTTTCTTTATTCAGCTTACTTCAATATGCACTAACTACTCCCTACCGTCTGGAGACAGTGAGGCATCCTCATTAGGATGTGTTGTTAGGCTGGTTGGGGCACAGTTTCTTTATTCAGCTTACTTAAATATGCACTAACTACTCCCTACCGTCTGGAGACAGTGAGGCATCCTTCATTAGGATGTGTTGTTAGGCTGGTTGGGGCACAGTTTCTTTATTCAGCTTACTTCAATATGCACTAACTACTCCCTACCGTCTGGAGACAGTGAGGCATCCTCATTAGGATGTGTTGTTAGGCTGGTTGGGGCACAGTTTCTTTATTCAGCTTACTTCAATATGCACTAACTACTCTCTACCGTCTGGAGACAGTGAGGCATCCTCATTAGGATGTGTTGTTAGGCTGGTTGGGGCACAGTTTCTTTATTCAGCTTACTTCAATATGCACTAACTACTCCCTACCGTATGGAGACAGTGAGGCATCCTCATTAAGATGTGTTGTTAGGCTGGTTGGGGCACATTTTCCTTATTCAGCTTACTTCAATATGCACAAACTACTTCCAAACGTCTGGAGACAGTGAGGCATCCTCATTAGGATGTGTTGTTAGGCTGATTGGGCACAGTTTCCTTTTTCTTCTAACTTGAATTAGCCCAAATATCTCATTAAATTAATTATTACAAGAAATAACTATTTACACCGGGAGATATGGTAATAGATGCATTTAAGTTATATTTTTCCAATGTGTAAAAACAATCATACCATAATTGGTAATGTTTTCTACCACCATCAGCGCTTACTGTATTAAATATCAACAAAAATGAAACATTAAAAAACAAATTGTAAGATGAAATATTGATAGTCGGTATTTAAACTAAATCGCGTCCCATCACAAGCTTTGCTGTACCGGCCATTATAGATTCTACGGCAGAATACGGGAACTTACGTCAACGACAACTTTGAAAATTCATTTAAAACGATTACTATATTTCAAGTACCTAAGTATAATATAAATAAGAAGAAAAAGTTTTTTTTTTTGATTATAGTTATTATAAAAAGTAAAGAGAAAACATAATGTACAATAGTTTATAAAGTTTCAGCAAGTGAGTTGTAGAAAGGATCAATAAATTTATAGAAAAAGCGTTTCAATATCTGCGTCATTCAGCCATAATTTTACCTCTTTAACATATTCTATCGTTTTATTTATCATTTGAGTTTGCAGTGGTAGAAGGTTTAATGTACGAGAACCAATGAAACTGCTATGTGTCTGCATTAATTTAGTATTTGTTTGGGGGGTGTAAAATATATTATTTGTTCTTTTGCTCATTCTGTTTTCATTAATTTAGAAATTATTTTTGTTTTTAAATTAATATTTCATAGTTTGTAATATAAATAATTTACGAATGTTAAATAATTTAGATTCTTTGTACAATAGGTCGGTCGAGAATGTTTTATTTTTGTTATATGACTTTAATTATGTGTGTTTTTTCAATTATTTGTAGGGGCTTAATAAATGTATCAGGTGCACTACCCCATCCTATTATGCCATAAGTGATTGCAGATTGCACCAGGGAGAAGTAGATCATTTAAAATTTTTCAGCGATTAAAATTTCCTTGAGTTTTGAAAATATATATTTTTTTTTTTGCAATTATTTTTTATTTTTAATAATATGTTTACATGGTACATAATTCATTTTACATCTTGGGTCTTTTTATTACTCTTCCATTGAAAGCATTTGCTTGTGTATGGAAGGGGAGATATCTTAGTTTAGAAGTGGTTTGATTAATATGTGATTTACAATTAAGATTAATATCTATTGATACTCCTAAATATTTTATATTTTTGACATTAGCGAGTTTGTTGCACAGGAAGCACATTTCTTGATTGCAAGTTGTATTATGGATTCTAATTTTAAGGTTGTCATTTGGTTTGTTTTTATGTTTTTATAAAAAGGTAAGAAAAATGTTTTGCTCTAGTTTAAAACAAGTTTGTTGTATTTTAACCATTTTGAAACAAGTGAAATACATACAGTACAATATTGATGTCGTTTTTAAATTTTGTACTTACTAGTGAAATGATACTCCATTATTTTTAAAGTTAACTTGGCGTATCGCATTTTTACAAAGTTGCACTGAACAAGACAGCATTTTGAATAAAACGAGGAGGAATAATTCTCCTTGACAACAAGAACTCAACTAAATTGACGAATTCTTGGCGTATTAAAATCACGCTCAATAGACCGGGGTACGCCGACGGTCAGGCATACCTCACACCATATCTTCGCATATTCTATTATCTTTGAGTACTATAGTGGATAGTCATTACAATCAAAACGAAGACTATTAATGAGTTTGTAGTGGACAAGGAAGGGTCCTCAACATACAATTACAACAGTATTCTATTACGCCAAATGAAGTACTAAATTTACTTATTCTTGTTTCAGATGGAGAAAATGCCAAAGTGTACCGCAATAGAAAAGGTATCTTCTCCATGAATGTGCAAGTGATCTGCGATGCCATCTTAATTATTAGAGCCATTGTGGTCCGGTGGCCTGGATCCAGTCACGATCAAACTATTTTTAATAATTCGTTAATAAAGACTAGATTTAAGGCTGGCCAGTTCAATAAGTGACAGTGGCTATCAAAGTAAGACTCATTTGTTCACACCTTTGGCACGAACAAATACCCCAGCAGAAAACCTGCACAATGAATTCTAAATACGCAGCAGAAATGTTGTAGAAAGGTTTGGGGTTCTAAAGAGTGGATAACCTGTACTGCTGAGGAGCATAACATTGTCCATGGAACGCACTGCAGCTACTGTAGTTTCATGTGCTGTGTTGCACAATTTAGCTGTGGAGATGAACGATGAACCTTTTCAGTTAGAAATAGAACATGAACCTGACGAGATGAGGATAACATAATACAAAATGATGACGAAACTAATATTTGTCCAAGGAGAAATAACCCCTTTGTTAAATAATAATGTTGCTATGTGATTAGTTTAGTTTTATTTTCTTTTAAATATTATTTTTGTGTTGTTTATTATTTAAAGATGAGAAAAAAATCTGTTGGTTTCCAAAATAAATTACCTGACTCATTGAATTGAGCCAATGACCCGACTATATAATAATATTATTTTATTTAGGTAAGTATTTGTTTCACTTTATTGTGTTATGTCTTCCTGGGGCATCCTCGACCTCTTCAACCATTCACCTCCAAGTCATACATTCTCCTTACACCTCTTAGTATCATCAAATCCACATTGTTACTGCTAAAAAAACTAAATTATGTCGACTTTAATTTGACTCCGTATATTATTCCCGTGCAGATATAATACTTTGTCTTTCTCGAGAGTTCCTGACTTCTACCATATAAACCACTCTCTAAAACTCTAAACACTCCTGGCACTAATAATAGGAACATAAACGGGACAAAAAAACTATGGTAAACTTGTCTATTTAAATCACATGTCTCACCGTAATGCAAAATAAGATCGCATAACTTTTAAAAGAGTGTCAGGCTGGGATATATATCTTCCAAAAATACTGTACAGGTGTTTGTTGTCTGCAAAGAATATCTCCCAAAATTACCCATAGGGTTCAAGCATAAAAATAATAAACTTAAATAAAACAATCGTTGCTTAATGGCTGAGTTGACACTGCGTTTAGGTTCCACCCAGGCGTACTGTGTTCAACTTCTCTGCTGGCTAAGTCCTCCATCAAAACACCAGCAACATTTCACGCTTACTGTGGTGGTGGTAGGAGATTTTCAAATATTATCGAGGAACTCTCTCTTGTCTTCTAAAAGACGGCGGCCTATGTTAGAGACTGCCGGTTGTCTCACATCAGCCTCCGGGCGTCTCATGCCAGACACTGGGTGTCTCACCGGCATCACGGCGGAATGCTATCATTTTCCCATGAATGAAGAGGGTTGACCTCTGGAGCGGGGGCCTCCGGGGCGGGGGCCTCTGGAGCGGGTATTCTGGAGCGGGTGCCCCTGGAACAGAGGGTGCAAAAGTTTTTAATTATGTATTTAAATATGGGTAACTATGTGTCTGTTTAGTTAATGAGGGCGCTCTTCTGCCTCACCAACCTCTTCATTCCCTCAAACTTGACTCGTAAGGTCTCGGATGACCTCCTTCAGATGATCTTCCAGGCCGCCTCCATCTCCTTCCATGTAATTTCAATAACATGCTTATGAACAATGTTCACCAGCATTTCAAATTCGTCTTTAGTAAAATTAGAATTTCGATTCCGCTTATTCATCAACCTGGAAAATAAGACACTCTAATCTAAAGTTCAACCAAAATCATATAATAATCAATAAAACATAACCAAAACCGGTTGAACTTACTTTATGGTTTTAAAAACAAAAGCAAACCGAATGGTGGGGACGTTGTCTATGACGTTGTCTATATCTATTGACGTTTGTGTATACTGGAAAATAAAACAAATCTATAAGTTCAACTAAAATTACATGATAAAACATAACCAAAACCTGTTGAACTCACTCTATAGTTTTGTAAACAAAAACAAGCCGATGGTGTGGAAGTTGTATGTTTCTGTTGACGTTATAATTGAACTACTCTGTTGACGTTCTTGTAATTCCATAGAAACAACGCAGTTCTAGACAGGCGTTGCACTAGATGTGATAAAAGCGCGAAACACACCCAGGTTTTTTGAACATGTCTATCCTATGATCTAATGTTTTAAATAATCTCCCCAACACAAATATCCATTTCACTACCCCGGCCGAGGTCATCCGAGCTATTAAAAGCCGGAAAAATAAAAAAGCCCCCGGCCCCGACGGCGTCACAAACTTCGCTCTTAAAGCCCTCCCCCAAAAAGGAATACTAGCGATAGTAAATCTAATCAACACCGCTCTCAGACTTCGCTATTTCCCGAAAAACTGGAAACACGCGCATGTCATCGTTCTCCCAAAACTGGGAAAAGACCCCTTCTTCTGCGAAAATCGCCGTCCGATCAGTCTTCTTTCAAACATTGATAAAATCTACGAACAAATACTTTTGACACGGCTCCTCAAGCACATTGACGAGGTTTCAACATTACCTGAAGAGCAACACGGCTTTAGAACTAATCACTCCACCCTCCACCAACTCCTCAGAGTCTCCGAAATTATCATCGGAGGCTTCAATACCAAGCGATCAACTGGTGCCATATTCCTGGACATAGCCAAAGCTTTCGATAAAGTATGGATAAACGGCCTACCTCTCAAACTCCACGAAACAGGCATCGATCCTCAACTACTCGGTGACTTCAAATCGTTTCTACGCCAATGTACTTTTCAAGTAAAATACGGAAGCGCTCTTTCAAAAAAACGCCTAATGACAGCAGGGGTCCCGCAAGGGTCTCTGCTTTCTCCAATCCTCTTCAATGTCTACACTCACGACATTCCCCTCTCTTCTAATTCTAAAATTCTAATTCACATAAAGCTCTGTACGCAGATGATACCACAGTTATGGTTAGATACTGTTCACCCAGGATGATTACGTACCGACTGCAAAAAAACACAGACTTACTTCAAGATTGGTACGATAGATGGCGTATAGACGTGAATCCCTCAAAGAGCGTGGTCGTCTTTTTCTCTCGTAGAAAAGGCGGCCAGGCTCCGAGAGAGGAAGTAACGATGTACGGCCAGGCTAAACCGTGGCAAAAATCGGACTAATATCTGGGAGTGACATTTGACAAACGACTCACATGGACAAAACACATCAAAATCACTCTTAACAATGCCAAAAAATATCGAACGCCCTTTACCCGTTACTTCACTCAAACGCTAAAACTTTCATTCAAAACAAACTTCTCATCTACAAAACACAGATACGCCCCATCATGACTTACGCCTCACCCATATGGGTCACAGGGAACACAAATTGTCTTGCATCATTCCAGAATGCCACACTTAGAAGATACACCAAAAGCCCTTGATTTGTCTGTAATAGTATAATTAATTCAGGCACGAAAATCCCCCCATTTAAAACCCATATGATAGAATTAGCCAAATCATTCTATGCGAAACTTCCTATGCACTCAAACCCGAGCATAGCATGTCTCGGGCGTTCAAGTCCCGACGACAAACCCACCTATCCATTTCCAGTCTCCATTACATTCCCCCCTTGATGATTGGACTCAAATAAAAAATTACATTGCAACCAAATATAAAAAAATATAAAGTATAAATTTACAATAACCTTAATATTAAAAAAAAAAAATGTAAAAAAAAAATAAAATAAACTTACAAAAAAAAATACATATATTAATACTCAGTTTCTTTGTTTTATTTGGTCGCTTAAAATTAGGCGAAAATCGACCACTTGCCCCTAAAGTCACATAGGACACTAGGTTCGTTTTGGTGTGCTTGAAAAAAGTTGCCTTTCTTTTGTTTCGATCTTCAGGCGAAAGTAGACCGAGACGCCTCTCTGCGGGAAGAGAATTCAAGTTCAATTTTGCGTGGAAAACCCGAAAAACCGAGTTATCCTCGATTTCCGGAAATTCAACCGGATTCGTACGGAAGAAGACGTAGACAAAAATTAGAGGAACTCTTGCGGCAGAAACTGGAAGCGCTCGAGGCGCGCCATACTGAAGCGCTTCATTGCGCTTTCTCGCCGCCAGGAGGGCCCCACTCTGGCGAAAATTCGAGTTGCGGCCGTATAATTGTCGGAGCTTCTCGATTGGAAATCGACGTTTTACTTCCGTTTCATGGTCAAGACGAAACCACGTGGTATGATTTATTTATAAAATGTACACGGTCAAACTGATGATTGCATTCCGTCGAAAATATGGAGGCTACGGTTAAAGTTTTCGAAAAAATTCATCCTCCGAAGGTTTAGGAACGTTATTCGGCCGTCCCACAAATGGCGTTCGGTTCAAAATATCTCACAGTAACCGGCCAAAGTTTTGACATTTGCCATTTTAACAAAAAATGCCAACAATCGGGCTTTTGGTCAATCAGAAATCAGCCAATCATAGACACACCGAAGTGATGTGCTTTTATTTTAGGGATGTGATCTCAAAGAAACGATAAAATTTGTAGAGGTACTTACTTTGGCAGTTTATTTTTTTTTATATCGCTAATGCCTTTGAACGAAATAAAATAAAGTTCGGTAAAAATAATTTGACACGGATACCGTCGCCCCGTAGTGAAAAACTACATCAATAGCGTCACGCAAATTTTTCATTTCTACCAGGAGCGCAGAAATTGGAAAAGGTTAGCCTGGGAGTCATTCATATTTAAAGTTTTCATGTGTTTATTTTTTAACGAGTAGGTGCCTAATTGCGTTATGTAAATATTTTTTCGGTAAATTTTTAATAGTATGTGCAGGTACCTACACAGATGGTACCGGGTAGAGGTCCTAGGTAGGCAGGTACTGACAGCGTGTTTTAGCCCGTTTTCTAGGTTAGGTCCGTTGTATTGTAATAAAAAGTATGGATTTAAAATTTAAAAAAAACGACAAAATCTGTGCAGGTACTTACTTTGGTAGTTTATCTTTTGAAAAATCGATAATGCTTTTGAACGAAATAAAATAAAGTTTAATAAAAATAATTTGACACGGATACCGTCGCCCCGTAGTGAAAAACTACATCAATAGCGTCATGCAAATTTATAAATCGTACTAAGTAGTTGTAAATTGTAATTGTAAGTGTAAATTGTAAATTGTAAATTGTAAATTGTAAATTGTAAATTGTAAATTGTAAATTGAAGTTGTAAATTGTAAATTGTAGTTGTAGTTGTAAATTGTAGTTGTAGTTGTAGTTGTAGTTGTAAATTGTAGTTGTAGTTGTAGTTGTAGTTGTAGTTGTAGTTGTAGTTGTAGTAGTGGTACCGTCGCCCCGTAGTGAAAAACTACATCAATAGCGTCACGCAAATTTATAAATTGTACCCAGAGCGCAGAAGTTATATAGGGTGAAGCGGTGTTATTGTTTTGTAAAATAAACATTTTTTAATCAAAAATTTTTCCAGAATGAGTGTTTGTAATAAATTTGAGAGGCGGGCATGGGTACCGTCGCCCCGGGAGCCATTCATATTTTAAGTTTTTGTCTCTTTATTTTTAACGAGTAGGTACCTAATTGAGTTATGAATATATTTTTTTGGTAATTTTTTTTTTAAATATATTAAGTTTGAAGATTTTTTTTTATATAATTTTTCCAATAAAAATTTTACATTTTACATGTTTGTAGAGCGATGTTTTTTTCCAAAATAAAACTCGCTGGGACTTTTGAAGAATGTCGGTGAGAAAAACCGTACATACGATATGGGTATCAAATTACGCGTCTCGACTTACAGAATCCGAATGGCTCGGTGAAAAAATGATCGGTAAGCTCCTTGGCTCTTTTTTTTCTCAAAATATTCATTTCTTTCTAAACAAAAATACATTTTAATACATTTGTGGTCACACATTCATTGCTTCATTCACATGCAAGCATACATATTTTTCGTGTTAATTGAGCAATTTTTTTTTCCAAAATAACAACTTTTGAAGAATGTTGGTGACAAAAACCGTACATACGATATGGGTATCAAATTACGCGTCTCGACTTACAGAATCCGAACGGCTCGGTGAAAAAATGATCGGTAAGCTCCTTGGCTCTTTTTTTCTCAAAATATTCTTTTCTTTCTAAACAAAAATATATTTTAATACATTTGTGGTCACACATTCATTGCTTCATTCACATGCAAGCACACATATTTTTCGTGTTAATTGAGCAATTTTTTTTTCCAAAATAACAACTTTAGTAAAAAATAATCAGTAAGCTCCTTGGCTCTTTTTTTCTCAAAATATTCATTTCTTTTTAAACAAACATATATTTCAATACATTTGTGGTCACACATTCATTGCTTCATTCACATGCAAACATACATATTACATTTTTAAAAGTTTTTAAATTTTGCGTATTTTTGAGGTTAGGTTAGGTTAGAACATGGAAAATAGGTATTTGAATCAAATCACAAACCAGTCTATACAAACCTAGCGTAGCCCACAAACTACTTGAAAACTGGGATATAACTCTAAAGGGGACGCGAGCAGGCGTTATTTAAGGGGCAATTTATGTTAAAGAAAATAACATGGAAAATAGGTTTTAGAATTAAATCACAAACCAGTCTATACAAACCTAGCGTAGCCCACATACTTTTTGAAAACTGGGATGTAACTCTTAAGGGGACGCGAGCAGGCGTTATTAAAGGGGCAATTTATGTTACTTAAAAATTTGTAGTCCCACTTCCTCGCCTCATCTACATTCGAATACTACACCACGCAATTAATTTTTACCCATCAGTTGCCTGCAACGGGCAAAAAGCTAGTATAGATTAATAAAATACCTAAAGTAAAAAAAAAAATACAAAAAAAAATGTATTTCAGCCCTATAAGTTGCTATAGGCAGCCCACTCATCGCGCGGGTTGAAAAAAACCATCCCACAGGTACTTATCCCCCCCTCAGTTCACGAGACATGGAGATTGATTTCCCCGAACCTCGAAATAATTACAATTGGATACCATATCCTATGATCAATTTATGATATTTTGATAATAATCGATTTCTATTGAAAGGTTGGGTTTATTTATCAGAATCATTGTATTAAGTTTTTTTTCTTAGTATTTAGATAATAATAATATGGGTAGTTAAAAATTAATTTATTCATTATAATTATCATCACCATCGTCATTATTACCTGATTACCTGATTACTCAGGGCATTATAAATCAAAAAATGGGTTCGTTGCATTAATTTCCAGATATACACGCTTCAGTCGGTTCGTAGTAACGGTGTGTACTGGACTATCTTTTGTATTTATAAATAATAAGTTAATACTATATATCTGTTAAGTTCCCAAATAAAATTTGTTGGGTGGTGACAATTCGTACAGGTAAGCTACAATAACCACTTTAAGAAGAAGCGGAATTGTGGTTCAATCAACCCCGTAGTGTGGACTGTTGAAACATTATATGGGCTTGATTGGAACGCTCCAAATATCTTTGGAATAACTGTAGTCATTTTAAACAGTGTTCAGCATTTTCATTACTATAACAATACTCAGTGAGATTATGAATAGTGATTAAACAATTATTTTAAAAACTATGAACATATATGTTTGAAACAAAACACCTGTAAATGTATTTTTATTATTTTTCTTTACGTGCTCTTTATAAACATAGTGTAACTGCGATATTATTTTAGATGTAGATTTTTGTTTCTGAAAAAAAAATTAAATGTTTTCGTGCCTCCACATTTCATGCCCCACTGTAGTGTTGATTCTTATTTCTAAGGAATTATGTTTTCCTTGAAACCCACAACGCTGGAAGAATAAAAAAATAAAAATTCAAACTCCCCTAATAAGAAGTGCAGTCTTCATTCTATACCAACATGGTTATTGTAATATTCTTTAAATTACAAAGTACATTTATTTGTTGGAATGGATTGTCTTCCATAATACTGAATTTTAATTAACTAAAGTTTATTACAATACGTTAACAATGACGTTTACTTAATAGTTAAATAATATCGTGGCAAGGATAACGTCCTATACTCGAGGGACCCGAAGTGATTCTGCTCGTAGCTTCCAGCCCTCCATAAATAAACCACTCACTAGATGATAACTCCGAGCTTTTTGTAGTGAGAAATTTTGTAGACTATTTATCCATAGATGTGATGATATTTAGACAGTTTTTAATTATGACGTAGACGCAGGCCATTAGACAAGGACAGAGAAAACAATAAAAAATGCGCGACCATAGACAATACATTTTCACCGGGTGCATACACTGCATACGCCAATTATGAGCCTAAAATATTAATTTGAAAAATAAATGTTAGAAATGTTAACAGATTCTCTCAGGACGACAAGGCTCCATCTCACACAGTGGAGTCCTGCGAAAATGAGCTCTAAAGTATAATTCCTTACAGCACATTTTCTTAGTAAGTTGAAAATCTGTGGTCAAAATAATTTAAAATTACTTGAAATTTGAATTCTTTTTCTTTAAAAGGAAAAAGATTTTCAAATAATGATTGTACTTTTCTCTGCTTATCGGTAAAATGAAAAACTTTTTTACATGTTTGGAAGTATTTCTTTTATTTCACTAAGATAACAGAAACAGGAAGCACAAATAAATGTATGAGCACAAAACACATTTTAAATGTGTACCTGACTGCGACCGAATATTTTTCTGATTTTTCTATTTCAAATATTAATTTGAGAGTTGCTTATATTGTTTTCAATGGTTAAATACAACAATTCGTAGTTTTACTCAAAAGGTTAATCCAAAAATATTATGGATAGCTCAGAAACAGAAAATGCTAGAGTTTATAGGCACAAACACATTTCAATTGTGAACCAACACAATATAGATAACACAGAATAAAAAATTCGAGAATATATATGAACTAAATACAATTTAAAGTAGGTGTTGAAGTAATTAAAAAATATATACTTTAATAATTACAAATAAAATAACTAATTTAGACAAACATTTCTTCCTACATTTAGAAGATTTTAAATAACTGAGGATGGTTATTTTTCTAGTAACATAGAACAGATGTTTAGCTTTGTAATCTTCCGCGATCCTTTTAGCAGAAGAAACCACACCGCTGGTACAAGGGAAAATATTACGCTCTGGAATAAAAAAATATTGAATTAACCAAAGTTCGTAGAATATTATTCCTTTTCAAGTAACATAGAAAAGCAACATAATAAACATATTTTTCGAATTGACCAAAAGTTCGTGAACTAAACAAAGAATATTATTCCTTTTCAAGTTACAAAGAACACATTTTTATACCTTTGTAATTCTCGAATCCTTTTTCAAAGATTAACATCTTGCATGACGTACGTATTACGATAATAATAATGTCAAATTTCAAATTTTTCAAAATTCTTCATTACAAATTATAACATTTGCATTATTTCTACTTTAAACAGTAATTATAGTAAATAATAATAATAAAATTTACACTTTTTATTTTACAGTCATAATAATATCAAATAATATTTCATACATATATGTTTTTTTTGTTTTTATTGTTCTTAATAGTTTCTTCCCATTAAACTACAATTAAGCAGTTTCTCAACAGGATGTACATGTTCGATTACAATGTAAACATAATTCTTTTCCGATTTTATGTCCGGGTTAAATCTTCCCCATAGGAAAAACTAAACCCTTCCACACACTTTTCCACAAATCATCATCTAGTCATTCAACATTATGCAAGTGCATTATATAAGCAAAATAAATACAAAACAGTACAAGAACAATACGTCAAATCACCAGAGATCAAATGGGAAAATAATTCACCGACTCCAGATATTTTCATATCAGAGGGTTCGGCTCGGTAGAACTTCTAACAGAGCCTATAAATCCTACTGATCCCTCAATATAAATATTTAAAAAATCTTTCGTTATCCATTATTATTATTATTTTATTTTAAAATGACTGATTTTTGCATAATATTATTATTATTTATAAATATACATAATATTGTTGTTGCTTACTACTACATATTCAGATTTTTACAGTCTAAACACCACAGTCTAAAATAACCATTTGCGATGCCACGTTTGAATTTGGGCAGTGAATCCGAAAAAATGTTAATGTTAGAATTTAGACTAATATTATTTAGAGTATGAAGAGCTCGGTTAATTGGCGAATAAGATGCTGCATTTGTATTATAATTAAGCGTGTGGAATAGCACCGTATGACGTGAATGTCTCAAAGGTATGTTAAAGTTAATAAGGGGCAGAAGTTCAGTACAGTCAATGTTTGTCTAAAATTCTGTGAAGAAATATTGAGTCAGCTACTGCTCGTCTTCGCTACAAAGTTTCAAACGTACACTTAAAGTTATTGTTAAATTTGTAGGTAATACAGTTTATAAATTTGTTTTGGATACGTTCTATACTATCTAGGTATTGTAGATTCCAAATAGGCGATCCATATTCCAGTGTACTTCTGATTTATGCGAAATATACAATTGTACGCGGATTACTGAATATTTTACTTACACGTAGCACGAAACCAAGCATATTATACGACCTATTAACGATTGAGTCAATGTGCTTATTAAATATAAGTTTAATATCAAGGTAAACCTGGAGGTCTTTACATTCCGTTTAAGAGATGACAGGTTTATTGATGAGTGAATATGAGTATTTAATTACGTGTTTATTTCTGGTGAATGTGAAATTGAATGTGTCATTTAGAAACGTTTATACCTAGAGTATCTAGACAGTTAACTTTGCAATACTTGCAAAGCCTATCTATCAATTAATTTATTACTAAAAGTATTCGATTGGTCCTGTATGATGTCGTTAATTAACTTCAATCTTTTTTACTGTTATTTTCGCATTTTTAAAAAGATCACAAAAGTGTGTTTGTTTTAAGTTTCGTTTTTTGTAGTATAATTATTTCTTGCCTCTAGAAATTTTGTTTTCAATAATGTCTTGTTTTGTTGTTTTTTTTAGTTTCGGGTGGAATTTGTTTCTTTTGTTGATTGGTTTTGTAAGGTCTTTGGTTATCCAGTCTGGGTTATTTTTAATTTTTTTTAATTTTTGAGGTGCTATAATAATTAATTTTATTATTTAGATAGTTAAATACTGAGTCGTCATTCATATTAAGATGAAAGGGATTTTGGATGGTATCATTTATTTATTTAAGTAGAAAACACAGATACAGACAGTAACCAAAAGATTAATAATATGTATATGTGACATTATTTGGATTATCAAGATTAATATGTGTTTATTTTTGGGACATCTTTATAGATTCGTTTCTAGTATATGTGTGAATTACATCAAGAAGTGGAATATTGTGGTCGGATATTGAATTATCACAGTTCGTTAGTGAGTATGATAGTTTTATGTCGGTGAATATATATATGATCAACGAATGCGTTTGTATACTGAAGATAGTAATCTTTAATTGTTTTGAATCATTTATTTATTGCATCTCACTATACATAAAACACATTTTTTCTCATAAAAATCAACCTCACTAGGACTGAGCCTGTATCGAGGTTAACAATTTACATTAGAGTGAAGCAAACATAAGATTAATCACAAACATAAAGTAATTCTACATACAAACACAAAATATTTCAAAATTAAAGAAAAAATAAGTATTAGATGTGTGACAGTATATTGCAACAATATTTTAACCATAACTAATCATTATTCAAAAGAAGAAGCAAAGTAGATGATAAAGACAGATAGGGTGACATTCAGTTTTTAGTAAATGGGACTTATATAAAATGTTATTATTTGAGAAAGGACAAGGATGAAAAAATATTAAGACAGTCGTCTGTCAATACAAAAATCTTAATTAAATTTTTAAATTTAACAAAGGAATTGGTAGACTTAATATGATTTGGAAGAATATTAAACATAAGTGGTGCCTGATATAAATAATTTCTTTGACCAAAAGAAGTTTTAGTATGTGCAGCCACAAAGTTCAATGTAGAGCTAATTCTAGTTGTCCGCATTTGTTGTGTTCTTTCAGCAAATTTAATATTGATAAAAAATCGACAAAGTATTTGAGTGATATATAGCTGTTTTATACACATAACATTACATTCCTTATAAAGTAGGTTGGATGGATAACAGAATTTTTTTGTACATTACTTTAAGGATCAATTTTTGAGAAATATTTAGTGGTTCAACATTGGACTTTAGACATGATCCCCAGCGTACTATGTTATAAGAAAGTCGAGATTGGACATTGAAGACAGTAATCTTTAATTGTTTTTAATGATTGAAGTAGTAATCTTTCATTGTTTTTAGTCATTGATGATAGTAATCTTTCATTGTTTTTAATCATTGAAGATAGTAATCTTTCATTGTTTTGAATCATTGAAGACAGTAATCTTACATTGTTTTTAGACCAGTTAGACAAGCGTACAAAGAAAACATTAAAACTCCAACAGTAAATTCAAGCTTTGGACAAAGACACTACCAATACCATGCTATAAAAGCTTTCAACAGTCTAAAAATTTAAATTAAAATTGAGGAAAATAAAAATAAATTCACACACAAAATTACAAAATGGATTAAACAACAAAAAAGACAATATTACCAAAATGTCATAGCATAAAATAAAAATAAAACCTACTCGTAACAGACAAAACCAATATAAACACACATCACTCACAAACACACAAGATTATAATATATATTAAATGTATTATTTTATCTTATATTGTAGATTGTATTTAGATTATATTTTGATATTATAAAATGAAGGCCTCAGCACGGGCAAGCCACCCAGTGAGGCCAACATTACTGGAAAACTTTTAAATGTAAAAAAAATATTGTACCAAATAATAATAATAATAATAATAATAATAATAATCATTGAAGAAAAGTAATATTTCATTGTTTTAAATGATTAAATACTGAATTTATACCAAAAAAAAAATATATATAGATTCGGTATATTTTATTGTGTTAGATTTTTCACATTATCCCTTTTTATACTTATTTTAAATGCTATAATAAACAATTTTTAATGTTTTTTTTCAGCATGGCAGAAAAAAGTTTTTGATAAAAAATGTTGCACAATTTTAAGCGATTTTATTAAGTCCGCCAAAAGGGTGTTACACTTTTAATATTTGGTATTAACTCAATATAATAATGCCATTGAAATGCCAAAGAATTGAATAATTTAACGTAGAATAATAATAATACTGTTTTTGATAAGTAGAACTTTATTAAATTAATGAACATATTATCTGGTTTCAACCCTGAACCAACGATTCAAAATGTTTTTGAAATTTTTATTACCAATTGCTATAAGCATGTTGGGTGTCATGGGTACCAGCATTCCTTTAAATGGTTTGCCAGCGTCTGGGCCATCCATGGTTAAACCTCCAGAAACTAGCTCGGAGAAGTATGACAGATGCAATGGCAATACAGTCCCAATCGATTTTTATAAAAACATATCGATTTATGAATTGGAGTACAATGAACTTGAGTACAATATTTTTTGGACTGACTACGAGAGAGTTTATGAAAATGGACCATTCGTGAACTGGCGCATCGGAGATGAAAACATGGGAAAGGTAGAGAACTTTACACCGAGGATATTCTCCGGATGGAACACGAGCGCCATGGGCAGTGCACCGGGAGACTGCGCCACGGTAGACGTGCAGAACAAGGAGCTGAATCCCGTGAGGTGTGACCAGAAATTCCCGAGGCTGTGCGTCCTGCCAGCCGTACAAGGAGGCGATAGCAGACTGCACGAGTATTCTCCGGATCGAACCGAAGTGGAGATACAATATGCACGCACAGAGTATGTCATTATGAAACATTTTATTAGAATAGTGAACATTTGAAGGCTAATGTAGATACATGAGAAAAAATCTAAAACAAATCGCATTATTATAGTCCAAGCTACTTATTGGCATTATTTACAATTGCCATAAATTGGGATCAGCGAAAGTGTTAACAATCCGGTTAAAAGTGTTCACAGACTGTAGTTACTGATAGTTTATGGTTTATATCTATAAAATGGTACAAAGGCTAAACAATAAAAAAATAAAATATATTATGTAAAGAGATATTAAAAATATTTAAAGAGAAATAAGAAAAATAAAGAAAGAGAATAAAAAATTAACCGAATTCCAACATTTCTAATAACACTACAATTCTCCAAGGCATGTTAATAAATGGCTAATTTCCCTTAACATATGCGAGAATGTTTATATAGACATAATAATATTCAATATCACATATGTAACCTACACATTCCTTTACATTTTATTACTATTTTCCATTACAACCATCAATTCCTTAGTAAAGAGTAGAATTTAAAGTTGAAATTAAGAACAAAATTTACGTTTCTAGAGTCAAATAAAAAGTAGCTTGTTTTTTTTTAAATATAATTTAAATTTAAAGAAACGAACACATTATTAATAATAAGTTACATAACATTCTGTTTTACTAATTTAATTAAACAGAGTAGTGAAATATTCTCGGGTCTAAGTGGGGAGCTAGTATATTTACTTAAACTTATAAATAATAAAGGTGTTTGTACAAAATAGGATTTTCTAAAATATTAAGACTTTTGGATATTAGAAGAATCAGTAAAAATACACGCAAAATAATAATAGGGTAGTGAAATAATGTATCTGAAAATCATCGGTAAAATATCGATCACGTTTTGGATAAAAATATACAATTAGTTTATTTTTAAATTTAGAATAGGTCTTCTCACTTTTTATTGCATCCGGTAAATCGTTAAATAGCTTTGTGCCTAGTTATTCGTAGTGGTGTTGCACAGCTGTCGTGTTGCATCTGGGTACATACGTATCCCCCGATGGTCTAAGTCTCACACTTCGCGTTGAGGACTGTACAGATTATTTAAAAACTTTTAAGATAGCACTTTTTTCGAAAGGTTTTACCACCGGTAGAACCTTTAATTTATCTAAAAGATCAATGGTTAAAAAATCTCTTGCTTTTTTAATAATAACTTTATTAATAGTTTTTTTTTTTAATTTTGTTACTATCGGATACAAGTTAGTCTTATAAATGCTTCCCCATGCAATTATACAATACCGCAGCATCGACTGTACAAGAGCAAAGAAAACCGTTTTGATATTTGAAAGGTATATGAATATATTAGACCAGTGTAAATTTCAACTACTGTCACATCTGTCCATGTTATTCCTTCGACAATGCTAACTGTGTCATACGCAATGACACTTCAACTAAGAGGGACACTGAACAGATCATGAAAGTATATACTGAAAATTATAGGCCCAATTACTGTACCTTGTGGAATTCCATATTCAGAAGACATAGGTTCACTAAATGTATTTCATAGTATTTTTTTTTTTTTTTTTTTACAGTGAATACCTCACAAGAGTCCCAACTGCTCCCGTCTGGAGCCAGTGAGACTATGGCATCCCCAATTGGGGGATGTTGTGAGGCTGAAGGTAAGTGGGGAAGGGAAAGAGGAAGGTGGGGAAGTACCTGGCTATTCAGATCTAGTCGCTAAACACGGCTAAAGCCATTTGAAACAACGTTTCAATTCTGAATGGTGGTCTTACACCAGGGCGATACTGGTAGTATCTTCCACTCTGGAACGTGCCGCAAATATACTATATATTATTTTAATTAATTAATTGTGAAATAACACAAATTAATCAAATAAAATTTATTTGCGCACGCCGGGTTCGAACCCGCGACCTTCGGAATGGCAGTCCAATGCGTTACCACTGGACTATGCCGGCCGTCAAACTCGCCGTCAAATAGGCCGTATAACCTATTGTTCCATATTTTCTAAGAAACTCTGGGACCAAATTAAAACGTTGTCTTCCCGTCCAATTATCTTCAGTTTAGCAAGAAACCTTATATGTGAAATCTATCAAAAGCCTTTTATTAGATCCATAACTAGAGAAGTCAATGTTGCAATGGTATCATTAGTTCCCAGATTAGGTCTAAAACCATATTGATCATGTCACATGTATTCTGCCTAATTCAAAGGCCAAAGTACTTGTTCACTTGTGAAAGAATTATCACTTTGTAGGAACATTATTTCGGTCTTCACCAATTTACTTTTAATTCGCTTTATATTCAATATTTTGACTTATTCTTGAGATTTCGTACATCATTTTTATTTATCTAAAAAATCTGCACTCGTGGGGAATCTAGGGCGTTAACTGAACCAGGAGTTAAGATAAAACGTGAACCAAAAAAAAGAATAACAATATTTCCAAAAATGTGCATAGTGTGCGATCCTACTTCCCTACCAGTGGCACTAAGGTTAAATAATTCAAGTTGGACGATATTATATATGACTATTTAAATTACGTCTATTAGGAACATTATGAATTGTTTATTTTTTCAAAATAAGTGTTTTAACTAAATTTAATTTGCTTTCTTTTGTTTTTAGAAACGATGTAATCATTTTTAATATCACCCAACCGATACCAATATTGAACGAAGTTTGGTGTTTCCACGAATCCTTAAACAAGACAGATAGAATAAGATTGGAAATCAAGGCTTTGAATAATACCAAAGAGTTCGGTGTCACAGCAATAGAAAACGGAAACTATTGGTGTCTTTGCACAAACAAAATTGATTATTATTCAATCGAATCAGAAAAGGTTGTATTTGTAAGAAATAAACATTCATATAAAAACACATCCGTGATAATGATAAAAGATGTTGAATTCTTAAGGTATTTGCTGGATATTCAATCTCAACATTCAGATGATTTGAAACGAAAACTTTGTCCTAACGGCAAATGCCCAAAAGATCTCGACACCAATATTATGCTAACCAACAGTGAAATTTTGGATAATGTTACGATATCAGAGAAATTGGACTACGGTGACAAAATATTGTTGCATGTCACTGAGGGGGATCACATTTTGTTAAATTACTTTCAAAAGGAGGATGTCATATTCACAAGGAAACTGCTATTCTGTGAGGATATTCAATTTGTCCCGGAGACTCTAATAGGTAATATATTTTTCATTAAATACGTGTATTTTTTATAAATTATCACAATTCATATTAACAATATTTAATCTTTTTAGGTCACCCGTGTGATTGGTAGTCCGTTAATAGATTAATTACGTTACGTTAAAGTTAAGTGAAATTTTGTCCGTCATTAAAGTAATTTATTTTCGGGTACTATGCCGTGTTACGCTATCTCCTTCTTTCTCTTTTCTGTTCCATATTTTTCTGAGATTCGTTAATATTATCAGTGTATAAAATATAAT
This sequence comes from Hesperophylax magnus, assembly GCA_026573805.1. Taxonomy (NCBI): domain Eukaryota; kingdom Metazoa; phylum Arthropoda; class Insecta; order Trichoptera; family Limnephilidae; genus Hesperophylax; species Hesperophylax magnus. The sequence goes on along the minus strand of JAIUSX010000222.1, from coordinate 197,733 downwards.
AATATTTCTTTTGCTTATTGTTTTGTTAGTTCTGTACAATATGTCAGTCGAAAATGTAATGATTTGGATGAAATTCACAGGTCACGATGTCATAGTGAGAACAGACCTCTGCCGAGAGTACAGATGTGTAGGCGACTATAGATTCGGGGCCGTTTGGAAAATCTCCAACTTAAACTACTGTGAACCAAACATCACGAACTTAGTGAGTATTTTGTAAAACTTCGTTGCACAAAAACAAATCTTGAGTTAAGGCAAAGGGCAAGGGATTGAAATTTCCGGTTATATTATTTTTGTCTTTTATACGCCCATAGGGCTTTTACGTTGGGTACGTGAAATGGTTACAATTTTTTATGCAAGTATTAGTAATAAAAAATGGTTGCATACAATAATAATTGCTTACATTGGAGGCCATGTCAAGAGTCAGAATAATAGAAGAGTGTGTATAATACGACGTATGAATGTGAATGAGGCAAGGAGTGTGTGCCAAGACCAAGTTATTTGACAGTCCATCTTCTCTGAAATGGCGTAATGGTTAGTTAGTTAGTAAGTTACATTACAATGGTTACAAAGTTTAAAAAAAGATTTAACTTAAAATTAACAATGACAATATTTTGTAGTGATTTTTTATGTGTTTTACATCGAATTAGTTATTTATGTTAAGGATGTCTTTATCATTTGCACATTCGTTTGAATATCTATGTAAGTGACGAATTGGTTAATTTGCTTCATAATTTGTTTGTGTACGGTGAGATTGAAATAGGAAGTTATGCCTAGAGTGGCGAGTTGGTACTTTTAGACTAGACTCAATAGTCCGACTAAGAATTTAAATTTTAACAATTATATTAACACTATTTAGATAATACATAATTTTCTCACTGCTATTATTAACATCTGATAGACTGGTTGTCTTTTAAGCTCAATTCTATCAATTTTTTTGGCACTCACGCACGTATTTCTCTGAAATTGACACATTATAAAAATTAGGAGGCATTTCCTCTTATATCTCCTAAAGTATGTATTACGAATTAATAAAATAACTGTAATTTTTATTACATAATATACTAATAAAAATATGAACTTCTTATTTTCATGTTCTGTATTGCAATAATAAATTTATGACGGATATTTTTTTAATGAGGATAAATTTGTTGGAACGTCAATGTTATGCATTATTTTCTCTTAAACTAGATTTAATGACTAGTTTTTTTTCGCAGGATCCAGCTGAGCAGATCCAATATGTGATGCAGACTATGGATACTTTGATGGACCTTCCTGTTAGTACAACTAGTCTCAAGAATGCTGCAACCATGGTGGACGGTCTTCTAAAATTAAAACAAAATTATACAATTCCTTCGGAAATCCTGAAAAATTTGGAAGCTTTAGTTTGTAAAGTGATTCTGCCAATGAATCAGAGTGAACTAATAACAATCCAGAAACCAGACGTGAATATTGCTATTGCCATTGCAGATAATTCCAAACAAAAATCTATTGTTGGAATAAAAATTTCTTCTGATCCGGATGAAAACTTGGGCTCCTCATTTGAATTTTTGACCGCAGGTTTGTACTGTATTTTTTTGTTGTTGTAATGAATGGAATGCATTTTTTCTGTTCACACGTTAATATCCTTTATAAATAATAACTCATTTAACAAATACATATTATGATAAATGTCAGTATTCCGATACTATTATGCAATCATTTATATCTATAAAATAGGACCTGAACCTTATTACTTGGCAATTAAAGTATATAATAACCTTCCACTTAATAAAATATGTATTATATTTAAATAATCTATTTTATTAAAACACGAGTGATTATTTAAATTTAATTTTTCGAAGAATATTTCCTCTAAAATCTTATCACTTTGTGATAGCATTATTTATTTTATTAAAGCTCAAATAACTTTGTTTACATCACTTTATTTGAAGTTCGCCTCATCAGGAGTAAGTATACACTGAAGTCAAAATAAATAATGCCATCGCAAAATGACAAGCTTTTAGAAGAAATTTTCTTAGAAAAATTATATTTCAATAATCACTCGTGTTTTAATAAAATAGATTATTTAAATATAAGTAGGTTGTATATTAATTTGATGGTAAAATGTAAACCAAGCGTAATTTCTAGTATATTTGTAAAAGTTGTGGTAAATTGTGTCAAATGCGGCTCTCATATCTGAATGAGAAATGAGCGCTAACTTACCTGCCTGTAACAGGGGTTTTATCTGAAACAATCCAGTTTCAGTTGAGAGGAACCTCCCGTATGCCAATTGATAATTGGTAAACAATTAACTGAAGTTCAAGTGTGAGGTTATTTGAGAAGAAGCAATTTCTACAGTATTTTTGCTCCAAAAGGCTAATTTGATATAGGTCGAGAATAACCCAAAATTTTGGCATCAAGCCGAGGATTTCTTATTATTGGGGTAACCACTGCAAGGAAAGTCACTAAAGGACTTATTAAACCAGTTCTTTATAGTATTTAGGCATAACCCATGAAAAGCAGCAAACCTTTTAGCTTCTTTAACATCTGCCGGTAGTTCATTAATAATCTTAAATCCTTTAAAATAGAGAATGTTTTGTGTGCCCGACAAATTCATTTTTAAAATCTAAAATCTCCACAGTTTCTCTTGGGGTAGCCATGTATTGCGAAATAAAAATTTAAACTCTTATTGGCGGAGGGGCAAAAGATGTAGAGTCACGTATCGATTATATTAAAAAATGTTTTTGTTTTCATACTCACCTACGGATTATTCTGAAGAGGATATTATTTTGGTTAATGTGTCATCAATTCTAAGCAACCAACCGTCTGGCGGTGCGCTGCTCTCATTAATAGTTTATCGGAACGACAAAGCATTTTCAAATACGAAAAAACACGTTGGGAACGATCTGAAAAAAGTTAACGGAAAAATCATCAGCATACAGATGGGAAATATTTCTAAGCTTGGTAAAAATGAATACGTAGATTTTCATTTTAAGACTAACGTTAGTAAGATAGGAAACGAACATGAAAGCAAGGAGTGCGTTTTCTGGGATTTTGGTTTGGGACCCACAGGCCAATGGTCTACTGAAGGCTGCGAGTTTCTGGGAGAAACTGACCTCAAAGGCTGGGAAACCTGCAGATGTTATAATCTCACGCATTTCGCTCAGCTTATAAGCATTCATGGTGCCCACAACCAAGAAAACCCAAAACATCTAGTGAGTAAGTTTCACTATCGAGTGTTGACATATATTTCTATTTTTGGCTGCATTTTATCCATCTTAAGTCTGTTTACTGTTGTCCTCACAGGAATTCTATTGAAGACCTGGAGAAATGGCCTGGTTTACAAGCTTAGAATGAATTTAGTCGCCTCAATAGGAATCATGATGATCAATTTCTTGTTTGTTTCCACACATGAATTAAATGACAAAAACTCATGCACAAACACATGCTTTGTCTCCGGAATTATTTTTCATTACTCGGTTCTTTCAACCTTTTCTTGGATGTTTGTGATAGCCTTTTTTTACTATCAAAAGATTGTTAACGTATTCAAATCCATGAAATATTCTGAAAACTCCATACTGTTTCTTGCTCTAGCTTTTGGGTGGTTATTTCCTTTGATACCGATGATTCCTCTTCTAGCTTTTGATTCTGACAGCTATACAAACAATTTAAGTAATAACTTTTGCTATCCGAGCGGATACGGTTTTTGGCTAGCAGTTGTTTTACCTATCTTCATGTTTATTATTGTTAATACTGTGTTTTTGTTCAGCATTCTTTGTTCTATTTATCACACCGCGGGCGACGTACACGCGAGTATTTCTATAGAAAACAAAATCGTTCAGGACGTCAGAAGGTTCACTTTCCTTTTCTATCAATTCGGACTAATGTGGATTTTCGGGCTATTTTCAAATGACTTATTCATGGCCTATATGTTTTGCATATATTTTACACTTCAAGGCTTAATTCCGAGTTACATTTTTGTTTTGGGGGATATAAATACTAGGAAGCTGTGGCTTTCTAAATTAAAATTATCTACCTATCAGGAAGCATCTTGCGTTGAATCTGAAATTTCTATACCTAGTAGTAACATTGAAAAGGAAAACCAATCTGGATGCAAAGTACTTTATTCGTTGCTTCAATGCGGATATTCAGGGAAAATATTAAATACCTCCAGGATACCGGTTTGTAATGAATGGATGTGTTCTTGTGACGAGTATTCCGAAGAAGCACATTTAAAGTTATTAAATCACATGACGAGAGTCAAATCGGTTCCTGGCCAAAGAAAGAGATAATAATAACCTGAAATTAATCATCAAAACGTTTTTTGTATTTTGAAAAGTGTCGTCAAAGCCTCAACTAATGCAGGTCAAGAAGATTAATCTATTGCGATCACGGCAAAAGTTTAGCACTTTTATACCTCTGATGCTGAACAATTTTATTTTATTTTATTTCAATTTATTATTTCATATTACATTTTTTAAAAGTATTATTAAAATGTAAAATGGGGGGCCTCATCACGGGTAAAACACTCAGTGACAACACTGTTAAATAATGTTTTCAACTTTATAAGTTGTTGTATTTACTAAAATCGTGCAAATAGTGAAGTGGATGCATGAAACAAATTTCCACACCGTGTCTTCGATTTTACTAATATACCCAAAGATATTAGAAGAACGAGATGTGCTATGCGCAGTTCGTACTGAGTGGAATTGTTTTGCCGAGTGTCGCCGGTTTTGTTCACCAATACTACTGCACACCTTCGCTTACGCTAAGGCATCGCTAAGGTATCCGCACTAATACATAGAACAGATTTCTGTGCGTACACGTCCCGATACCGTTCAAAGTACCCTAATTAGTTAGTACTCCGGCTACGGTCCGGCGGCCAACATAGCATATCTCGTTCTTCTAATATCTTTGAATATACCTAAACCAATTTGAGACTCGCTTGGATTCTTATTTGGAGAGAACAAAGGACTTTTAAATGACTTATTTTGACTATCACCCGTTAAGGGTAGCCATATATTTTAATTTTAAAAGAACTCAATTAGGTACTGTTAAACATATTATGAACTTAGATATTATGTGCGCTTCAGCAGAATACTGCCTGCTCATTCAATAATAATAGTAATTACTTTTTATAACCCTGTTAAAAGTTAGGAGATTTGAAAAGAGCGCAAGGCTCATGAAAGCGTAAGGGTTAAGATTAAAAAAGGGAATGTTTGGTGGTTTGGGTATGAAGAGCGGATGACAAAATAAAGTAAAATAAAGAAAATATTTGATCAGGAGATTAATGGTAGGAGACGCCCGAGGAAGACTTGGCACAGACAATTTAATCAAATATAATTGCTTGACATACATATACATATAGCTCTTAAGGCTAATTACTAAACTAAACAAAGTACGTGTTTTATAAATAACGTATTTTATGTAACTTTAAGTAAATTAATACAGAAATAAGATAAAACATTTGAATGATTAATAAACTTAATTAGTATTCCTACCTACTCTTGTGTTAATTGTAACTTTATTTAATAACATAGTAATTGACGGCCGGCATAGTCCAGTAGTAACGCATTGGACTGCCATTCCGAAGGTCGCGGGTTCGAACCCGGCGTGCGCAAATAAATTTTATTTGATTAATTTGTGTTATTTCACAATTAATTAATTAAAATAATATATAGTATATTTGCGGCACGTTCCAGAGTGGAAGATACTACCAGTATCGCCCTGGTGTAAGACCACCATTCAGAATTGAAACGTTGCTCCAAATGGCTTTAGCCGTGTTTAGTGACTAGATCTGCATAGCCAGGTACTTCCCCACCTTCCTCTTTCCCTTCCCCACTTACCTTCAGCCTCACAACATCCCCCAATTGGGTATGCCATAGTCTCACTGGCTCCAGACGGGAGCAGTTGGGACTCTTGTGAGGTATTCACTATAAAAAAAAATTATAAAAAATTAAGGTAAGAATGTTCTTTTTGTAGAAATATACCTACCAATTCATATTAAATTTATTTAAAGGGTAAAGAAAATGATAGTTGGTTCTTATTGACTGGTTGGTTATTCAATTTTTTATCCTTTTTTTATTGTGTACTGTGTATGCACTTATCACATAGATTTGTATAATTAAAATTTGTATTGACGTTTTAATTATTTTTTACATTTAAGATAAATACTAATGTTAACCTTATTTAAATAAATCTAATTGAAATATAAAACTAATTGTTTATTCTGTATATTTGTTTGCACAATTTCCTATAAAATTGTCCCCTTAATATAATAATAATAGAGTATGAGAGCTTTTGTTAACTTCAATGGCCCTTAGCTCAAATTTTGCATTTGTATGGCGATTTCATAGTTGGTTTCTAACGCTTCTTTCTGTATTACACTAAATCTATTGATTTGACTAAATGTATTGATTTCAACGTGTTTTTTTCTGTCTTGTTTTTATTCACAGTATTTTTATAAATTTATCATTGTTATAAAATAACTACATGTAACTGTCCTAAAACAGGAATATCTTCATAGTTGGACGGTCTAAGCAATACCATGGAATTATTAGCAGTTAATGTAAAGGAATGGAAATTTCCAATCAGTACGAAGCCTATCTATGCTGAAAAACGTCTCCTTTGTTGAGATAATTTATTATTAAGCTTAAATAAATGAATTTATCATTATAATACTAGATGCTAAATCAATATTTAGTTTTATTCAGAGTAGCATGCACTATAATATATGTATGTATTATACTTTTAGAGGGGTCAAAAATAATAATCTGTATATTTACAAAATGTGTAATAATCTTTATCCATTTTTATAATTTAATTTGTTTAATTTATTTGTATTCCATGTTTCTTTTAAGCTATTTTATATTGTGTATATATTGCATATGATCAGTTTGTCAACAAATAAAATAAAATTCCGTGATTTTGAACAAAGTTATTGTTTTATCATATTATGTAAAAAAGGTATGATCTGTACTTAATAAGCATGAATACACTTGAAAGCAATGAGTGCGTGCAATGACAGTGTTGTGTAATGTTTAACTCTTCTCTGCCTACTCCTGTGGAGAAATGGTGACAGCGGAGGCATTATAAATAAATAGTTATATATTGTTATCAGAATTAATTTGTAGAACTCCATTTTAATTTAAAGTTGTAAACGAATTTATTATCAATTTTGTGTGAAAAATCTATGACTTACCCCGTTTTTCTATTTCCCATTAGGTTTTAAATTAGCATATCTCCACATCTCTTCAGATGACAGTTGTCATTAGAGAACTAATTACGCTAAACGCGAGTTCTACTTTTGAAATCCGTTTTATTATATTTAATTTACTTTAATTTAATAACTCAATTTTATAATAATTTTATTATGTTCTGTGTATTATTGAATCTGTTCTATCTATCAATGTATTTCTCATGGATTTGCGCGTTACGAAGTGTTTAAAATTAGGTGAAATTTTTGAGGTTATTTCATGACATATTCAAAATTGATAAGAAATTGTTGAATTTTACAAGAAATCAACAAAAGTTAAATAATTTCCTCAGGAATTTTTGCATCGTAAAATTTTGCAGAAATGCACTATAAACGGTGTTAAAAATATTGAACAAAGTTACCAAATATTTTTATGTAAAATAATGGACTCTTTAATACCTAATAAAATAAATTAAATGCATCAAGAAAATGAAAAGTGAAGTGAGATTTTCTTATGAAATGGAAAGTGTTTTAAAAATGTGACGTTTCTTAGATTTTCCATACGTTTTTCGGATTGATATACAGGTATGTTTTTTTAAACTCAAAAAAAACATTTTAATTTCCAAAATCTTTGTATTTTGAAATAAAAATGTTGATTAATAATTTATTAACACGCCTGAATGTTTTCTTTTTTCATAAGATTTTTGTTTTTTCAAAATTAACTAATATAAGAGATAAGAGAACATGTATAACACACGGGAACAATTGGAAATTTTGCGCACGAAAGTACGTTTGCCCAAGAGTTTCTAATTAATTAAACCATTATGTAACGGGTTAATTAGTTCACAAGGTCTTTAGATATGTCTAGCAACTGTTGTTCCTCCAAGTTGGAACGGAATAAATTGCAGCCCAATCAATAAACGCATTGATCTGGAACAAATCAGTGGAAAGCCGTATTATTTCAGGTGAATAGTAACTACCCCAGAGAGTATTTTCACAAAAGTCTTCACTCCTACCCTGCTTGCTTCTTCTCCTGTATCCCTCAAACAAAGCAATTGTATGGTTCTACTTAAAGCCAATATATCTCCTAAACTAAAACATCTACAAAAAAAAACAGTTTTTAAAATGACCTGAAATTATATTCTACAAAACCTTTTGCTATCTCCAATAGCTTAGCCAATAATAATGAAATGGTTACTTGTTAATTGTTGCAAAATTTTGGTTTTCAAGTTGAATTCTTTTTATCTGAGAGAATATGAAAAAATGCTTCAAAGAAAACATTTGTTAAATGTGATAAGATTTTTATTTTACTTTTTGAAATAATGGCATACAGAGCTCCGGGCCAAAAAAGTCCCATTCTCTTTCATCGTGATTTAATTTAATAGTTTGTTTTAATAATAGAAGTAATTTGGAATTTTAGAAAAAAATATTTGCAATAATACATGGCTGTAATTTTGCGAGAATTGGACTTTACGTAGGATTTGTTTTGGTTTTTTTAAAGGGTTTTTACATTTTCGTCGTTCCGGGTGAGGCAATTGACAGATTCGTTTTCATGGGTGAGGATACCCGCATAGAATGATTCCATGAGACAAGATATGTTTTCTAAGGAGTGAGACTTCAGAGTCCCGATGGAGTTGGGAAACCTTCATCCATTTGGGTGCTGCCCAGGGCAATACGTATTGCTTTATTTTGGAAAGTTTTGAGTCTTATCAAATGCGACTCTGAAAGGCTTGGGCCCGGATAGGACTTGGATGAATTAAGTTTTGGCCTTATTGTCAATTTATATATGAAGAGTTTGTTTTTGACTGAAAATGTTTTTTTTTTAACTTTTGGGATCATGTGAGAGGCACAAAATGAAAGTCACAGTGTTTATTGGTGAGTTAGGTAGCCGTGATTAGATGACTTTGGACTGATGTTGTATTCTCCAGATGCAGGCTGTGATGGCTGTAACAGTAAAATCATGCTTAAAAGCATCTTAGAATTATAACGTTAACAGATAACGCTTTGAATTACTTCATTACATACTTTCGAACCATCATCCATCACACACAATAACAAGTCCTATTTTTATCTATTTAATTTATCATTCGATGTTATAATTTTATCGGAATATTGAATAAATTAAGAACATCACCTCAACAATGATTCTCATTTGTGATATCAATACTCTTGATAAACCTACTCTGATCCTGTACAAAGGACGTCGGTCCGTCTGATTGACAATCTATTGTTAAAATACAGATTGTCATCTCTAATGCATAGATGCGATGTGAATATGCTGGGTCTGTTCCACAGGTATTTTAATGGAGCCGTCTCTAAAGAGCTAGCAGCATTGATCAACACTAATGCTCGTGCGTGAAAGACAATTTTAAGAAACTAGATAAAATTACCTTATAATTTAATAATTTAATAAAATTATTATTATCATTAAGGTTATTTAAAACAAGTGAAAAAAACACACACTTGTATTTTGCCTCTAAGCATCGAAAAATTGAAGATAATTTTGAAAAGACGTTCCTTTTATTTGGTTAATCTTCATGAAAACTGTAACTATACTTTTAATCTCGTTTATGCAATAAAAAAAATTAAAAAATATACCTATTAATAATTCTCAGAAAATAATTTTAAAAAATCCTTTCGTATTCATTGTTTGCGCAATAAAAACGTTGGTTTGTAGGATTTTTATTTTTTATTTCGTGGAACATCTACGTTAATAAAAAACACCACCTTCATAGAATTCTAATCAAACTTACGCGGCTACAGTCGATTCAAAATAATATGTCCAAAATAAACTCACTTTTTTAAGGCGGGTATTTAACGTGTCAGTCTGATGAAATGCAACGTTGCCAGCTCTTTCGCAGCCAGTTAAATATATTTTTATTTGTAAGAGTTCGAAACAGAAATCTTTCGGTCTTTATTCAACATGCAACTAAAGCACCGTTTAACGGTTGGATAGTGTTTTTTAGTTAGTATGGCTGAATGTGCATAACTTTTATGACTTTCAGTTTAGTTAATTTTAGTATATTAGTAAAGTTTTTACATACGTAATGCATTTTAACAAAAGCATTTCACCTAACTTTGTTATTTGATTTGAATCTTACTTCATTATGTAAGATGTGTTTAAAGGTAATATTTTTATCAATTTCAGATATTAATAATTTCTGAACTGATATTTTCTGTCATAGCCCTGATATTTCTCCGTGCGATTAAACAATATCTATTCCGATGATTGATTCAGCATTGATGAATGTCGCAATATCACATAATTGGTAAACAAACCTTGGGGCATTTTTTGTTTTGTTATGGTTATTATCAGGATGTTTATGTACATTTATTTCATGTTGATTATTACACAACCGAACCACACAGATCCAGTATGTAAATGATAACAAAATGCGATGATTCTGTCTGGTTTTAATTGAAAGAATATTTTGTCTTTCCCAATTTGTTTCAACGTAAAGTGAAACTGCGAAGATATACCCATTAAATTATTCAAAGTTCATAACGAAAGAAAGATTCTATTGACAATATAGCTATATTGTTTTACATTACATATATCTGCCCTGATGATGGACACTGTAACGCTGTCCGAAATGTTGGCTAAATAGGAAGATATCGCAATATCGCATAATAACGATTATACTTATAAATTGAAAAATCTTAATTCTTACAGTTTGCCAAATTCATTTAGGACGGGTAGTTTCACAGAATTTGAACATTTTATCAAATTTCAAAGTTAATAGGTATTCAAGTTCTGTTATTATTCTAGTTCTGTGAAACAACTGGCCCACAGTGGATAAACAATAAAACTTGTTATGAACTTTCACAGAACTTCAACATTCACTTTGAAATGTGAATGTTCGATTTCTGTGAAACAATTGGCACGTTTTTTCACTTATTTTCAAACCCGTTCGCGCCTGTTTATCAGTTTTAAAACAATAAAAAGGATTGTGTGATGTTTAAAGACTGTGAAATATTATTTCAATCAAACAACAGATTACAAGTAACAGATGAATACAAGCATTTACAGTTCACATGCTTCACAATTTAACATTCTGCTAATTGTCAGGCAATCCAAATACCTAATTCCTTGTAGTTTGCGTAGGTACAAGCATGTTTTTTTTTATTCTCGTGGATATTTTAGACATGTATTGTAAATTTCTAAGAAATTGTTGGAATTTCTTCATAAAGATACCGTAATTTGAGATGATGGAAAACAATTTATTCCACCATTATGATTAGCGTTATGTTTACTAAAAATATAATCCCAAGCTATCATTGATTTCATCGGAATCTATGATCGATTTATAATTACTAAATGACAATAATTTCTTGAATTATTTACTGATTTAAAAAAAAACTGACTTAATCCAGTTAACATCAGACCTCCTGAGCCTAAAAGCAAGTCATGGAAACCCACTAACGCGCCGCGCTGTCTGTGTCGGGGTAGGTAATATAATCAAAAGTGAACATGTACCTAACAACATTAATTATATAATTAATATATTATGTCAATTATATGTATAAGAAGACCTTCTTCCACGGGGATACGCAAGTATCCAATTCTCATTTCGCTGTCCTATTTCTTGTATGTTCAATAGACCTTTTTTTGCAAAACTGAGTTATGAATGCCAATATGTACATTAACCTATTGTGCATTAATGAAGTTTAAAAAAAACATATTTTTAGGTTTTTAAGTGACATTTTAAGCATTTTTCGAGTGCCAATATCCACTCACAGAATAATGTTTCAGTTCTTATTTGTTCAATCTCAAAGTTATGAATATAATATATTTTTTAAACTTCATAGATATTTGTACATCATCCCGCAGAAGGTTGAGGTCTTGAATGTTCAATATCCACCGTCAACCAATCAGGAGCCGGCTAGTTAAAATGTGCTGCCATGTTGATTTTTAGTTGTTTTCTAACAACGAAATTGTTCCACTAAAAATACGTTTAATTTGGAATATATACTGTTTTTTTTTTTTTTTCCATTATTTCTGGCTTTCACCCTTCAAGGGTGTTCTTGGCCATCATTTAAATTTATTGAGAAATGAAAGGTGAATTTAAATATTAATTTTATTTAAGTAGGCAAATTTCAAAATTATAATGAAAATTGGAGTCGAGTTCAGACTTAAAAGAGATGAAATGTTGAATGGAGGGGAGGCAATTTTAGTTAAGGCTTGATAGAAGAGAGGATATTTGTTTAGAGAGGGACAACCAAAAAATATGTGATCTAAAGTTCCCACTTCTAGACCACAGAATGTACAATCTGGGGAGTCAAGGAAGTGAATTTTAAAAAGGTGGGAAGGAACGGAACAATGTCCGATCCTCATTCGAATGAGTGAAGAAATTTCTTTTTTGGAAAAATGAGGGAATTGCTGAAACCACGGTTTTGATGGAATAGTCCTTTGTATTGAGGCATAGTAGGCTCCCTTGGATTGACTAGCAATGTGCCAATACTCTGCCCAAACATTGCGCGATCTTTCTTTGATGATGGAAAAAATGTCAGATAAGGGAATGTGGTTTACGAGGGTAACAACAGGGTTGGACGCTCCTTGTTTTGCCAAGGCATCCGCAATATCATTACCCATGATACCAACATGTCCAGGAATCCAAATCAGAATTACAGTTTTACCAGAGCTTTGAATGGAGGCTATCATCAATCGAATAAGGCATACAAAGTGATCATCAGGATGAAGAAGAGGACTGGATTTAAGTTTTTGGAGGGAACTGAGAGAGTCAGAGAGTACGAGGGAATGTTCAAAATTATTTTTGATTATATATTTGAGAGATTCTATTATTGCAATGCACTCAGCTGAAAATATTGAAAATTGATTTGAAATTGAATGAAATATTCTATCATTAGAATTATTGTGGTAAACGTTAATACCTATACCACAGTTAGGAGAGTCGGGAGATTTGGATCCATCAGTAAATAAAAGAGAAAAGTTGGGCCATTTAGATAAAATAATGTCATTGAACATATTATTGACAGTTCGGGCCGGGAGATTGGAATGACTTTTAAAGATTCCGATCCCTTCTAATATTGTCGGGGATAGGGTGACGTGACTATATTTTAGTTTGTATAAGGGAAGTAGATCATTTTGGATGATGTGGAGCTCTGAGAGAGACTTAAAATTTTTACAGATGTCAGGAATAGGTTTAGATGAAGCTCTGATTGTAGATGAATGGGTTGAGTCAATGAACAACGAGACGCTGGGGATAACCTGATGACATTTAGAATTTAAACATTTAAGAACAAATTTGTCAGCAAATAGTTGACGCCTTAAATAAAGAGGAGGATCAGAACATTCTACTTGAAGGGAATTGATGGGTGACGATTGCATCGCTCCAGTTATTATTCGCAAAGATTTAGATTGAATTTTGTCTAATTTATTAAGTACATTTTTTGAGGCAGTACTAAAAAGTGGGCAGGCATAGTCGAGGTGGCTTCGAATAAGTGCATTGTAAAGCAACTTAATGCAAGTAGGGTGAGCTCCCCACCAAACGCCAGATAATGATCTGATGATATTTAAATTTTTTTCGCATTTAGTAAATAAATTATTAATATGGGAAGACCATTTAAGTTTCCTATCAAATGTTACTCCCAAAAATTTTACTTCAGAAGCGTTGGAGATTGGAGAATTTTTAAATAAAATTTGAACGGGGGGGTTTTTATGGCGGTTTGAGAAGGTGACACACTGAGTCTTTTGGATTGAAAGTTCAAGACCATTTAACGTGAGCCATGTGCAAAGGGCATTCATGGCTTCGTTAAGATATTTGACAGCAAGAGGGATGATTTTGGATGATAAGAAGAAAGCTATGTCATCTGCGAACTCGATAATTTTTATTTGTGGGGGAATAGTGACATGCATATCATATGTGTATATATTATACAGTAAGGGGGACAATACATCGCCTTGTGGTAAACCCTTCCAAATAGACCTACTTTGAGGAGAAATATTTGGAAGTTCAATGAAAATTTTTCTATCTAGAAATAGATTAATAATAGATTGGACAAACATGGGGGGAAGGCCAAGGCCTAGAAGTTTTTTTTTCAGGATTGGGATGGAAACATTGTCAAAGGCGCCTTCTATATCTATAAAGACGGCAAGACAAACTTCCTGTTTAGAAATTGATAAATTAATATCAGTGCTGATGATGGCAAGGTTATCCTGAGTGGATTTTTTTTTCCTAAATCCAAATTGACATGGAAAGAGAAGCTGTTTACTCTCGGCAAAAAATTCTAATCGGTTTTTAATTAATTTTTCATAAAGTTTACTGAGGGTGGATGAAAGAGCGATTGGCCTGTAGTTGGATCCAAAATTTGGAGATTTGTTTGTTTTTAAAATAGGGATGATTATTTGAGAACTCCAGTCATCAGGCATTATACTATAGCCAGATTTCAAGGTTAAGGGCACGTTGCGCGCCATTATGTCGGGATATAATCCCGCAATAGGAAACATGATGATAAAAAAAAGTAGTAATAAAAAGAGTCATGAATTACAACATATTATTTATTTCTACAGCGTACAAAACCAGAGCAATCTAGAGATCTCTATAATTTTCATAATTGAATTTAATCTCAGGGCATGTGCGTCGACCGAAGGTCGTGCGCATCGGACTTTTTAATAATAGGTAGCAATGATAGATAGTGTGACTAGAAAATGATTAAGAATAAATAACATAAGAAAACGTGTGTGTGTGTGACAAAAGTATTCTGACCTGTTATAAAGAGTAGAGGGCGCCAAACATCATTTTACATGACGTTAAATTTAGATGAGAAAGCAATGACCAGCAAGACGATTATAATATGTTGCGTCATTCTTCCCCAAAAGATCGATGTCTCGAATGTTCGTCCAATGTCGTTTGTAGCGTTCGCTGTGTCTTCCGGAGATGCGTCGGTCCCCGGCGCTAGCCGTATTGGTACTGGCCGCTCGGGTCCGCTCGAGTTGCCGTCTCACCTCTTCTTGCCAGTGGAGTCCAGTGTTTACACACTCCGAATAATCTTGAAAATGTAGCGGGTAGTAAAGAACTGCTACAATGCCCCCTCAGCCAAAAGACTTATGCCCATAAGTCTGAGGTTCGCCTGACACCTCGTGGCCAACTGGCCTTGGAACCACTCCTGCAGTATAAATCAGTAGTTGCGTAAAGGAGGGCAGCAAGGGGCTTCAAAATGACGATGTGACTTCCGACGTGCATGTGGTAGAGCACCTCAGGCTCCAAGTTGTCCAAACAAGCCCGTCCATTTCAGTATCAGAAGGTTGCCAGAGAAGGACAGCAAAGACGGACAGCATACGAAGATGATTAGTGATACTTCAGTCGCACTTCTCAGCGGAAAAATTTTTGTAAATTTAGTGAAGAAATCAGCGACAACTAATAGATATTTATAACCTTTCTTGTAGGAGCTGGGAAGAGGTCCCAATAAATCTGTCGAGATAACCTGCCAAGGACGCTGGACCAACTTAGGATCTCCCATAAGACCGGGTGCAGCCTGATTTGAACTTTTCTGTCCTAAACAAGTGTGACATCTAGATACAAATTTCCTTACGTCTGAGGACATTCTAGGCCAGTAAAATTTCAAACAAATCCTATTCAGAGTTTTCATAATCCCAAAATGGGCAGATGTAGGAGGTACGTGATGTAACGCAATCAACTCTTGTCTTTGATCCTTAGGAACAACTTCCTTCCAATCATTAGGCTTATGCAGGGCTTCCATACTCTGCACATGCTTATATAAAACTCCCTCTACAAGTTTCCACTTAGAAAATAACTCAGGTTTAGCTAAAACGTCACGACACATTTTATTGTACCACCGATCAGTACTAATAATGGGAGATTGAACAATAGATGAAATAACTAAAGGATCGCGAGATAAAGCATCTGGCACAACATTTTCCTTCCCTTTCCTGTGTTCAATAATAAAGTTAAATTGCTGCAATCTGACAGCCCACCGAGCTAATCTTCCAGAAGGTGATTTTAAGTTTACTAGCCACTTCAGACTATAATGATCCGTAATTACTTTTATAGGGATGGGTGACCCTTCAATGTAACCCCTGAATTTCTCCAAAGCAAAAATTAACGCATTAAGTTCTTTCTCAGTAGTAGAGTGGTTCCTTTCCTGAGCCGATAACGATCTACTAATGAAGGAAATAGGGTGTTCCCTGTTTTGTTCATCTAATTGAGAGAGTACTGCGCCTAAACCTTCGTTTGATGCATCACAAGAAATTGTAAACGGTTTATTAAAATCTGGGCATGCTAAGACCGGAGCCGCGACTAGAGTTTCCTTTAATTTAGAGAACGCCGCCTGCGCTTGATTATTCCAAGAAAATTTTTTACCAATGAACTCTTTTTTTGTTAAGTTGTGTAACGGAGCAGCAATAATAGAAAAAATTAAAATAAAACGCTTGTACCATGATATAATACCAATGAAACGTCTCTTTTGTGAGGTAGGTACCGGAAAATCAACCACAGCCTTAACTTTGTCTGGGTCAGTTCTCAGACCATTACTATCTATGACATAACCGAGATATTTAAGCGATTCTCTACAGAATACTGACTTTTCAATGTTAATCGTGAGACCCGCCTCGAACAGTTTACGTTTCACAAGTTTAAGTAATGCTAAATGCTCTTCAAAAGTACTGGAAATTACAATAATATCGTCTAAATAAAAGAAAACTTTACCATCAAATTCTGGGCCAAAGATTTTACACATGAGCCGCATCATTCTCGAACTGGCTCCATGAAGACCGAAAGGCATAGAAGTAAATTGAAAAAGACCCCTTTTAGGAATAGTAAAAGCCGTTTTTTCCCTTGAACTACGTTCTAGTGGAATTTGATAAAATGCATCTTTTAGATCAATAGTGGACAGAAAACGAGCTCCCCCCAAGCTGTCTAAAATATTTGAAATGTATGGTAACGGAAATGCGTCCCTCTTAGAGATCGAATTAATTCGTCTGGAATCCAAGCAAAGGCGGTAAGTGCCATTTTTCTTTGGTACTAGTAAGATGGGACTGTTCCAAGCACTACTGCTCGGTTCAACGACACCCATCTCCAACATTCTATCAAGTTCCTTGTGTACAACCGGGAGCAGGTGAGGTGAAATCGGATAGTAACGCTGTTTTACAGGTATACTATTACCAGTGTCTATGACATGTTCCTCTAAATGTGTACGACCAAGTTTGTCCCCAGAAATTGAAATATAATCTTTAACTACATTATCAAGTAAATTTTGTTGATATTTGGATAAGTGATGTTTGTCCACAATACCTCTGACTTCAGAAGTAACCCGAGGAGCAGATTTTACTACCTTCGTATTCATAAACTTAGAAATATCCGGACAAATGTTAAAAGATTTCCAAAAATCAATACCGAGAATAACATCCGTCTTTATATCTGGCATGACAACAAAAATAAACTCTTTTACAACATTATTACATGTTATAGGAAGCGAGATTTTCAAGTTACAGCAAACGGAATGACCCGTCGCAGAGGTTAAGGAAAATGAATTATTGAGCTTAGCCAACCTGGCACCAAGTTTTAAATGAAAATTATTACCGAGAATAGAAACATGTGAGCCTGAGTGCAACAGGCCAGAAAAAACAGTTCCGAGTGTAGAAAAGGATACGAAAGGACGGCCGTCCCTGTCAGCCTTCCCTCCGCAACCTGATGCACCTAAATTTCTGTAGAAATTTCTGACTACCGAAAGCCATTCTTGCCACGCCGGATCGAGAGCAGTGATACTGGTGGAGACGTCTTCCGCCAGCGGCACCGCTAACGTCCGGCTCTCGCGTTTTTTGACCTAACGCAAGTGCAGTCAGGAGTCTTAACGCCTGGACATCCACAGCGGAAGCAATGAATCTCCTCCCTGGAATTCACGTTATAACGTTTGAAAGACATGTTTTTATGAGAAGAATTCGCATGCCTGAAAGAATTAGGTTTAGAAGGAGCATTTGTAATTGGTGGCGCCTTTATGCTAGCAGTTGAAGGGGTTTGAGGGGACATTGAACCTTTCCTCTGGTCAGAACGACTGTCTGCCAATTCAATAAGTTTGCCCAATCTTTTTAGGGTAGTTATGTCCGGAATGGAGTTTAATGCAAGTTTCTGAATATATCTGGGAAGCATATTGCACTGGAGAATTTCCAAAATTTCTACATCAGGTAATTTCTTGTTTAATCTTTTATTTAGGATGAGAACATTAGTGATAAAGGTACCAAGTGAATCATTAGGTGCTTGCATAGTTGACATCAACTGTGCAAGGAGTCTACGGTCATAATCGAGAATTTCATATTCCTCCTTGAGGCCTCCCACAAGGTCATCCCAGGATTCAAAAATAGAACGATTGACCCTCAGCCAATCAAGGGCAATACCATCAAAAAGTTCAAACGCGCCTAAAAAAAGATTATGCTTACTTACAGAGCGAGACAGGGCGAGTTCTTCAACACGTTCGAGAAACTTCCTAATGCAAGTAGTGCCATCATACTTGATATTCCATAAATGCAGTGGAACCAACGGAGATGTGGGAACAATAATGTCTGCAACCTTGACGGAAGACATGGCGGAATCTTTTACTTGACTCCTTGTATCAGGCATTGTGACTAGATGTACCTAAAGATTAATTGGAAAAAAGAAAACAACAAGGCAATATTAATCACGTCCGAAGACGGCAATAATAAAAAGTAAAATTCCCAAAAGAGGAAAAATGGGTGTAAAATTATTTGTACCTACACATCTAATGGACAAAAGTTCAGAAATGGACATACACCAATACTATAATTTCAGATGTGGGAATCTGGAACAACTTACAACAATAAAAAAAAAAAAAAAATACGAGATACCCACCAATCTCGCAGAGTACCAACGGACAATAAATAATTTTAAAAGATTAAAAGTAATAATAAATTTTTTTTAAATTTTCTTCAATTTCTAAAAGAAACTCAGCTAGGGGACGACGCAATCCAGAAAGACACACTCCAAACGACATTAAAAACACGAAGAACAGGCCAAATACTAATGTCACACATGAAAAAGAATCAATCCAAAATGCTAACCTAATTAAAATGTTAAAAATATCCGAGAAAAAACCACGTTGGTGCGCCATTATAGCCAGATTTCAAGGTTAAGGGCACGTTGCGCGCCATTATGTCGGGATATAATCCCGCAATAGGAAACATGATGATAAAAAAAAGTAGTAATAAAGAGAGTCATGAATTACAACATATTATTTATTTCTACAGCGTACAAAACCAGAGCAATCTAGAGATCTCTATAATTTTCATAATTGAATTTAATCTCAGGGCATGTGCGTCGACCGAAGGTCGTGCGCATCGGACTTTTTAATAAAAGGTAGCAATGATAGATAGTGTGACTAGAAAATGATTAAGAATAAATAACATAAGAGTACCAATACGGCTAGCGCCGGGGACCGACGCATCTCCGGAAGACACAGCGAACGCTACAAACGACATTGGACGAACATTCGAGACATCGATCTTTTGGGGAAGAATGACGCAACATATTATAATCGTCTTGCTGGTCATTGCTTTCTCATCTAAATTTAACGTCATGTAAAATGATGTTTGGCGCCCTCTACTCTTTATAACAGGTCAGAATACTTTTGTAACACACACACACGTTTTCTTATTTTATTTATTCTTAATCATTTTCTAGTCACACTATCTATCATTGCTACCTATTATTAAAAAGTCCGATGCGCACGACCTTCGGTCGACGCACATGCCCTGAGATTAAATTCAATTATGAAAATTATAGAGATCTCTAGATTGCTCTGGTTTTGTACGCTGTAGAAATAAATAATATGTTGTAATTCATGACTCTTTTTATTACTACCTTTTTTATCATCATGTTTCCTATTGCGGGATTATATCCCGACATAATGGCGCGCAACGTGCCCTTAACCTTGAAATCTGGCTACAATTAAGGGCACGTAGCGCGCCTTTATTGACGGGATATAATCCCACAATAGGTAACATGATGATAAAAAAAAGTAGTAATAAAAAGAGTTATGAATTACAACATATTATTTATTTCTACAGCGTGCAAAACCAGAGCAAACTAGAGATCTCTAAATATTCATGATTGAATTTAATCTTAGGGCGTGTGCGTCGGACCGAAGGCCTTCCGCATCGGACTTTTTAGTAATAGGTAGCAATGTTAAATGGTGTGACTAGAATAGTGAATTAAGAATAAGTAACATGAAACGTGCGTGTGTGTGACAAAAGTATTCTGACCTGTTATAAAGAGTAGAGGGCGCCAAACATCATTTTTCATGACGTTAAATTTAGATGAGAAAGCAATGACCAGCAAGACGATTATAATATGTTGCGTGATTCTTCCCCAAAAGATCGATGTCTCGAATGTTCGTCCAATGTCGTTTGTAGCGTTCGCTGTATCTTCCGGAGATGGGTCGGTCCCCGGCGCTAGCCGTATTGGTACTGGCCGCTCGGGTCCGCTCGAGTTGCCGTCTCACCTCTTCTTGCCAGTGGAGTCCGAAGTTACCATTACCATTGTAGCCAGATTTCAAGGTTAAGGGCACGTTGCGCGCCATTATGTCGGGATATAATCCCGCAATAGGAAACATGATGATAAAAAAGGTAGTAATAAAAAGAGTCATGAATTACAACATATTATTTATTTCTACAGCGTACAAAACCAGAGCAATCTAGAGATCTCTATAATTTTCATAATTGAATTTAATCTCAGGGCATGTGCGTCGACCGAAGGTCGTGCGCATCGGACTTTTTAATAATAGGTAGCAATGATAGATAGTGTGACTAGAAAATGATTAAGAATAAATAACATAAGAAAACGTGTGTGTGTGTGACAAAAGTATTCTGACCTGTTATAAAGAGTAGAGGGCGCCAAACATCATTTTACATGACGTTAAATTTAGATGAGAAAGCAATGACCAGCAAGACGATTATAATATGTTGCGTCATTCTTCCCCAAAAGATCGATGTCTCGAATATTCGTCCAATGTCGTTTGTAGCGTTCGCTGTGTCTTCCGGAGATGCGTCGGTCCCCGGCGCTAGCCGTATTGGTACTGGCCGCTCGGGTCAGCTCGAGTTGCCGTCTCCTCTTCTTGCCAGTGGAGTCCAGTGTTTACACACTCCGAATAATCTTGAAAATGTAGCGGGTAGTAAAGAACTGCTACAATGCCCCCTCAGCCAAAAGACTTATGCCCATAAGTCTGAGGTTCGCCTGACACCTCGTGGCCAACTGGCCTTGGAACCACTCCTGCAGTATAAATCAGTAGTTGCGTAAAGGAGGGCAGCAAGGGGCTTCAAAATGACGATGTGACTTCCGACGTGCATGTGGTAGAGCACCTCAGGCTCCAAGTTGTCCAAACAAGCCCGTCCATTTCAGTATCAGAAGGTTGCCAGAGAAGGACAGCAAAGACGGACAGCATACGAAGATGATTAGTGATACTTCAGTCGCACTAGCACGAAATGAAGAAGAAGCAAAGCAATCCAGATGATCCTGATGAGCGCATCATGTAGTACGTTCAGGGAATATGATGATTGACTTGTTCAGTAGGACAGCATGGCGATGAAGAAGAAGCAAAGCAATCCAGATGATCCTGATGAGCGCATCATGTAGTAAGTGCAGGGAAGGTGATGATTGCCTTGTTCAGTAGCACAGCACGGAGATGAAGAAGAAGCAGATCAATTGAGCGGACCCGAGCGGCCAGTACCAATACGGCTAGCGCCGGGGACCGACGCATCTCCGGAAGACACAGCGAACGCTACAAACGACATTGGACGAACATTCGAGACATCGATCTTTTGGGGAAGAATGACGCAACATACTATAATCGTCTTGCTGGTCATTGCTTTCTCATCTAAATTTAACGTCATGTAAAATGATGTTTGGCGCCCTCTACTCTTTATAACAGGTCAGAATACTTTTGTCACACACACGCACGTTTCATGTTACTTATTCTTAATTCACTATTCTAGTCACACCATTTAACATTGCTACCTATTATTAAAAAGTCCGATGCGGAAGGCCTTCGGTCCGACGCACACGCCCTAAGATTAAATTCAATAATGAATATTTAGAGATCTCTAGTTTGCTCTGGTTTTGTACGCTGTAGAAATAAATAATATGTTGTAATTCATAACTCTTTTTATTACTACTTTTTTTATCATCATGTTACCTATTGTGGGATTATATCCCGTCAATTAAGGCGCGCTACGTGCCCTTAACCTTGAAATCAGGCTATAATGGTTTATGTATTCAACTGGCTGGCCTTCCGGAACATCGCTTAGCAGAGAGGACACGAACCCCGCCATGAGCTGACAAAATTTACGAACGGTGATGACGCTGCAGTTTAATAATTTACCTTTGGTCATCCATCGTTCAGCTTATAAATAATAGTTTTGCTACCGCATCACTTGGCGCCCATTATTACATTCATCAGGTTAGTTTATATTAAATGTCACCATCCAATTGTCGCTTTCAATGCAATTTTTAAATTACCAATCGTGCTTTGAACCTTCGGTTGGAGCACACGCCTGAGTTATTTGTCACTAATTAAAAGAGTTCTCATGTTATTTAAAGGTTAATTAAATGTTTTAGTAATAAATGTTGTAATTTGGAATTCATTTTCTCCGTTCTTTTATTTACTACACTTACTGCCCTCGTGGCAATAATGTTACATTACAAGAAAAATTACGAAGAAAAATGTAAGGACATGCACTATTATTAAATATGTAAAACATAAAACCCATGAGAGAACCAACCACCATAAACCTGTGAATGTGATAATGGCTTACCGACTATTGATATTGAAATTTTCATAAAAAAATCAACAAAAATATCTTGATTGTAAGCCTGATGAGGGCTATCATGTGCTAAAGAGCCTAAGCCATTATAACCCCACAACAACTCTCCAAAATAAGTGCTGAAATGACAGCATCTAGATAGAAGGTATATTTCCTTCAACATACTGAAACACAACAGAAGAGCTGGTAAGCTAATGTGTGAAACAAAAGCTCGAAGCTCATAAGCTTATGATAAGGTCATTCAACAAGACATGACAACTTAATAAGTAAGGTAGAGCGCAAAATAAGCACAACTTAATCAATGATACTGAGAAAACAGCGGTAAACAATAATCATAACGATGAGAGCGGATCCTCTTAAGAGATATAGATGTGTATGACAAATTTTCAGACAAAACACAAATAACAATAGATACATAATAATCATTAGAAATGACGACATAGTAACATACAAAGCAGGTTGAAAAGAGGAATGGAATTCTCCAGGGAAAAGAAAACCATTACTCCCAATCAACAAGGTGACAAAAAGGAAATAAGTTTCCTATACCTACGTGATCAGTGTAGGTACCAGAAACCCGTTCACTTTTCCCATTGTAAATAATAATAAAAACAATTAATTTTCTGCCCTAATTAAATCTTTAATATGGAATGTTCCAATAGGCTTTCCCTTCATATCTGCCAGTTTGTAAACGACAGCCGAGACCTTATCAATAATTTTGCTTCTTAAAAATTTTGGAGCAAGTTTAGCGGAGAAATGCTTAGAAGCATCGGACAACACGAAAGAGCGTCTCCAAACAATGTCACCAACTTTGAATTCCACATTCCTTCTACGAAGGTCATAGTGAACTTTATTCCGTTCGTAAGATTGACGTAAACACGTCCTAACTTGGCAGAAAATGTCATTAAGCTCAGAAACATCTTGAGCCCATGTGTCACGTTTCGAGAATGTTAAATCTTCCGAAGAAAAATCAGGTGATTTGTAATCTTTGCCTGAAATAATGGCTTCCCTGCCAAAATTTAAAAAGAAAGGGGTGTAACCCGTTACCTCATGTACAGCAGTGTTAATAGCAAGCTCTATCTCAGGTAAATGATTTGCCCAAGTTCGATGATCCGTTCCCACGTACGAACTTAAGGCTGTAACTAAAACTCTGTTAATTCTCTCTACAGGATTATTCTGTGGATGATATCTACAGTTAAAAAACATGTGACGTACATGATATCTGTCAACTAAATGTTTCAATTCTTTCGAAATGTATTGGGGACCATTGTCTGCGATGATGCAATCCGGAACGCCAAATTTTAGGAAAATTTCATCCTCTATAATAGCAGAGACATTTTTCCCATTCGCACTTCTCAGCGGAAAAATTTTTGTAAATTTAGTGAAGAAATCAGCGACAACTAATAGATATTTATAACCTTTCTTGTAGGAGCTGGGAAGAGGTCCCAATAAATCTGTCGAGATAACCTGCCAAGGACGCTGGACCAACTTAGGATCTCCCATAAGACCGGGTGCAGCCTGATTTGAACTTTTCTGTCCTAAACAAGTGTGACATCTAGATACAAATTTCCTTACGTCTGAGGACATTCTAGGCCAGTAAAATTTCAAACAAATCCTATTCAGAGTTTTCATAATCCCAAAATGGGCAGATGTAGGAGGTACGTGATGTAACGCAATCAACTCTTGTCTTTGATCCTTAGGAACAACTTCCTTCCAATCATTAGGCTTATGCAGGGCTTCCATACTCTGCACATGCTTATATAAAACTCCCTCTACAAGTTTCCACTTAGAAAATAACTCAGGCTTAGCTAAAACGTCACGACACATTTTATTGTACCACCGATCAGTACTAATAATGGGAGATTGAACAATAGATGAAATAACTAAAGGATCGCGAGATAAAGCGTCTGGCACAACATTTTCCTTCCCATTCCTGTGTTCAATAATAAAGTTAAATTGCTGCAATCTGACAGCCCACCGAGCTAATCTTCTAGAAGGTGATTTTAAGTTTACTAGCCACTTCAGACTATAATGATCCGTAATTACTTTTACAGGGATGGGTGACCCTTCAATGTAACCCCTGAATTTCTCCAAAGCAAAAATTAACGCATTAAGTTCTTTCTCAGTAGTAGAGTGGTTCCTTTCCTGAGCCGATAACGATCTACTAATGAAGGAAATAGGGTGTTCCCTGTTTTGTTCATCTAATTGAGAGAGTACTGCGCCTAAACCTTCGTTTGATGCATCACAAGAAATTGTAAACGGTTTATTAAAATCTGGGCATGCTAAGACCGGAGCCGCGACTAGAGTTTCCTTTAATTTAGAGAACGCCGCCTGCGCTTGATTATTCCAAGAAAATTTTTTACCAATGAACTCTTTTTTGGTTAAGTTGTGTAACGCAGCAGCAATAATAGAAAAATTTAAAATAAAACGCTTGTACCATGATATAATACCAATGAAACGTCTCAGACTCTTTTGTGAGGTAGGTACCGGAAAATCAACCACAGCCTTAACTTTGTCTGGGTCAGTTCTCAGACCATTACTATCTATGACATAACCGAGATATTTAAGCGATTCTCTACAGAATACTGACTTTTCAATGTTAATCGTGAGACCCGCCTCGAACAGTTTACGTTTCACAAGTTTAAGTAATGCTAAATGCTCTTCAAAAGTACTGGAAATTACAATAATATCGTCTAAATAAAAGAAAACTTTACCATCAAATTCTGGGCCAAAGATTTTACACATGAGCCGCATCATTCTCGAGCTGGCTCCATGAAGACCGAAAGGCATAGAAGTAAATTGAAAGAGACCCCTTTTAGGAATAGTAAAAGCCGTTTTTTCCCTTGAACTACGTTCTAGTGGAATTTGATAAAATGCATCTTTTAGATCAATAGTGGATAGAAAACGAGCTCCCCCCAAGCTGTCTAAAATATTTGAAATGTATGGTAACGGAAATGCGTCCCTCTTAGAGATCGAATTAATTCGTCTGGAATCCAAGCAAAGGCGGTAAGTGCCATTTTTCTTTGGTACTAGTAAGATGGGACTGTTCCAAGCACTACTGCTCGGTTCAACGACACCCATCTCCAACATTCTATCAAGTTCCTTGTGTACAACCGGGAGCAGGTGAGGTGAAATCGGATAGTAACGCTGTTTTACAGGTATACTATTACCAGTGTCTATGACATGTTCCTCTAAATGTGTACGACCAAGTTTGTCCCCAGAAATTGAAATATAATCTTTAACTACATTATCAAGTAAATTTTGTTGATATTTGGATAAGTGATGTTTGTCCACAATACCTCTGACTTCAGAAGTAATCCGAGGAGCAGATTTTACTACCTTCGTATTCATAAACTTAGAAATATCCGGACAAATGTTAAAAGATTTCCAAAAATCAATACCGAGAATAACATCCGTCTTTATATCTGGCATGACAACAAAAATAAACTCTTTTACAACATTATTACATGTTATAGGAAGCGAGATTTTCAAGTTACAGCAAACGGAATGACCCGTCGCAGAGGTTAAAGAAAATGAATTATTGAGCTTAGCCAACCTGGCACCAAGTTTTAAAAGTTTTAAATGAAAATTATTACCGAGAATAGAAACATGTGAGCCTGAGTCCAACAGGCCAGAAAAAACAGTTCCGAGTGTAGAAAAGGATACGAAAGGACGGCCGTCCCTGTCAGCCTTCCCTCCGTAACCTGATGCACCTAAATTTCTGTAGAAATTTCTGACTACCGAAAGCCATTCTTGCCACGCCGGATCGAGAGCAGTGATACTGGTGGAGACGTCTTCCGCCAGCGGCACAGCTAACGTCCGGCTTTCGCGTTTTTTGACCTAACGCAAGTGCAGTCAGGAGTCTTAACGCCTGGACATCCACAGCGGAAGCAATGAATCTCCTCCCTGGAATTCACGTTATAACGTTTGAAAGACATGTTTTTATAAGAAGAATTTGCATGCCTGAAAGAATTAGGTTTAGAAGGAGCATTTGTAATTGGTGGCGCCTTTACGCTAGCAGTTGAAGGGGTTTGAGGGGACTTTGAACCTTTCCTCTGGTCAGAACGACTGTCTGCCAATTCAATTAGTTTTCCCAATCTTTTTAGGGTAGTTATGTCCGGAATGGAGTTTAATGCAAGTTTCTGAATATATCTGGGAAGCATATTGCACTGGAGAATTTCCAAAATTTCTACATCAGGCAATTTCTTGTTTAATCTTTTATTTAGGATGAGAACATTCGTGATAAAGGAACCAAGTGAATCATTAGGTGCTTGCATAGTTGACCTCAACTGTGCAAGGAGTCTACGGTCATAATCGAGAATTTCATATTCCTCCTTGAGGCCTCCCACAAGGTCATCCCAGGATTCAAAAAGAGAGCGATTGACCCTCAGCCAATCAAGGGCAATACCATCAAAAAGTTCAAACGCGCCTAAAAAAAGATTATGCTTACTTACAGAGCGGGACAGGGCGAGTTCTTCAACACGTTCGAGAAACTTCCTAATGCAAGTAGTGCCATCATACTTGATATTCCATAAATGCAGTGGAACCAACGGAGATGTGGGAACAATAATGTCTGCAACCTTGACGGAAGACATGGCGGAATCTTTTACTTGACTCCTTGTATCAGGCATTGTGACTAGATGTACCTAAAGATTAATTGGAAAAAAGAAAACAACAAGGCAATATTAATCACGTCCGAAGACGGCAATAATAAAAAGTAAAATTCCCAAAAGAGGAAAAATGGGTGTAAAATTATTTGTACCTACACATCTAATGGACAAAAGTTCAGAAATGGACATACACCAATACTATAATTTCAGATGTGGGAATCTGGAACAACTTACAACAATAAAAAAAAAAAAAAAAAAAATACTAATAAAAATAATAATAAAAATAATCGTGAACACCGGGTAGACAAGAACATCTCCATGAGCAAACACGATTACGAACAAGGATGACGACACCGTTTTGTGGATTTACCTTTGGTCATCCTTGTCTCTTCATTTAAATAACAGCAATGCATAAACGCATCGCTTGGCGCCCGTTATGATATTCTTCAGGTTAGTTCATTATAAATGCCACCCAATTGTCGCTTTCAATGCAATATTTAAAATTAGCAATCGTGCCTTCAACCTTCGGTTGTAGCACACGCCTGAGTTTAATGTCACTAAATAAAGAGTTCTCATGTTATTAAAAGGTTAATCAAGTGATGTAGAAATAAATGTTGTATCATGGAATTCATTTCCCTTTTCTTTTATTTAATACACTTTTGTTACATACAATTCCTGAGGCACACGTGCCCTAAACCTTTATAATTTTGTTTCATCACCGCCCAATGTGGCAATAACCTCCGTTTCGTATAGGAAACTTATTTCCTTTTTGATACCTTGTAGATTGGGAGTAATGGTTTTCTTTTCCCTGGAGAATTCCATTCCTCTTTTCAACCTGCTTTGTATGTTACTATGTCGTCATTTCTAATGATTATTATGTATCTATTGTTATTTGTGTTTTGTCTGAAAATTTGTCATACACATCTATATCTCTTAAGAGGATCCGCTCTCATCGTTATGATTATTGTTTACCGCTGTTTTCTCAGTATCATTGATTAAGTTGTGCTTATTTTGCGCTCTACCTTACTTATTAAGTTGTCATGTCTTGTTGAATGACCTTATCATAAGCTTATGAGCTTCGAGCTTTTGTTTCACACATTAGCTTACCAGCTCTTCTGTTGTGTTTCAGTATGTTGAAGGAAATATACCTTCTATCTAGATGCTGTCATTTCAGCACTTATTTTGGAGAGTTGTTGTGGGGTTATATTGGCTTAGGCTCTTTAGCACATGATAGCCCTCATCAGGCTTACAATCAAGATATTTTTGTTGATTTTTTTATGAAAATTTCAATATCAATAGTCGGTAAGCCATTATCACATTCACAGGTTTATGGCGGTTGGTTCTCTCATGGGTTTTATGTTTTACATATTTAATCATAGTGCATGTCCTTACATTTTTCTTCGTAATTTGATTCCTTCCCTGCTTTTCTAGAGCTCGGAAAAGTATGGAACGAATCAGGTGTTTCGTCAATTTTCTACGGTATTCTTCAGTCACTCACTGGTTCGCTCTGTGACGGAAGAATATGTGCGTGAAAATAATATAATGATTAGATTAATTTCTTTATAATTTTTCTATAAATTCTGTATTCTCATTCAATATCTTTTAACAAGAAGATTTATTATTGATTTTCTATCTAATATTCATGTCTACACTACTGCCATCTATTGTCAAGTAGTACAAAACTTTTATTACCATTGCTTTTGGTTTGATTATTAGCTTCTTTCACTTGTATGGTTATACATTATTTAGCTGGTATCTTCGATATCACGTTAAATTCTTCTTATTTAAGAAAATTTCCCTTTGAATATTAATTGCATTTGTCATCATGACGTTTTACTATTATTCTTTTGTTTGGGCCTTGGAATTTATTTTTCATTGTTGGTTACCTCGCCTATTTTACAACTGTCACTTTTAGTACAGAACAGTTTGTTAGAGTTTTTAATCAGGTTTTCAACTTGAGCATCACCTTTTTCAATTAGTAAATATATTATAATTCTTGCTTGTAAGGTGTGTACCTTCTTTCCTTGAAAAGGGCTTGCTATTTTAATAAATTTTAGCTTCTTTCATCAATGACCAGTTCGGGTAGGCTAGACATCGAACATTCTCACGAAGACTTCTTCTGCTTCCGCTCATCCTACTACATATTGAGCTCATCAGGATCATCTGGATTGATCTGCTTCTTCTTCATCTCCGTGCTGTGCTACTGAACAAGGCAATCATCATCTTCCCTGCACTTACTACATGATGCGCTCATCAGGATCATCTGGATTGATCTGCTTCTTCTTCATCTCCGTGCTGTGCTACTGAACAAGGCAATCATCATCTTCCCTGCACTTACTACATGATGCGCTCATCAGGATTATCTGGATTGCTTTGCTTCTTCTTCATCGCCATGCTGTCCTACTGAACAAGTCAATCATCATATTCCCTGAACGTACTACATGATGCGCTCATCAGGATCATCTGGATTGCTTTGCTTCTTCTTCATTTCGTGCTAGTGCGACTGAAGTATCACTAATCATCTTCGTATGCTGTCCGTCTTTGCTGTCCTTCTCTGGCAACCTTCTGATACTGAAATGGACGGGCTTGTTTGGACAACTTGGAGCCTGAGGTGCTCTACCACATGCACGTCGGAAGTCACATCGTCATTTTGAAGCCCCTTGCTGCCCTCCTTTACGCAACTACTGATTTATACTGCAGGAGTGGTTCCAAGGCCAGTTGGCCACGAGGTGTCAGGCGAACCTCAGACTTATGGGCATAAGTCTTTTGGCTGAGGGGGCATTGTAGCAGTTCTTTACTACCCGCTACATTTTCAAGATTATTCGGAGTGTGTAAACACTGGACTCCACTGGCAAGAAGAGGTGAGACGGCAACTCGAGCTGACCCGAGCGGCCAGTACCAATACGGCTAGCGCCAGGGACCGACGCATCTCCGGAAGACACAGCGAACGCTACAAACGACATTGGACGAACATTCGAGACATCGATCTTTTGGGGAAGAATGACGCAACATATTATAATCGTCTTGCTGGTCATTGCTTTCTCATCTAAATTTAACGTCATGTAAAATGATGTTTGGCGCCCTCTACTCTTTATAACAGGTCAGAATACTTTTGTCACACACACACACGTTTTCTTATGTTATTTATTCTTAATCATTTTCTAGTCACACTATCTATCATTGCTACCTATTATTAAAAAGTCCGATGCGCACGACCTTCGGTCGACGCACATGCCCTGAGATTAAATTCAATTATGAAAATTATAGAGATCTCTAGATTGCTCTGGTTTTGTACGCTGTAGAAATAAATAATATGTTGTAATTCATGACTCTTTTTATTACTACCTTTTTTATCATCATGTTTCCTATTGCGGGATTATATCCCGACATAATGGCGCGCAACGTGCCTTTAACCTTGAAATCTGGCTACAATTAAGGGCACGTAGCGCGCCTTTATTGACGGGATATAATCCCACAATAGGTAACATGATGATAAAAAAAAGTAGTAATAAAAAGAGTTATGAATTACAACATATTATTTATTTCTACAGCGTACAAAACCAGAGCAAACTAGAGATCTCTAAATATTCATGATTGAATTTAATCTTAGGGCGTGTGCGTCGGACCGAAGGCCTTCCGCATCGGACTTTTTAATAATAGGTAGCAATGTTAAATGGTGTGACTAGAATAGTGAATTAAGAATAAGTAACATGAAACGTGCGTGTGTGTGACAAAAGTATTCTGACCTGTTATAAAGAGTAGAGGGCGCCAAACATCATTTTTCATGACATTAAATATAGATGAGAAAGCAATGACCAGCAAGACGATTATAATATGTTGCGTCATTCTTCCCCAAAAGATCGATGTCTCGAATGTTCGTCCAATGTCGTTTGTAGCGTTCGCTGTGTCTTCCGGAGATGCGTCGGTCCCCGGCGCTAGCCGTATTGGTACTGGCCGCTCGGGTCCGCTCGAGTTGCCGTCTCACCTCTTCTTGCCAGTGGAGTCCGAAGTTACCATTACCATTGTAGCCAGATTTCAAGGTTAAGGGCACGTTGCGCGCCATTATGTCGGGATATAATCCCGCAATAGGAAACATGATGATAAAAAAGGTAGTAATAAAAAGAGTCATGAATTACAACATATTATTTATTTCTACAGCGTACAAAACCAGAGCAATCTAGAGATCTCTATAATTTTCATAATTGAATTTAATCTCAGGGCATGTGCGTCGACCGAAGGTCGTGCGCATCGGACTTTTTAATAATAGGTAGCAATGATAGATAGTGTGACTAGAAAATGATTAAGAATAAATAACATAAGAAAACGTGTGTGTGTGTGACAAAAGTATTCTGACCTGTTATAAAGAGTAGAGGGCGCCAAACATCATTTTACATGACGTTAAATTTAGATGAGAAAGCAATGACCAGCAAGACGATTATAATATGTTGCGTCATTCTTCCCCAAAAGATCGATGTCTCGAATGTTCGTCCAATGTCGTTTGTAGCGTTCGCTGTGTCTTCCGGAGATGCGTCGGTCCCCGGCGCTAGCCGAATTGGTACTGGCCGCTCGGGTCAGCTCGAGTTGCCGTCTCCTCTTCTTGCCAGTGGAGTCCAGTGTTTACACACTCCGAATAATCTTGAAAATGTAGCGGGTAGTAAAGAACTGCTACAATGCCCCCTCAGCCAAAAGACTTATGCCCATAAGTCTGAGGTTCGCATGACACCTCGTGGCCAACTGGCCTTGGAACCACTCCTGCAGTATAAATCAGTAGTTGCGTAAAGGAGGGCAGCAAGGGGCTTCAAAATGACGATGTGACTTCCGACGTGCATGTGGTAGAGCACCTCAGGCTCCAAGTTGTCCAAACAAGCCCGTCCATTTCAGTATCAGAAGGTTGCCAGAGAAGGACAGCAAATACGGACAGCATACGAAGATGATTAGTGATACTTCAGTCGCACTAGCACGAAATGAAGAAGAAGCAAAGCAATCCAGATGATCCTGATGAGCGCATCATGTAGTACGTTCAGGGAATATGATGATTGACTTGTTCAGTAGGACAGCATGGCGATGAAGAAGAAGCAAAGCAATCCAGATGATCCTGATGAGCGCATCATGTAGTAAGTGCAGGGAAGATGATGATTGCCTTGTTCAGTAGCACAGCACGGAGATGAAGAAGAAGCAGATCAATCCAGATGATCCTGATGAGCGCATCATGTAGTAAGTGCAGGGAAGATGATGATTGCCTTGTTCAGTAGCACAGCACGGAGATGAAGAAGAAGCAGATCAATCCAGATGATCCTGATGAGCTCAATATGTAGTAGGATGAGCGGAAGCAGAAGAAGTCTTCGTGAGAATGTTCGATGTCTAGCCTACCCGAACTGGTCATTGATGAAAGAAGCTAAAATTTATTAAAATAGCAAGCCCTTTTCAAGGAAAGAAGGTTCACACCTTACAAGCAAGAATTATAATATATTTACTAATTGAAAAAGGTGATGCTCAAGTTGAAAACCTGATTAAAAACTCTAACAAACTGTTCTGTACTAAAAGTGACAGTTGTAAAATAGGCGAGGTAACCACCAATGAAAAATAAATTCCAAGGCCCAAACAAAAGAATAATAGTAAAACGTCATGATGACAAATGCAATTAATATTCAAAGGGAAATTTTCTTAAATAAGAAGAATTTACCGTGATATCGAAGATACCAGCTAAATAATGTATAACCATACAAGTGAAAGAAGCTAATAATCAAACCAAAAGCAATGGTAATAAAAGTTTTGTACTACTTGACAATAGATGGCAGTAGTGTAGAGATGAATATTAGATGGAAAATCAATAATAAATCTTCTTGTTAAAAGATATTGAATGAGAATACAGAATTTATAGAAAAATTATAAAGAAATTAATCTTATCATTATATTATTTTCACGCACATATTCTTCCGTCACAGAGCGAACCAGTGAGTGACTGAAGAATACCGTAGAAAATTGACGAAACACCTGATTCGTTCCATACTTTTCCGAGCTCTAGAAAAGCAGGGAAGGAATCAAATTACGAAGAAAAATGTAAGGACATGCACTATGATTAAATATGTAAAACATAAAACCCATGAGAGAACCAACCATCATAAACCTGTGAATGTGATAATGGCTTACCGACTATTGATATTGAAATTTTCATAAAAAAATCAACAAAAATATCTTGATTGTAAGCCTGATGAGGGCTATCATGTGCTAAAGAGCCTAAGCCATTATAACCCCACAACAACTCTCCAAAATGAATCAGGTGTTTCGTCAATTTTCTACGGTATTCTTCAGTCACTCACTGGTTCGCTCTGTGACGGAAGAATATGTGCGTGAAAATAATATAATGATTAGATTAATTTCTTTATAATTTTTCTATAAATTCTGTATTCTCATTCAATATCTTTTAACAAGAAGATTTATTATTGATTTTCCATCTAATATTCATCTCTACACTACTGCCATCTATTGTCAAGTAGTACAAAACTTTTATTACCATTGCTTTTGGTTTGATTATTAAATTAAAGATTATATTTCAATTTCTGGGGACAAACTTGGTCGTACACATTTAGAGGAACATGTCATAGACACTGGTAATAGTATACCTGTAAAACAGCGTTACTATCCGATTTCACCTCACCTGCTCCCGGTTGTACACAAGGAACTTGATAGAATGTTGGAGATGGGTGTCGTTGAACCGAGCAGTAGTGCTTGGAACAGTCCCATCTTACTAGTACCAAAGAAAAATGGCACTTACCGCCTTTGCTTGGATTCCAGATGAATTAATTCGATCTCTAAGAGGGACGCATTTCCGTTACCATACATTTCAAATATTTTAGACAGCTTGGGGGGAGCTCGTTTTCTGTCCACTATTGATCTAAAAGATGCATTTTATCAAATTCCACTAGAACGTAGTTCAAGGGAAAAAACGGCTTTTACTATTCCTAAAAGGGGTCTCTTTCAATTTACTTCTATGCCTTTCGGTCTTCATGGTGCCAGCTCGAGAATGATGCGGCTCATGTGTAAAATCTTTGGCCCAGAATTTGATGGTAAAGTTTTCTTTTATTTAGACGATATTATTGTAATTTCCAGTACTTTTGAAGAGCATTTAGCATTACTTAAACTTGTGAAACGTAAACTGTTCGAGGCGGGTCTCACGATTAACATTGAAAAGTCAGTATTCTGTAGAGAATCGCTTAAATATCTCGGTTATGTCATAGATAGTAATGGTCTGAGAACTGACCCAGACAAAGTTAAGGCTGTGGTTGATTTTCCGGTACCTACCTCACAAAAGAGTCTGAGACGTTTCATTGGTATTATATCATGGTACAAGCGTTTTATTTTAAATTTTTCTATTATTGCTGCTCCGTTACACAACTTAACCAAAAAAGAGTTCATTGGTAAAAAATTTTCTTGGAATAATCAAGCGCAGGCGGCGTTCTCTAAATTAAAGGAAACTCTAGTCGCGGCTCCGGTCTTAGCATGCCCAGATTTTAATAAACCGTTTACAATTTCTTGTGATGCATCAAACGAAGGTTTAGGCGCAGTACTCTCTCAATTAGATGAACAAAACAGGGAACACCCTATTTCCTTCATTAGTAGATCGTTATCGGCTCAGGAAAGGAACCACTCTACTACTGAGAAAGAACTTAATGCGTTAATTTTTGCTTTGGAGAAATTCAGGGGTTACATTGAAGGGTCACCCATCCCTATAAAAGTAATTACGGATCATTATAGTCTGAAGTGGCTAGTGTACTGGACGGGAGTCCGCACAAGACTGTAGATTTAGGCGCCGGGTCCAAACCGTGTCTTCAACCGATGAGATGCTCCTTTACGGCCGATGATGATGATTGTAGTTGATATTGTGATGAAATCTGCCTCCCGCACCCAGGCTTGGTGAATGTTGGGCCCTGGGTGTGCTGTTGTCTCTGCTCGCTTCTGGTGTTGGCGGTTTTCCAGAGGAGGGCCGGCTTGTCTTGAAGAGGTAACACCAGAAGATCTTGGAGCAGAGACTTGGCGAGGTGAGGCAGGTGTTGAGCAGGAGTCACTTGTTGATAAATAAAACGCTTGGTTTTGGTGGTAAAGATGAACTAATTTATTTTCAATTATGTGGCTGCTTATATTTAATTAGCCTGACTCGCACCCGACATTGGGTTTTGAGTCCAAAAGTGGTGGGGGATTGTACCCGCGCCAGATATGTGTTTATATGCCCCGGAAAAATGTCGCATATTCATTTTGCCGGTAGCACACTTGAAGGCAGTCGCTTAAATTTGAGAGTTAGAAAAGATTTTGAGCGCTTACATGAATGATAATTACATAGTTTAAATGCATAGTAGTTATAGGAATGTGTATCTTGACAACTAGATTTTTTGTTTGTCAAGATACGACAAAAAATAAGAAATGTTTGTAAAATAAATGTGTAAAAATGATCTCAAGCGATCAAATTTGTAAAACATGTTAAGTTAGTATTTTTCCGAGGTCCCCCGTAACATAGCGCTCAGAAAGAGATAAGATTCACTATGCTACGAGGTTCCTGGATTTTTGTACACGCAAAAAGGGTAAAAAATATTGTTCAAAAATGGGTTTACATATGGGTGAAAAACAGCTTTTTTAATATCTCCTCAGCGGTAGTATATCGAAAATAGTGTTTATTTGACTACCGCCGAGGGGATGAACAAGTAAAATATACATATTTGCAATGTTTAAAAATTGATTTTTCTATGTAAAATTTACATAGAAAAAATGCTGGACATTGATCCACGCGGCAGGTAAGCCGGCGATGTGGTATCGAAGCCATTCGGAGTCAAAGTTTTCAAGCCGCTTGGGCCGAAAATTGGACAAAATGACCAGTGGCGGGGAGTGGTGATTTTGCCAGTGGCGTGGAGTAGGGACATTTTATAAAAGTAAAACAATTTTTATGAAATTAAATTAAATGGTCAACTACGTCCGTTACACTCCCCCCGTTTAGCTATGCTGAACTAAAAAATAGGACGTTTGTTGGTACGGCGCAGTCCGCGGCGGCCAGTCCCTCTGGGATGGTGCTGGGCTGGTGGTACTGTTGAGGTTGCATCGGTAGGTGGAGCCGGCAGGATTACAGCGAGCTTCACATCGGGGTGGACGTAAAATCCGGTGCTCGTCTGGATCCTGGCGGTCCTCACTCGGCCGTCTGCAGCAGGGGTGAATGGAGGAACATGGTGGGCTAGCCTTGATGGCGGCAAGGGCCCCATCAGAGGGGGGGCTGGCTTGCTCCTGCTCATCTTGCAGGTGGGGCAGTTGTGGGCGATCTTGCGAATATTTGTTCGCAGTCGCAGCACATGGTAGTTGCCTCGCACCTCAGCCATTGTTCTCTCATTACTCGGATGATCGGCTTCCTGGTGATGATATCTCACTAGAAGTCGTGCATATGCATGATCACCATCCAAAATTATTGGTGTCCGCACTGCTTGGGGCACGTTACTGAGGGCTCGTATTCTTGAGTTCATCCTCAGTAGGCCGTCAGGTCCAAGGAAGGGGCTCAAGGCTTTGAGCCTACTGTCACTTGGTAGTGGATCTCCTTTCTGGAGCGCATTTATATCACGATAAAATGTTTCTTCTTGACATTTTCTTGCCCATCGGGCCTCTGCTTCCTTGATTTCATCGGTTCTTATATGTTTATCAGGTTGTTCGTGGCTTTTTCCACGACACCTTTTAATAGAACGATGTATCCAGCAGGTAGTTTGAATAAGATGATTGAATGAGGAAAATTTCTTGATGTCGGGCAGTGTCTCTGCCACAGTTGAAGAAAGGCCAACGTTTTGGCGCCTTACTTCAATGTGCCTGGGAGACCCTTTCGCGGGGCCGACTGATCCTCTCGTACCATTTGCAGGCACAGATCCAGCTGGTACTCCTCGTACGGCCGCCTGTATCAGAGGTGCTCGCGGTACGGGGCCAGATGGTCCATGGGGCATGGTAGAATGCCACCGGGCATGGTGCCTGGGTGGTCTTCTCTGCAAAGATGCTGGCACAGATCCAGCTGGTACTCCTCGTACGGCCGCCTGTATCAGAGGTGCTCGCGGTACGGGTCCAGATGGTCCATGGGGCATGGTAGAATGCCACCGGGCATGGTGCCTGGGTGGCCGTTTCGCGGGGCCGACTGGCCTTCTCGGCGAAGATGCTGGCACAGATCCAGCTGGTACTCCTCGTACGGCCGCCTGTATCAGAGGTGCTCGCGGTACGGGGCCAGATGGTCCATGTGGCATGGTAGAATGCCACTGGGCATGCGCCTGGGTGACAGTGTGGCTCGTATGGCCAATGTGGTAGCTTCATCCACATGTTCAGAGGTCCCTCCGCCATGGGTGGTCCACCCCAACGCCGTTCGTGATAATATTCGCGTAGAATCACGAACGTCGCGCACTTCCCTCGAGACAATAAGGTGAGCATTGTCTTGCCCGATGAGAAGTGTGGGGGTGATGTAGCGACCGTGGTACCTCTGTACAGGAAGGCTGAGCTGCTTGATGGTATTTGCTCTGATGATAAACTCATCAGCAATTCCGGCGCCGCGTAGAGTGATTGGCACGCGGCGGGACGTTATGTCTGTTGAGCACATGTTTTTTGCTCCGTGTAGTCGTAGCTCACGGGTAGGTCCGGTTGTGCCGATTTTCTGTGCTGTGGTGGCGTCAATAAGGGTGACAGTGGAGCCTTCGTCCAGAAGCGCAAAGGTTTTGATCTGCCGCTTGGGGCCCGACAATATGACCCCCACCACTTTTAACACGGCACTTTCGGTGTGGCGTCACATATTGTGAACGTCTGCCACTGTATTGTTATTTTCACGATAGTTCGGGTTGTGAAGAAGTCGGTGGTGGGGGGATCTGCACTCCCCCACGCCGCACCATTCACTAACTTTGCACTGTTTTGTATAATGTTTGCCATTGAGGCACAATCGGCACAAACCGGCGTCGTTCACTGTTTCAAAACGATATTTTAAGTCTTTCGCGGCGAAAGTGCGACATTCGCTAAGTTGGTGGCCATTTTCACCACACTCGACACACCCGGCGCGGTTGTCGAACTCGCGAACTTCACTGTAACTGTTTTGCACTTTTTCCCCGCTTCGATTATTTTCTCGATTATTACCAGACAAAATTTGGGGCATTCGATTATTACCAGACAAATTTTGGGGCTTTCGATTATTTTGCGCGAAATGTTGTTTTTCACTAGAATTGTTGTTGTAAACATTGTTTTCCCGCGATAAAAACCGTTCTGACGCGGCAGACGTGTTTAAACTGTTGTCACAAGTGTCACTTTTGTTCGAATTGTTTTTTCGCGAAAACTTTTCTGACGCGGCAGACGTATTTATGTCACAGGTATCACGTTGGCGCGCACTGTTTTTTCGCCAAAACTGTTCTGACGCGGCAGACGTGTTCTCTAAACGGTTTTCGTCACATGTTTCACGATTTTGAGCACTGTTTTTTCGCGAAAACTGTTCCGTTATTGAGAACGAATGTTCACGGCGTGGGCGGGACCTCGCGGGGTCAACCAAACCGGACTTTGGGATGGCGTTCGCGACGGTTTTCAGGAAGGCGGCAAACTGGCAGATGGTAGCGGAGGCCTCGTAGTGCCGCACTTCCATCAGCCACGCCAACCGCAAGGTGGGCGGCATCTTCCCCGCGATGTCACTGAGCAGCGCTGGATTCGTCAGGTAGCCATCATTGTTGAGGGAGCGGAGTGATGCCACCAGGTTCTGGACTGTGCCAGAGAAGTCTGCGATGTCCTCCAGAGAGGCCTCAATTGTGAGGTGGGGCAGCTTCTTCACTTTGTCCAGCATCAGAGCAGCGAGTGAAGTAGTCCCTCCAAATCGCTGCTCCAGGACTGCCAGGATCTCCGGAACCTGAGCAGGGTCCATCAGAAGGGGGCCGACGGCTTCTCGGGCTTTCCCCTTGAGGGCCCGCTGTAGGCGGATCAAGTTTTCGCTGGAGGTCATCCGACATGTGGAGGTAGACTGGTTAAACTGTGCCCTCCAGGTGGGCCACTCCAGTGGATCTCCAGAGAATGGAGGCAGGTCCTTGGCCATTGATTGTCTGGCAATAAGGGCCGCCATTCGTGGATCGTCCTCGATTGTGGGACGGGGGCTGTCCTGAGCCCTTGAAGCTCTGATGGCTTCTGTCAGGGCGGAGGCCAGCTGAGCAATGGGACTGCCATCATGCTGAACCCAGGCTCTGGTATGTTGGGCCGTCTCATCCGCCGTAGGTTGGGGCGGGAATCTCGGCATGGAGCTGGTACTGGCTGTGGGCGGGCCATCTGGCCGTGCCGGCACGCCATACTCCTGTTCGCGCAGTGGTACGGGCGGCACATGTCCAGATGGTCCAGATGGTCCAGAGGGTCCAGGTGGTCCAGGCTGTGTCCATGGCACGTCCCACTGCTCCAGCAGTCCGGCAGGTGATCCTGGCGTCGGCGCTGGGTACCCCGGGTGGGGCAGAGGTACGGGCAGCACAGGGTCATGAGGTCCAGGCTGCACCAGTACTGGGCATCCCTGAATGGTCCAGGGTGCTGGTTGCGCAGGGCCTGCTGGCTCTTGCTGCGCTCGTGATGCGTACCTCTGGTCCACCAGAGGTACAGGTCCGGCTGGCACTTCAGGTACGGCTTGCCTCTGTTCTATCAGAGGGGCGGGCGGTACGGGGCCAGAGGGTCCAGGCTGCATCATGTTTGGCCACCCTGCATTGGGCCAGGGTGACGAGGGCGGGGGACCGGCTGGCCTTGGCTGCGCCGCTGCTGAGTACCTCTGGTCCACCAGAGGCACCGGGCTCGGTTGGCCGGGCTGCACCCATCCAGGGCTGTACCCTTGGAAGCGCCAGGGTCCTCCTTGAGCAGGGTACCCTTCCAGGAGTACGGGTCCAGATCGGGCAGGCGCTGCTGCTGCTGGTTCCTCATACCTCTGGTCCACCAGAGGCACCGGGCTCGATTGGCCGGGCTGCGTCCATGATGGTGGTGACCTCTCCAGGAGCTTCGAAGGTCCAGGAGGGGCAGGGGCTGCTGCTGTTGGAGCTGATTGAAGAGCTGCTTTAAGTCTCTCAATGTGCTCGGTTTGACTGCGAAGCTGCTGTCGCAATGACTCCATCGCATCCTCTTGAGATGTGGAGGGCGGTGAGTCATGATCTGCAGGTGGTGCCATGTCAGGAGTAGTGCTGGGCGTGGGCATGGGGGTTACGTCAGGCGTGACGTGAACCGCAGCCGTGGCCTGAGACCCAGCATCCAGGGCATCTGCAGATGGTGTTGAGGATCCATCGTCTTGGATCCGGCTCGACCGTAAAGTTGGAGACATCCTGGTTGAAGGCGTGTGAGAATCCCGGCTCGAAGGACCACTTGTACTGGACGGGAGTCCGCACAAGACTGTAGATTTAGGCGCCGGGTCCAAACCGTGTCTTCAACCGATGAGATGCTCCTTTACGGCCGATGATGATGATTGTAGTTGATATTGTGATGAAATCTGCCTCCCGCACCCAGGCTTGGTGAATGTTGGGCCCTGGGTGTGCTGTTGTCTCTGCTCGCTTCTGGTGTTGGCGGTTTTCCAGAGGAGGGCCGGCTTGTCTTGAAGAGGTAACACCAGAAGATCTTGGAGCAGAGACTTGGCGAGGTGAGGCA
The DNA here is from genome assembly GCA_026573805.1 of Hesperophylax magnus. Classification (NCBI taxonomy): domain Eukaryota; kingdom Metazoa; phylum Arthropoda; class Insecta; order Trichoptera; family Limnephilidae; genus Hesperophylax; species Hesperophylax magnus. The sequence goes on along the minus strand of JAIUSX010000222.1, from coordinate 156,512 downwards.
GGTGTTGAGCAGGAGTCACTTGTTGATAAATAAAACGCTTGGTTTTGGTGGTAAAGATGAACTAATTTATTTTCAATTATGTGGCTGCTTATATTTAATTAGCCTGACTCGCACCCGACATTGGGTTTTGAGTCCAAAAGTGGTGGGGGATTGTACCCGCGCCAGATATGTGTTTATATGCCCCGGAAAAATGTCGCATATTCATTTTGCCGGTAGCACACTTGAAGGCAGTCGCTTAAATTTGAGAGTTAGAAAAGATTTTGAGCGCTTACATGAATGATAATTACATAGTTTAAATGCATAGTAGTTATAGGAATGTGTATCTTGACAACTAGATTTTTTGTTTGTCAAGATACGACAAAAAATAAGAAATGTTTGTAAAATAAATGTGTAAAAATGATCTCAAGCGATCAAATTTGTAAAACATGTTAAGTTAGTATTTTTCCGAGGTCCCCCGTAACATAGCGCTCAGAAAGAGATAAGATTCACTATGCTACGAGGTTCCTGGATTTTTGTACACGCAAAAAGGGTAAAAAATATTGTTCAAAAATGGGTTTACATATGGGTGAAAAACAGCTTTTTTAATATCTCCTCAGCGGTAGTATATCGAAAATAGTGTTTATTTGACTACCGCCGAGGGGATGAACAAGTAAAATATACATATTTGCAATGTTTAAAAATTGATTTTTCTATGTAAAATTTACATAGAAAAAATGCTGGACATTGATCCACGCGGCAGGTAAGCCGGCGATGTGGTATCGAAGCCATTCGGAGTCAAAGTTTTCAAGCCGCTTGGGCCGAAAATTGGACAAAATGACCAGTGGCGGGGAGTGGTGATTTTGCCAGTGGCGTGGAGTAGGGACATTTTATAAAAGTAAAACAATTTTTATGAAATTAAATTAAATGGTCAACTACGTCCGTTACAGGCTAGTAAACTTAAAATCACCTTCTGGAAGATTAGCTCGGTGGGCTGTCAGATTGCAGCAATTTAACTTTATTATTGAACACAGGAAAGGGAAGGAAAATGTTGTGCCAGATGCTTTATCTCGCGATCCTTTAGTTATTTCATCTATTGTTCAATCTCCCATTATTAGTACTGATCGGTGGTACAATAAAATGTGTCGTGACGTTTTAGCTAAACCTGAGTTATTTTCTAAGTGGAAACTTGTAGAGGGAGTTTTATTTAAGCATGTGCAGAGTATGGAAGCCCTGCATAAGCCTAATGATTGGAAGGAAGTTGTTCCTAAGGATCAAAGACAAGAGTTGATTGCGTTACATCACGTACCTCCTACATCTGCCCATTTTGGGATTATGAAAACTCTGAATAGGATTTGTTTGAAATTTTACTGGCCTAGAATGTCCTCAGACGTAAGGAAATTTGTATCTAGATGTCACACTTGTTTAGGACAGAAAAGTTCAAATCAGGCTGCACCCGGTCTTATGGGAGATCCTAAGTTGGTCCAGCGTCCTTGGCAGGTTATCTCGACAGATTTATTGGGACCTCTTCCCAGCTCCTACAAGAAAGGTTATAAATATCTATTAGTTGTCGCTGATTTCTTCACTAAATTTACAAAAATTTTTCCGCTGAGAAGTGCGAATGGGAAAAATGTCTCTGCTATTATAGAGGATGAAATTTTCCTAAAATTTGGCGTTCCGGATTGCATCATCGCAGACAATGGTCCCCAATACATTTCGAAAGAATTGAAACATTTAGTTGACAGATATCATGTACGTCACATGTTTTTTAACTGTAGATATCATCCACAGAATAATCCTGTAGAGAGAATTAACAGAGTTTTAGTTACAGCCTTAAGTTCGTACGTAGGAACGGATCATCGAACTTGGGCAAATCATTTACCCGAAATAGAGCTTGCTATCAACACTGCTGTACATGAGGTAACGGGTTACACCCCTTTCTTTTTAAATTTTGGCAGGGAAGCCATTATTTCAGGCAAAGATTACAAATCACCTGATTTTTCTTCGGAAGATTTAACATTCTCGAAACGTGACACATGGGCTCAAGATGTTTCTGAGCTTAATGACATTTTCTGCCAAGTTAGGACGTGTTTACGTCAATCTTACGAACGGAATAAAGTTCACTATGACCTTCGTAGAAGGAATGTGGAATTCAAAGTTGGTGACATTGTTTGGAGATGCTCTTTCGTGTTGTCCGATGCTTCTAAGCATTTCTCCGCTAAACTTGCTCCAAAATTTTTAAGAAGCAAAATTATTGATAAGGTCTCGGCTGTCGTTTACAAACTGGCAGATATGAAGGGAAAGCCTATTGGAACATTCCATATTAAAGATTTAATTAGGGCAGAAAATTAATTGTTTTTATAATTATTTACAATGGGAAAAGTGAACGGGTTTCTGGTACCTACACTGATCACGTGGGTATAGGAAACTCATTTCCTTTTTGTCACCTTGTTGATTGGGAGTAATGGTTTTCTTTTCCCTGGAGAATTCCATTCCTCTTTTCAACCTGCTTTGTATGTTACTATGTCGTCATTTCTAATGATTATTATGTATCTATTGTTATTTGTGTTTTGTCTGAAAATTTGTCATACACATCTATATCTCTTAAGAGGATCCGCTCTCATCGTTATGATTATTGTTTACCGCTGTTTTCTCAGTATCATTGATTAAGTTGTGCTTATTTTGCGCTCTACCTTACTTATTAAGTTGTCATGTCTTGTTGAATGACCTTATCATAAGCTTATGAGCTTCGAGCTTTTGTTTCACACATTAGCTTACCAGCTCTTCTGTTGTGTTTCAGTATGTTGAAGGAAATATACCTTCTATCTAGATGCTGTCATTTCAGCACTTATTTTGGAGAGTTGTTGTGGGGTTATAATGGCTTAGGCTCTTTAGCACATGATAGCCCTCATCAGGCTTACAATCAAGATATTTTTGTTGATTTTTTTATGAAAATTTCAATATCAATAGTCGGTAAGCCATTATCACATTCACAGGTTTATGGTGGTTGGTTCTCTCATGGGTTTTATGTTTTACATATTTAATAATAGTGCATGTCCTTACATTTTTCTTCGTAATTTGATTCCTTCCCTGCTTTTCTAGAGCTCGGAAAAGTATGGAACGAATCAGGTGTTTCGTCAATTTTCTACGGTATTCTTCAGTCACTCACTGGTTCGCTCTGTGACGGAAGAATATGTGCGTGAAAATAATATAATGATTAGATTAATTTCTTTATAATTTTTCTATAAATTCTGTATTCTCATTCAATATCTTTTAACAAGAAGATTTATTATTGATTTTCTATCTAATATTCATCTCTACACTACTGCCATCTATTGTCAAGTAGTACAAAACTTTTATTACCATTGCTTTTGGTTTGATTATTAGCTTCTTTCACTTGTATGGTTATACATTATTTAGCTGGTATCTTCGATATCACGGTAAATTCTTCTTATTTAAGAAAATTTCCCTTTGAATATTAATTGCATTTGTCATCATGACGTTTTACTATTATTCTTTTGTTTGGGCCTCGGAATTTATTTTTCATTGTTGGTTACCTCGCCTATTTTACAACTGTCACTTTTAGTACAGAACAGTTTGTTAGAGTTTTTAATCAGGTTTTCAACTTGAGCATGACCTTTTTCAATTAGTAAATATATTATAATTCTTGCTTGTAAGGTGTGTACCTTCTTTCCTTGAAAAGGGCTTGCTATTTTAATAAATTTTAGCTTCTTTCATCAATGACCAGATCGGGTAGGCTAGACATCGAACATTCTCACGAAGATTTCTTCTGCTTCCGCTCATCCTACTACATATTGAGCTCATCAGGATCATCTGGATTGATCTGCTTTCTTCATCTCCGTGCTGTGCTACTGAACAAGGCAATCATCATCTTCCCTGCACTTACTACATGATGCGCTCATCAGGATCATCTGGATTGATCTGCTTCTTCTTCATCTCCGTGCTGTGCTACTGAACAAGGCAATCATCATCTTCCCTGCACTTACTACATGATGCGCTCATCAGGATCATCTGGATTGCTTTGCTTCTTCTTCATCGCCATGCTGTCCTACTGAACAAGTCAATCATCATATTCCCTGAACGTACTACATGATGCGCTCATCAGGATCATCTGGATTGCTTTACTTCTTCTTCATTTCGTGCTAGTGCGACTGAAGTATCACTAATCATCTTCGTATGCTGTCCGTCTTTGCTGTCCTTCTCTGGCAACCTTCTGATACTGAAATGGACGGGCTTGTTTGGACAACTTGTTTATTTGGCCGCGGTTCCGGGACGTCGTGAACACCGGGTAGACAAGAACCTCTCCATGAGCAAACACGATTACGTACAAGGATGACGACACCGTTTTGTGGATTTACCTTTGGTCATCCTTGTCTCTTCATATAAATAACAGCAATGCATGAACGCATCGCTTGGCGCCCGTTATGATATTCTTCAGGTTAGTTCATTATAAATGCTACCCAATTGTCGCTTTCAATGCAATATTTAAAATTAGCAATCGTGCCTTCAACCTTCGGTTGTAGCACACGCCTGAGTTTAATGTCACTAAATAAAGAGTTCTCATGTTATTTAAAGGTTAATCAAGTTATGTAGAAATAAATGTTGTATCATGGAATTCATTTCCCTTTTCTTTTATTTAATACACTTTTGTTACATACAATTCCTGAGGCACACGTGCCCTACACCTTTATAATTTTGTTTCATCACCGCCCAATGTGGCAATAACCTCCGTTTCAATGACGGTTTTTACCTGGCCGCGGTTCCGGGACGTCGTGAACACCGGGGAGACAAGAACCTCTCCATGAGCAAACACGATTACGTACAAGGATGACGACACCGTTTTGTGGATTTACCTTTGGTCATCCTTGTCTCTTCATCTAAATAACAGCAATGCATAAACGCATCGCTTGGCGCCCGTTATGATATTCTTCAGGTTAGTTCATTATAAATGCCACCCAATTGTCGCTTTCAATGCAATATTTAAAATTAGCAATCGTGCCTTCAACCTTCGGTTGTAGCACACGCCTGAGTTTAATGTCACTAAATAAAGAGTTCTCATGTTATTTAAAGGTTAATCAAGTGATGTAGAAATAAATGTTGTATCATGGAATTCATTTCCCTTTTCTTTTATTTAATACACTTTTGTTACATACAATTCCTGAGGCACACGTGCCCTACACCTTTATAATTTTGTTTCATCACCGCCCAATGTGGCAATAACCTCCTTTTCAATGACGGTTTTTACCTGGCCGCGGTTCCGGGACGTCGTGAACACCGGGGAGACAAGAACCTCTCCATGAGCAAACACGATTACGTACAAGGATGACGACACCGTTTTGTGGATTTACCTTTGGTCATCCTTGTCTCTTCATCTAAATAACAGCAATGCATAAACGCATCGCTTGGCGCCCGTTATGATATTCTTCAGGTTAGTTCATTATAAATGCCACCCAATTGTCGCTTTCAATGCAATATTTAAAATTAGCAATCGTGCCTTCAACCTTCGGTTGTAGCACACGCCTGAGTTTAATGTCACTAAATAAAGAGTTCTCATGTTATTTAAAGGTTAATCAAGTGATGTAGAAATAAATGTTGTATCATGGAATTCATTTCCCTTTTCTTTTATTTAATACACTTTTGTTACATACAATTCCTGAGGCACACGTGCCCTACACCTTTATAATTTTGTTTCATCACCGCCCAATGTGGCAATAACCTCCGTTTCAATGACGGTTTTTACCTGGCCGCGGTTCCGGGACGTCGTGAACACCGGGGAGACAAGAACCTCTCCATGAGCAAACACGATTACGTATAAGGATGACGACACCGTTTTGTGGATTTACCTTTGGTCATCCTTGTCTCTTCATCTAAATAACAGCAATGCATAAACGCATCGCTTGGCGCCCGTTATGATATTCTTCAGGTTAGTTCATTATAAATGCCACCCAATTGTCGCTTTCAATGCAATATTTAAAATTAGCAATCGTGCCTTCAACCTTCGGTTGTAGCACACGCCTGAGTTTAATGTCACTAAATAAAGAGTTCTCATGTTATTTAAAGGTTACTGAAGTGTTGTAGAAATAAATGTTGTGTCATGGAATTCATTTCCCTTATCTTTTATTTAATACACTGTGGTTACATCCATTCCTGAGGCACTCATGCCCTCCACCTTTTATAATTTTGTTTCAACACCGCCCAATGCGGCAATAACCTCCGTTTCAAGTATTTATTTGGCCGCGGTTCCGGGACGTCGTGAACACCGGGGAGACAAGAACCACTCCATGAGCAAACCCGATTACGAACAAGGATGACGACACCGTTTTGTGGATTTACCTTTGGTCATCCTTGTCTCTTCATTTAAATAACAGCAATGCATAAACGCATCGCTTGGCGCCCGTTATGATATTCTTCAGGTTAGTTCATTATAAATGCCACCCAATTGTCGCTTTCAATGCAATATTTAAAATTAGCAATCGTGCCTTCAACCTTCGGTTGTAGCACACGCCTGAGATAAATGTCACTAAATAAAGAGTTCTCATGTTATTTAAAGGTTAATGAAGTGTTGTAGAAATAAATGTTGTGTCATGGAATTCATTTCCCTTATCTTTTATTTAATACACTGTTGTTACATACATTCCTGAGGCACTCATGCCCTACACCTTTTATAATTTTGTTTCAACACCGCCCAATGTGGCAATAACCTCCGTTTCAATGGCTAACTTCCAATACGGCTAGCGCCGGGGACCGACGCATCTCCGGAAGACACAGCGAACGCTACAAACGACATTGGACGAACATTCGAGACATCGATCTTTTGGGGAAGAATGACGCAACATATTATAATCGTCTTGCTGGTCATTGCTTTCTCATCTAAATTTAACGTCATGTAAAATGATGTTTGGCGCCCTCTACTCTTTATAACAGGTCAGAATACTTTTGTCACACACACGCACGTTTCATGTTTCTTATTCTTAATTCACTATTCTAGTCACACCATTTAACATTGCTACCTATTATTAAAAAGTCCGATGCGGAAGGCCTTCGGTCCGACGCACACGCCCTAAGATTAAATTCAATAATGAATATTTAGAGATCTCTAGTTTGCTCTGGTTTTGTACGCTGTAGAAATAAATAATATGTTGTAATTCATAACTCTTTTTATTACTACTTTTTTTTATCATCATGTTACCTATTGTGGGATTATATCCCGTCAATAAAGGCGCGCTACGTGCCCTTAACCTTGAAATCAGGCTATAATGATTAGGACGTCGTGAACACCGGGGAGACAAGAACCACTCCATGAGCAAACCCGATTACGAACAAGGATGACGACACCGTTTTGTGGATTTACCTTTGGTCATCCTTGTCTCTTCATTTAAATAACAGCAATGCATAAACGCATCGCTTGGCGCCCGTTATGATATTCTTCAGGTTAGTTCATTATAAATGCCACCCAATTGTCGCTTTCAATGCAATATTTAAAATTAGCAATCGTGCCTTCAACCTTCGGTTGTAGCACACGCCTGAGATAAATGTCACTAAATAAAGAGTTCTCATGTTATTTAAAGGTTAATGAAGTGTTGTAGAAATAAATGTTGTGTCATGGAATTCATTTCCCTTATCTTTTATTTAATACACTGTTGTTACATACATTCCTGAGGCACTCATGCCCTACACCTTTTATAATTTTGTTTCAACACCGCCCAATGTGGCAATAACCTCTAATGGCCATTGAAACGGAGGTTATTGCCACATTGGGCGGTGTTGAAACAAAATTATAAAAGGTGTAGGGCATGAGTGCCTCAGGAATGTATGTAACAACAGTGTATTAAATAAAAGATAAGGGAAATGAATTCCATGACACAACATTTATTTCTACAACACTTCATTAACCTTTAAATAACATGAGAACTCTTTATTTAGTGACATTTATCTCAGGCGTGTGCTACAACCGAAGGTTGAAGGCACGATTGCTAATTTTAAATATTGCATTGAAAGCGACAATTGGGTGGCATTTATAATGAACTAACCTGAAGAATATCATAACGGGCGCCAAGCGATGCGTTTATGCATTGCTGTTATTTAAATGAAGAGACAAGGATGACCAAAGGTAAATCCACAAAACGGTGTCGTCATCCTTGTTCGTAATCGGGTTTGCTCATGGAGTGGTTCTTGTCTCCCCGGTGTTCACGACGTCCCGGAACCGCGGCCAAATAAATACTCAGTCGGTAGAGCATGAGACTCTTAATCTCAGGGTCGTGGGTTCGTGCCCCACGTTGGGCGCCATTATAGCCAGATTTCAAGGTTAAGGGCACGTTGCGCGCCATTATGTCGGGATATTATCCCGCAATAGGAAACATGATGATAAAAAAAAGTAGTAATAAAAAGAGTCATGAATTACAACATATTATTTATTTCTACAGCGTACAAAACCAGAGCAATCTAGAGATCTCTATAATTTTCATAATTGAATTTAATCTCAGGGCATGTGCGTCGACCGAAGGTCGTGCGCATCGGACTTTTTAATAATAGGTAGCAATGATAGATAGTGTGACTAGAAAATGATTAAGAATAAATAACATAAGAAAACGTGTGTGTGTGTGACAAAAGTATTCTGACCTGTTATAAAGAGTAGAGGGCGCCAAACATCATTTTACATGACGTTAAATTTAGATGAGAAAGCAATGACCAGCAAGACGATTATAATATGTTGCGTCATTCTTCCCCAAAAGATCGATGTCTCGAATGTTCGTCCAATGTCGTTTGTAGCGTTCGCTGTGTCTTCCGGAGATGCGTCGGTCCCCGGCGCTAGCCGTATTGGTACTGGCCGCTCGGGTCCGCTCGAGTTGCCGTCTCACCTCTTCTTGCCAGTGGAGTCCAGTGTTTACACACTCCGAATAATCTTGAAAATGTAGCGGGTAGTAAAGAACTGCTACAATACCAGTCTGGAAGATTTTATTTAAGATGCTTAAGAAGTGGTTTAGAACATTATCATTACTATTTTTGATTATGCTGTAAGGTATACCATCTCTGCCTGGAGATGAGTCCTTGACTGTTGATAAACAATTTTTTAGCTCAATTAAGGTGAATGGAGAGTCTAGCCAATGATTAGACATGGGAGTATTATAGATGGGCGTTATTTCATCTAAGTTAGGAACAGAAGGGGGGGCAATTTTGTCCAAGAATTCATCTATCCATTTAGAATGAGACGCTCGAGGAGATGGTGAACTGAAGGAGGATCGAAATCTTCGGATCATAGACCAAACTTCCGAAATGGGAGTGTTCGGAGATACTGAACTGCAGAAGTTGTACCACCCGGATCTTTTTTTTGACCTCAATACCCTTTTGGCATTGGATTCAGCGTTTTTGTATAAAAGATAGTTCTCCATAGTCATATTGTAACGATAGGAAAGAGATTTAGCTTTCCGAATTCTTACTACTTTGGAACATTCCTCATCCCACCAGGGAGTTGGAGGGAGTTTTTTGAGAGATTTAGTTTTAGGGGGAGGATTTGATTTATTTATTGCAGTTATGAGCATTGATTTGAAGTTATTATAATCATCTTTGACGGAAAATATATCGGTGGCGGGTGAATTTAGTAGGAACTTGTCCATATGAGAGTTAAATTCATCCCATTTGGTGTGTTTCGTTTTAATCTTTGTCGAAATATGAGACTTGTCCGATTGGAAAGAAGTTTGATAAGTAATGATGATCGGGAAATGATCACTGGAGCAAGGGTCGGGGGACACCACCCATGAGGAGAGAGAAGCCAGACTAGTAGAACATATCGAGAGATCCACTGCACTGGGGTTTGTGCTGGGGCGTGAGATCCTAGTAGGAGATCCGTCATTCAAAAGGAAAAGGTTGGATTGATCTAGGAAATCCATCACACTTCGACCATCTCGGTCGGAGAAAGCAGAACCCCAGACGGGGGAATGGGCATTAAAATCGCCTAATTTAAAAAAAGGAGGGCTTAGTTGACGTACAATTTGCAACCAAGTTTGTTTATTGAAGTGGGCTGTTGGGGGAAGATAGACTGAAATAAAGGATGTGTCCTTTATTTTAGCTGCAACCATTTGGAAGTCAGCATTGGGGGGTTTGATATTATTTATTGGGGAAAATGATATGGATTTTTTAATAAAAAGGGCAGCACCGCCGCCCGAACCTTCCGGGCGATCGTCGCGGAGACAGGAATACCCTCCCACATTAAAGTGGGTGGATGGAGTAAACCAAGTCTCCGAGATAGCAGCCAAAGAAATAAAGTTGGAATTTAATAGGTTAAGGAGATCAGATTTGTTAGAAATAGCACTTCGGCTATTCCACTGAAGTATTCTGACATCCTGAAGAGCCATTTTGAATAAATGATTTTAATGTGGAAATAATAGTAGCAGCGTTGGACGGTAGATTTGTTTGAGAAGAAATAAGGTCAATTAGAAGCATAATAAGAGTTTGGATAAATGAAGAATTGTCTTGGGAGGGTTTTTCAGAAAGTTTAAGAGAGTTCATTGAGGACGGATTATAATTATTTGCACACCCATTTGTGGTATTTGAAAGAGATGAACCATTGGGATTTAAGAGCAGTGAGTTGTGTTGTTGCTGATCGTATCCAGGAGCCGGTTTAGAGATAGCGTTTTTGTATATGAATTTAGTTGAACGAGAAGAAGTTGTTGTAGTGGAGGGAAGAGGGTTGGATGAGGAGTTGCTGGATAAAGCCTCAGCAAATGATTTTTTGACAGGCGGGAATAGTTTAGAAGCCTGTAGAAAAGACAAGTTCTGAGAGGCCATAGAAATTTGAATATTTTTTTGGCGAGATTGTTCTGGGCAAGATGTGTTGATAGCTGTATGTGAGCCTGAGCAGTTAAAACATTTAGGTGAGGAGGAAGAAGGACATTGGTCAGCTGCGTGGTTTTCTCCACATTTAAAACATCTGGGTTGAGATCTGCATGCAGCTTTGGTATGACCAAAACGGCAGCAATTGAAACATTGAGTGGTGGGATATGTATACATTTCAACTGGTAATGAGTTGAAGAATAAATATATATGGGAGGGAAGAGATTGACCTTCAAAGGTGATAACAACAGATTGGGAGGGCTTCCAGGTAATTATACCCTCAGAGGAGTCCTTGTAATTTAGCCTCCTGGCTTTTATGGGATTGCCAATGTGTTGGGGGGTTGAAAGTGAAGACAGAATTTCTTCGATGGACAGATCGGTCGAGATACCTCTGACCAGGCCCATGCGAGTGACATTGAAAGTAGGGATATATGCCTTGAACTTTGAATTAGATGAAATGAAGATATTTTTGATGAAACTGTTGGCAGCTGACCCTGAGAGGAATTCGACGGAGATTCGGAAGCGACCCTCGGCTTTTACACCTCCAGGTTTGATTGAAAGATTCTTGCTATTTGATAGGAATTTGCCAAATTCAAGAGGGTGGATGGTTTTTCCTTGCTCAGTTTTTTGGGCGTATGCTATGAATGGGCTACGGGAATGAGGAGAATAAAAGTTTGTTGGAGGAAGTTGAGAAAGTGCTGGTGGGGACTGTGAAGTCGAAGGCGAGTCAAGTTTTATTGGGGAAGAAGGAGTAAATTTCCTTTTTTTGGTAGAAGTCAAAATGACAGAATCACTGTCAGAAATTTCTACATTTTCCCCGTCTGGGGGGTCTGGAGAGGGATCTGGGGGCTTTGTAGGGGGTCCAGGAGGGAAATCTTCCTCCATTATTCACAACAGTAAACAACTACAATAATAGTATGAAAAATGACAGAAGTAAAAAAGTTTATAAATATCTGGAAATCAGCAGCGAAAAGTGACTCCTGGAAGATCAGGAGGGAGAAGAAACCTCAAGGCACAACACACTACACTTTTTTTTTGCCAGAAAACAAAAAAGAATGGTAAAAAATTAATTTTAGATAGAGCAAAACAAAACAACTGATGACAGCCAAATGTTATTGTTGCCAATATATACTGTTATTGAACTAAAAAATGACTTCACCGACTCCAGAATCATTAAACCTTAGAACAGTAGCTCAAATAGAAAGGTAAGTCTTAAAATTATGTCATTTATAGGCTTTTTCACCATATTTTACATGTACTTCTTGAATTTGCTAGGCAAATATACAGGATGCTTCATTTATTATTTATTTATTCAATTATTTATTTACAAACTTAGAACTTTTACCTAAAATGAGTATTAATAAATCATATTAGTGCATTGAAACTTGTTTTTATTCAAGAAATACAACAAAAGAGCCAGGAAATGGAAATGTGCAAAAAGTCGACTGTCCTCATAGTCTGATTGAAAGACATCTACGACACATATTTTGTTCGTTATCACTGCTGAGATCGCTGATGAAAACAAAGTCCAAATATTTCAATTTTTAATTCATTCAATTAAAAGTCTCTGATTTTTTTTGTTTTTTTTAGTCACATAAAAAACAATAAAATTTTTCTTATGTAGGAACTACAATAAAACGAACTAGGCAAACGACTAACAACAATAAATGTAATGTTAAATAGCGCACACCCGTAACCCAATTCGCGGGATATTACAATTTTAGGATGTTAAGAGCTGAAAGTATTTAAAAAAAATAATAATTTACTCACGATAATCAACATAAATAATAAGCACACGGCAAATAAGACCTTCCGAAAGAAAAAAAATCTTTCTAAAGTAGGTAAGTAAACTTTAAAAATTACATTTATCAAATGTAGGTAACGAAACAATAAAAAAAACAAATTTTCAACTGAAAATTGAACTTCAATAATTTTACGCATCACTCGGGATTTTTTTTTATGGAATTACCGCACACAGTCTCAACTGCTCCCAACCATCTGGAGCCAGTGAGACTATGGAATCCCCAATTGGGGTATATTAGTATATTGTGAGGCTGAAGGTAGTGTGGAGGGGAAGGAGATGGAGAGGAGAAAGAGAGGAAGGAGGATGAAGGAGAAGAGAGATGGTATGTGAGTATCTATTCAGATCTGATCACCAAACACGGCTAAAGCCATTTCAATTCTTATGGTGGTCTTTACACCATATCTTCCTCTCTGGAACATGCCGCAAATAGACTATATGTTATTTTAAATGAATAATTTGTGATATAACGTAAATGAATCAAATAAAATTTACTTGCGCAAGCCAGGATTTGAATCCGCGACCTCCGGATTTCTAGTCAAGAGTACCCCTAGACCACGGAGGCCGTAATACGTACGATGTAAGAATATTTCACATCACGCATGCACTGACAACCGATAGTAGTATATTAGCGGTAGGTACCTTTGTACTTGTGCATTGTTTTCAAACTTCCAAAATATTGGATGATTTATATAGAGCAGTTTTTGTGAAAAATCAACCCAAGGACTCTGTTTGTATATTTTAAAGTAATACTTTAAATCAACTACTAACTAAGTAAATTATTTATTTATGTATATTACAAAAAATTAAATTATTTGAAATCTAAAAATCACCCTGTATATACAATTTACCACTAATTGGCTAATTGAACAAAAAATACCTCAAACTTATGGGAGCCGAATTGTTCAATCTCCAGACGATATGTTCAATATCCAAAATAATCATTCATCATTTTCAAGCCATGTTCAACGTCCACCTTTAAAGTCATAATATGGGCATATTATAGCTTCAATCTTCGAAAAATGATCTTTAATAATTTCCTGTTACACATATGTATTAAGCGAAATGACCAAAATCGAGATTTTTTAGAATTTGCCTGTAAAAACAAAAAAAACGTCTCCTGTAAAATTTGCTAAATGGTCTATTGAACATACAAGAACTAAGGCAGCGATTTGTGTGTTACTCACACAACAAACAACTTACGCACAGACGCAAGTTGTTATTTATTGGCATTTTGGTAGTTGGTACCACTCGCGTAGAGTAACTGGCAAATTGTGTTGAATATGTCATGTTCTTAAAAATCACAATTCTTAGTTACGCACAACTAACTAACTAACCATCACGCCCAGAGGCGGATTTGCAGTCTTGGCCGCCCTAGGCCCCAGACCATGTAGCCGCCCCTTTCTCAGTACCCATCATATTGTCAGGAGTATCCAAACTTTTCAGTAAGTTCCTAGGGTCAAAACCGTTTTAATTTTCCTGCCATTATCATTCATGGTTCATGGGGTGAGATTTGTCCAGGTCTTGGCGGCGGATACGTCTGCCCACCTGCTGCGTGGCGGGCCGGATCGAGAGAGACTGGGTGAGGGAGGCTTTTTGACCTTTCCAGCCGGAATATCTTGACCCATCGCCTTGCACCGCAGTTGGAGGAATGTATTCATACGTATGTCACTCCTGGACACACTAATCCCCAGATTCCTACCCACCCCTCATACATTTTCCTTTTCAGAACTTCCTATCCTTCCCTTCCTTAAAAAGACCCTCCACACAGCATCACCTAAGGTGACATAGGTCGTGAGGGAAAATATTTTCCTCAAAGCCTCCTGTGTGGAATTAATGTAAAAAAATACGCTTGCTAAATTCGCTAGTTCAATTACTGTATCACTTTCGATTGTTGCAGGCCGGATTGGTGACATTGGCGGGCCGTTGTTTGGAGACCCCTGATATAGACTATAGACTACATAATGAATTTACTTTATTGACAACTTTTATCGAAATCGATTCAGAAATTTAGTTAACTATAATAGCTGCTAGTTTGTAATACTTTCTAAGGTTTCAAGGATTTGAATAAAACATTTAAAACAGTTTTAGATTTAATTTATTTAACTAGTTTCTGGTTTATTCTCAGACAATAATATATAAGTGTTTCACAGTTATAATTTGGGTTTCCAGATACGGGCTGGATAAAAAGTTATTATTGAGTCTCCAAACAAATAAAAGAAATCAGCACCTCTTTTAAATATAAATCAACTTAAGGTACATATTCGAATATAATAACTTAACTTAAAATACAAATTAAAACGTTGGTAAAAAAATTTACGTAAAGCATTATCTAACATAAAAAAAACTGAACTCAAAACAAAAATCTGGCAGTTACAATTCTCGTCTGCACTTAAGTGCAGCAAAATCATTAATTAGATCTTCGCAATCCAATTTCCTTAAAAAATCTGCTTCTATGTTAAGCAAAGCAAGATTGTTCAGCCTTTGCTCCGCCATTGTTGTGCGTAAATAATTTTTTACACGTCGTAAACAAGAAAATGATCGTTCTCCAGAATAGTTACTGGCGGGAGTACACACACACATTCGGAGAGCAATATCCACGTTTGGATAAATGGTTTGAAGATCTTCAGTTCGTAACCATTTTAACAAACTGACAGCATTGTTTCGATCCTTATTTTTCAGATATTGTATTATTTTATAGTCTCTGATTTATTTATTTATTATAGCTTTTGTAAGGTGATTAAGAGCGTGTTCACACAGAGCTATAATATGCGTGGGATGGCGTATTTCGGCATATCGCTCGCCGTACATTCCAAATTGGAAAGTATGGCGAGCGATATGCTGAAATACGCCATCCCACGCATATTATAGCTCTGTGTGTGAACACGCTATTATGCATAACAATACCTAACGCGGTTCAGTCACTAGCGCAACTGATTCACGGTAGGGATTGGAAATACGCGAGCGGGCGAGCGACGGAGCATGATAGGTGTGGCGAGGGCGGCTGCGGGGTGTGGGGGCGCGCTTTGTGCTGTGTGTGAACACGCTCTTGCATATCGCTATTTCGTACGTAGAATATTTAGGTACTTAGGAAGTAATTTCTTGTTATCATCTGTGACTTTTTTGTCACGATTGGCCGCCCCTAATATCTGGCCGCCCGGGCCTAGGGCGCGCGCCCTAGGCCCGGGCCTACATAGGCCTAAGGGCAAATCCGCCTCTGATCACGCCGCTCCCCCGCAGGAGTAGGCAGAGAGTAAACAACTCGGTCTTGGCACACACTTCTTGCCTCATTCACATTCATCCATCGTCTCATACATACTCTTCTATTATTCTGACTCTTGACATAGCCCGACTCAAGTATCTGATTCACTTGATCGTGCCATGTCTTCCTCGGGCGTCCCCGACTTCTGCTACACTCCTATCTTCGCTCATTCGCTCTACATGCCCAAACCATCTAAGCGTCCCTTTCGTAATCTTATTCATTACGCTTCCATCAGCCTGGCACTCTTTGCGAATCTCCACATTCCTCACACGATCAAACATGGTTTTACCACACATACGCCTCAGGGATCTCATTTCAACAGCATTTAATCTACTTTCATCCTTTCTTTGGCAGTTCCATGTCTCACTTCCATACATCAAAGTAGGTACCAGCACTCCGTTGTGGACTGCTAACTTCGCTTCTTTGGACAAGTTTTTGTTAGCTCCTCCACTAACGGAGTTACCTGCATTTACCCTTCTTTCAATATCTCTGTCAGCCTTCCCATCTCTCTAGAACATACTTCCTAAATACACAAACTCATCCACCTGCTCCAAGTATTCCTCATTCACAACCGTTCTTATTTATTACTATAATTAACTATCACGTAATGAAGATGATGAGTTATCCGGTCACCAATAGTTACACACGTTTCTGCCGTAAAAAAACGAAGTACCGCAGAGAAGCCAAGGAAAAAAATTACAAATGATTATTAAAAGTTTATACTTTCTTCATTTATACGAAGAAATACCGAAAAAATTCAAAAAAACAAAAATAGGAATAAGAGTCGGCGGAAAAAAAACAAAAAATAATAATTATCGTAACATGCCTCGGAAAACGACAGGCAAAAAATTTTAAGAAATTAATAAAACTAGACAAAAACATAAAAGCGGAGGAAGTAATAAGATTAGACCCTTGTGTTATTTTCAAAAGTATTGACAACGACTACACTAAAGAAAATTAGCTTGAAGACTTAATTTAATTCAACAAAATAAAGACATCAAAGCTATTTACGAAAAATATCAAGACACG
The DNA here is from genome assembly GCA_026573805.1 of Hesperophylax magnus. NCBI lineage: Eukaryota > Metazoa > Arthropoda > Insecta > Trichoptera > Limnephilidae > Hesperophylax > Hesperophylax magnus. The sequence goes on along the minus strand of JAIUSX010000222.1, from coordinate 139,593 downwards.
AAAATTTTACACCTAAAAGCCACTATCTAAACCAAGAAACAAACCGTAAAAACCTTATTCTACTGTAATAAACCGTTTTTTGTGCCAAATATAAACTAAATCCATCAAAATTGAAGCTCCTAACTCTTTTTCTTTAATTTTTAGTAACGTGGGGGAGTAAACTTACTTACCCTTCCTCTTGATCATGTCACTAATGTGATGATCCTAACTTCTGCTGTATAATCTAAGGGATTACTCTTCTTAATGTCATCAACCCTTTTTGTATACTTCGTACGTATTTCCTAAACTACCTTCCACGAGCCCCTATGATTTTTCACATAGTAAATAGGACCTTCGTGGTTATCTTTTACAATAGTCTCTCACCTAACGTTGTGATTATTTTTGTTTTGAGGTATGGAAAGACTTAATGTTAATATATTTGTGTGGTAACCCCTATTCTTTTGAAAGTAGTTTGTGAAAACTCAGCTATTGAAAGACTCAAACATTAAACCAAATGTATATAATACTAATCTTCACACCCTGTTCTGATTTCATTTCTAAACATTAATTCTAACTAATTATTCTACCGTATTTTTAATGCAGTGCACATAACCTGTTATAAACACAAATAAAGAAATAATAACATTTGACATACATTAGACTATCAATACGGGTCTCAGTTTTTCAATCGAAGAACCCTTTGTTTGCAAACTCCGTCTAACATTAAAGTTTTATATTATTGTTAGGAAACATTAAATTTTGTTGGAAGGAAATTTGGTTCAGACTGAGTTGGGTTTTCCTTCACCAAGTTAATTATGGTGGATAGTAATACGAACAAAGTCATCAATCTCCATCTCATAGGCCATTGCCTTTACATACACTACCTCCAGATAAGATTGCAATTTCGACCCTCGCGAGCTTGCATTTTCCATTCTTGCATTCCATTTGCATTTTTCTGGGCCACGATATCCGATGACACTGTTCACAGAGCGTCGAGTTGTGTACTTACGACCCATCTTCACATACTATGACTACAACGTCTAATAGTTCATAACCAAATGGAAGGATGGGAGTTTGTGTAAATTAATCTGATGTCTAGCTTTTTTATAAGGCTACCTCCTCGTGTAATAGGTGGGAAGGTTTTGGATAATATCCCCTCAGGTAGGTATAAATGGTTAAGAAAGATTGTTTCAGCATATACATGCCTTTGTTGAGGTCGCTACCCTCACGAAGATTTGAAATAGATGTTTGAGTATATTACTAATTTATCATAGGTATTAGACACCTGACGTCTGTAAGTAGGTATTATTTTGATTTTCAGCATGTGCATATAGCACACATGAATATGCCCACTGTGATTGGAACTGATGAAGAAACGTGCTTTGAAAATCCTGCCCTACTGGGATATTTTGTTTACATTTGAGTTCATAACAGCTGAAATACTAGAATGAGTACTGTTTGATTATTTAAAAGGGCCTTGACCTCGTAATTCGCAATTCCTTTGTGGTGACCTATTTTGTTATCAGTGAAACGTATTGGTATCTCACTATCAGTAAGTGATTTAAACAGGTAGTAATTCGGAGTTCATAATCGTTTGGTATTATTTTCATATTCGAGAAATTGCCTAATATGTTGTAAGTACACGTTATCTATATGTCAGTTGTATTCTCCGCTTGAACGCGTGTTTTTTTTACTCAAAATGTAAACAATAGAGTCCTTGAAAGTAACGCTTTGGCCTACTGACCTATATTCAGAGATTATAACATTTCATTATTGGTTTCGGAGATTATAAATCTGTTGGTTTCCAAAATAAAGTACCTGACTCATTGAATTTAGTCAATGATTCGACAATATAATAATATTATTTTATTTAGATAAGTATTTGTTTCACTTGATTGTGTTATGTCTTCCTCGGGCATCGTCGACCTCTTGAACCACTCTCCTTGAAGTAATACATTCTCCTTACACCTCTTTCCTCTTTCATCAATACATCTCATTTTTCCATAAATAACTGTTTGATTCATGTCTTCTTCGGGCATCCCTGACTTTTCTCTCACTCACTTCATAAAGCATCATAGAAAGCCACATTGTTGCTGCTAAGAAAACTACATTACGTCGCTTTAATTTGACTCCGTATCTGATTCCAGTGCAGATAAAATATATTGTTTTTGTCGAGAGTCCCCGACTTCTACCATTCAAACCAAATTCTCTACACACTCCTGATGCTAGAGTCAGAGACTGCCGGTCCGTTGTCTCTCATCAGCCTCCGTGCGTATCACGCCAGACACTGGGCCATCACTGGGCGTCTCACCCAAGGCGAGATGCCTGGCCTGCGATTCTGGAGTTAAACGATCAATCGTTTTCGTATGCGCCGTCTTCGAGTGAAAAACTACTAGTCGCCGCAACTAACTTTTTCGAATGTTTCAATTTTACGTATTCTTGAGCGTCGAACGGTCGAAGTTGGTAGAAGAGATGATTATATTGGCACCCCTGTGAATATTGTCTATGTTCCTGATGTTTTTGGGATTTCTATGGTGTGACTGTAAAACAGACAACAGTTATTCGTTATTCAAAACAGAAATGGCTGCGGGACATATTACAAATTGCCAAAAGCAACTCTTAATTAAGCTTGTAAGCTCCGATAAAGACTTAGTAAGTGGGAAATTTTCACCCACTTTTACATTTGCGGAATCCGCGCGGTAAAACAAAAATTGACAGCTAGACTAGATTTTGACAGCCAATTCCAAAGAAACGCCAACAACCTACCACTCGCTGCCCTGTTTCTACTGGTTGCACCCAGTAGATGTTGTGTGGAATGACTTGACGTTTGGCGTCAAAGTATGTACCTTCGACCAATTTCGGGAATAGCAACGACGACCAACGTACGTACTTTCGACGGCGATTACGAGCGCCCTCGATTCAGGAATAGAGCCCCTGGGCGTTTGCAGTAGCTGAATGCTGTAATTTTCCCATGGATGAAGAGGGTTGACCTCTGGGGGCGGATCCTCTGGAGCAGAAGCCACTGGAGCAGGGGCGACAAAAGTTTTTAATTGTTTATTAAAATAGGTAACTTGTGTCTGTTTAGTTGATGAGGGCGCTCTTCTGCCTGACCAACCTCTTCATTTCCTCCAACTTGACTCGTAAGGTCTTGATGACCTGAAGGCTGCTAATAAATGAATAATGATTTGTTTTTATCGATAAAAAACATTAAAATATTTATTTATACATGATATATTAAATCACCATACTAGACGACTGCCTGTTTCATGGTGACCAATGAAATAGAGTTATGTGTGGTCTAATAATAAAATAATAATACTTGGATGACTTGTATAGCGCCGTTTTTGTGCAAAAACACCTCAAGGGAGCTGTACAAACTTATAATACATTTCTACAGTGATCTATGCTATGTCTAGTGTGAACATATGCAATAAATATATAAACGTGTTGAAACTTGGAAGGATTAAAGTAGAAAATTTATAACGGCACTATTGCCGACTATTGACTATATTGTGTATACTGGAAAATAAGACAAAACTATAAGTTCAACTAAAATCACATAATAATCAATAAAACAGCCAAAAGCTGCTTTACTAACTATATAGTTTTGTAAACAAAAACAAGACTAATGGCGGGAACCTTGTTTGTTTGTGTTGACGTTAAAAAGAACCACTCTGTTGACGTTTTTGTAAATCCATAGAAACAAAGGAATTTAAGACAGGCGTTGCACTAGACGTGATAAAAGCGATATAATTACTATATAGGACCTTGCTTTTATGTTGTGAAACGCACGCGGGTTTAGGGAGCATCTTTATCTTATGATCGATACATATATAGTGATACGTTGGATTTGTTTATCGGAATGATTATATTATTTTTTTCCAAGTATTCAAATAGTTATAATATAAGTGATTATTATTAATAAACTAATTAATCATAATCATCATCACCTGATAATGGACATTGGTAGTCAATAAATGGATCCGTTGCATTAATTTCCAGACATATACGCTTCCGTTGGTTCTAAGTAACGGTGTGTGGCGGAGAAAATTTTGCATTAATAAAAAAGAAGTTGATACTTTATGAATTATAATCTGTTCAGTTCCCAAATAAAATTTGTTGGGTGGCGACAACTCGTTAGGTAAGCTACAATAACCACAGAAAAATTGGAATTGTGATTCAATCAACCCCATAGTGTGGAAGATTAAAACAGTACATGTGGTTGATTGAAACGCTCAAAATATCTTTGGAATAGCTTGACTAATTTTAATCAGTGTTCAGCATTTTCATTATCATCACAATACTCAGTGAGATCATAAAAAGTGATTATACAGTTATTTCAAAAACTATGAAATGTCTGGAAATTAAACAACTGTAAATGTATTTTTTGTGATGTGTGTTTACGTGCTCTTAATATTACTAACTTTGAGTATTTGGCATAATCAACATTGTGTAACTGCGATATTATTCTAAATCTAGATATTATTTTTGGGAAAAAATTGAATCCATTCGTGCATCCACATCTCATGCCCCACTGACATGTTGATTCTAAAGGAATTTTGTCTTCATTCAAACCCACAACGCTGGTAGAAGTAAAAAATATATTTTCAAACTCGCCTAATAAGCAGTGCAGTCTTCATTATATTCCGACATAGTTATTGTAATGTTCTTTAAATTACAAAGTACATTTATTTGTGGGAATGGATCGTCTTTAATAATACTGAATTGACTGATCTGTGATCTCAATATAGTTTATTTCAATACGTTTACAATAATGTTTGCTTAATAGTTTAATAATATCGTAGCAAGGACAACGTCCTTTACTCGAGGGACCTGAAGTGATTCTGCTAGTAGCTTACAGCCGTCCATAAATAAAACACTCACTATATTGATTACTCCGAGCTTTTTGTAGGGAGAAATTTCTTCCACTATTTAACCATAGATATGCCGATATTTAGACAGTTTTTAATTATGAAGTTGACACAGGCCAACAGACAAGGATAGAGAAAACAATAAAAAAAGGCGCGACCATAGACAATATGATCTTCCATAGGTGCCCACGCCAATTATCATCCTAAAATATTATTTAAAAATAAATGTTAGAAATGTTAACAGATTTTCTCGGGACGACAAGGCTCCATCTCACAAAGTGCAGTACTGCGAAAATGAACTCTAAAGTATAATTCATTACAGCACATTTTCTCAGGACGGCGCTTGGTAAGTTGAAAATCTATGGTCAAAATAATTAAAAATAACTTGAAATTTGAATTATTTTCGTTAAGATAGAAAGATCGATTAATTGTATGAAGAATAGTTAGGCTCTCGGTTTCGACAATATTGCTGCTGAATATTTTAAAGGAGATAGCCGTATAATTCTCACATGGTTGTGCAATTTTTTTAACCAATGTTTAAGGAAGGATTACACGCCTTTAGATTGGAGAAGGGCTGTGATCATGCCATTATACAAAGGTAAAGGGTCACGTATGGTATGTGGGAATCAAAAGGCTATTAGCCTGCTAAGTTCAGTTGGCAAGCTGCATGGTAGATGTTTGATTGAAAGGGTAAGAAAGGGAACAAATAATAAATATGGGATGTGCAAGGTGCTTTTATGAGTGGAAGGGGGTGCATGGAGCAGATCTTCTCATTGCGTATGCTCACTGAAAAGTTTCTGGCAAAAACCAAAAACTTTTCTGTGCCTTTGTAGATCTACAAAAATGATACATACGACCGAGTCGACAGGAAAAAGCTATGAAAGGTGTTGTCTCTGCATGAGATAAGCGTTGCATATGTTAGGGTGAGCGGTGGTTTTACGGGATGGTTTGATATCACAAAATGTGTTTAACAAGGCTGACTATTGTCACCGTGGTTATTCAATCTATACATGGATAATTGCCTGCAAGAATTGAAAGAGGTGGGATTGGACGCGAATTTTAGTAATCCAAAAGTATGGTGCCCGTTGTATGCTAATGATGCGGTTCAGATTGCTAATAGTATGGATGATCTACAGTCTCTCGTGTCTAGGATGAACGAAGTATGTATGAAGAATGAGTTAATGATGAATGTAAGTAAGTCTTAAGTAATGGTGTTTGAAAGCGAGATTACGAAAACAGTATGCAATATAGTTTTGAATGAGGAATATTTGGAACAGGTGGATGAGTTTGTGTATTTAGAAAGTATGTTTACGAGAGATGGGAAGGCTGACATAGATATTCAAAGAAGGGTAAATTCAGGTAACTCCATTAATGGAAGACTGAACGCAGTTGGCACTAAAAAAAATTGTCCAAAGAAGCAAAGTTTGCAGTCCACAATGGAGTGCTGATACCTACCTTGATGTATGGAAGTGAGGCATGGAACTGGCCGAGAAAGGGTGAAAATAGATTGAATGCTGTTGAAATGAGAACCCTGAGGCGTATGTGTGGTAAAACCATGTATGATCGCGTGAGGAATGTGGAGATCCGCAAAGAGTGCAAGGCTGATGTAAGCGTAGTGAATAAGATTAAGAAAGGGACGCTTAGATGGTTTGGGCATGTAGAGCGAATGAGCCAAGAAAGGAGTGTAAGGAGGATATATGATGCAAATGCGAATGGTAGCAGAAGTCGGGGACGCCCTAGGAAGGTATGGAAAGATCAAGTGAATTAGATACCTACTCGAGGCGGGCCATGTCAAGAATCAGAATAATAGAAAAGTATGTATGAGACGATGTATGAATGTGAATGAGGCAAGAAGTGTGTGCCAAGACCGAGTTTTTTGGCGGTCCATCCTCTCTGCCTACCCCTAACCCTACCCAAATAGTGAACTTGTTCTTTTTTAAACCTCTGGTTGATTATGTGACAATAATTTAATTTCTAGAGGATCAGAAGCTGTAGGTAAAGGTAGAACATTATTCGTTAAACTCACCAAACCTCTTGACGAACACAAAAGTCTTCTCTCTGAGTAGACGGAACAACTGGTTGAAATTCTACAGCAGAAAAGTTATCGAGTTTGTCAAAGTAGACGGAACAGCTCTTTCAAATACTGCAGCAGAACTTGATTGTGAGGCCTGAGCTTTGAACTGCCGCTGCGTCATATTCTGTCTGTTTTTTAAAAGTTATTCCAAAAATAAAAATAAATATTGTTTAGTTCGTTATATTTTATTTATCGAATGCTATAATAAACCTTTTTTCTTTTTTTTCAGCATGGATAAAAAAGTGTTACGATAAAAATGTTTAACGAAATTTGAAGCGATTCCAAAGTGTGCCAGAAGTGTGTAACACTTTCAATATCTAGGCTTAATATATTATAATAATGGCATGTGTAACTAAAGAATTTAATAATAATACTGCTTTTGATAAGTAGAACTTTATTAAATATTGGTTAAATATACCTAAGTGAATATATTATTTGGTTTCCCCCTTGACGTTTCAACATGGTAGTGAGATTTTCATTAGCTCTTGTTATAAGCACGCTGGGTGTCAAAGGGATCAGCTTTCTTTCAAATGGTTCCCCAACGTATGGGGCATCCATGGTTAAACCTCCAGAAACTAGCTCGGAGAAGTATGATAGATGCAATGGCAATACAGTCCCACTCGATTTTTATAAAAACATATCGATTTATGAATTGGAGTACAATATTTTTTGGACTGACTACGAGAGAGTTTATGAAAATGGACCATTCGTAAACTGGCGCATAGGAGATGAAAACATGGGAAAGGTAGAGAACTTTAAGTCGAGGATATTCGAGGGATGGAACACGAGCGCCATGGGCAGTGCACCGGGAGACTGCGCCACGGTGGACGTGCAGAACAAGGAGCTGAATCCCGTGAGGTGTGACCAGAAGTTCCCGAGGCTGTGCGTCCTGACAGACGTACAAGGAGGCGATAGCAGACTGCACAAGTATTCTCCGGATCGAACCAAAGTGGAGATCAAATATGCACGCACAGAGTAAGACATTATGAAACATTTTATTAGGAAACTAAACATTTGAAGGCGAATGAAGATGCAGTCGTACAAATCGCATTATTATAGCCTAAGCGGCTTATTGGCATTATCGGCAGTAATGGCTTGCAAGTAACAGTTGCCATAAGAAATGTAGTTGCAAAAAAGTGTGTTAACAATCCAGTTAAAAATGTTCACAGACCGCATAGTTTATGGTTTATATCTATCGATAGATAGAAATGCTAAACAACAAAGAGAAATCAAAAATATTACATAAAGAGAAATACAAAATATGCAAATAGAAATAAGAAAAATACATCATAAAGCATAAAAATAAAAGAAAGACAATAAAAAATTAACCGAATTCCAACATTTCTAATATCACTACTATTCTCCATGACATGTTAGTAGATGGCTAATTTGCCTTAAAAAATAGCGAGATTGTTTATATAGATACAATAACATTCAATATCATTGTACAACCGATACATTTTATTACTATTTTCCATTACAACCATCAATTCCTTAGTAAAGAGTAAACTTGAAAGTTGAAATTAAGAACAAACTTGACATTTCTAGTGTCAAATAAAAAGTAGCTATTTTTTTTTTTTTTTTAATTATTGAAATTTAAAGAAAGGTTCACATTATTTATAATATGTTACATAATATTCTGTTTTACTAAATTAGTTACCCAGAGCAGAGACATATTTTCGGGTCTAACTGGGGAGCAGGTCTATTTACACAGATTCTATAAAAACTTTTAAGATCTTAAATTTATCAATAAGTTCAATGGTTGGAAAATCTCTTACTTATTTGATAATAACTTGAAAAATCATTTGTTTATGTTGTTACTATCGGTAAAAGTTAGTAATTTAAATGCTTCCCCGTGCAATTGTGCCATACCGCAGAACCGACTGTACAAGATCAAAGTAAACCGTTTTAATATTTGAAAGTTTTAGAATATTTTTTAATCTTATAAATGAATAGGTGAGTTTTCTAATTCCTTTAAGACAGTAATAAATATGTTTCTTAAATTTTAAATTACTATCTATAGTGATCTCCAGATATTTGACATCTGAGTCTATCTTTAGGAATCTACACTCATTGTAACATACACCTCTCATATATGAACATCTATGCACCATCACCCCAATATTGGAGGTAGGAAAAGGGTAATCAAAATAATATGGCATACGTAATATTTTTTCTACATTAAAACTCAGTAAGTTATCAACAAAGTAGTTGACACTTCTACTAAGAAGGACACTGAACAGATTATTGAAGTATATAAGGAAAAGTATAGGCCCGATTACTGTACCTTGTGGAATTCCTCAATCAGAAGACATTGGTTCACTCAATGTATTTTACAGTTTGTTCATATAATATAACACAATGTTACATATTATCTAAGAAAGTCTGGAGCCAAATTAAAACGTTGTCTCCATGACCAATTTTCTCCAGCTTAGCAAGCAGCCTAGAATGTATTCCTAGGCTCTTACGACGTCAATGTTGCAATGGCATCAAGGGTTCCTAGATTAGGTCTAAAACGATATTGAGCATGTTAAATTTACTGTGCCTAATTCAAATACCAAATATTAAATGACAATTCCAACAAAAGTGCAGTTTCTTTTTCAAGATAATTGTTTAATTTAAAACGTTAAACAGGCATAAAAATTCTTAATAACTTCAACCACATGCGTAACGTACTTGTGAAAGAATTAACACTTTGTAGGAACATAATTTCGGTATTTACCATTTTACTTTTAATTGACTTTGTGTATGATTTTTCAACTCATTCCTGAGATTACGCACATATTATTTATTTATCTAAAAAATAAAGTTTAAATAGTTTAAAATTGCTTTCGTGGGGGACCTAGGTCCCGAGGCGTTAACTAAACCAGGCGTTAAGATAAAACGCGAACCGGAAAAAAGAATAACAATATTTCCACGAATGTGCATAGTGTGGGATCCTTCTCCTTCACCAGTAGCACTTAGGGTTAAATAATTCAAGTTGGAAGGTATTATATATGACTTTGTATATCACGTCTATTTAGAACTTAGTTGTGAATTGTTTATTTTCCTATCATAAGTATTTTAACCAAATTTAATTTGCTTTCTTTTGTTTTTAGAAACGATTTTATTATTTTTAATATCACCCAACCAATACCAATATTGGACGAAGTTTGGTGTTTCCACGAATCCTTAAACAAGACAGAGAGAATAAGAATGGAAATCAAGACTTTGAATAATACCAAAGAGTTCGGTGTAACAGCAATAGAAAACGGAAACTATTGGTGTCTTTGTACGAATAAAATTCATTATTATTCAATTGACTCAGAAAAGGTTGTATTTGTGAGAAATAAACGTTTATATAAAAACACATCCGTGATGATGATAAAAGATGTTGAACTCTTAAGGTATTTACTGGATATTCAATCTCAACATTCAGATGATTTGAAACGAAAACTTTGTCCAAACGGCAAATGTCCAAAAGTTCGGGAAACAAGTATTATGATAACCAACAGTGAAATTTTAGATGATGTTACGATATCAGAGAAATTGGACTTCGGTGACAAAATATTGTTGCATGTCACTGAGGGGGATCGCATTTTGTTAAATTACTTTCTAAAGGAGGATGTCATATTCACACGGAAACTGCTATTCTGTGAGGATATTAAATTCGTCCCGGAGACTAAAATAGGTAATATATCTTTCATTAAATATACGTATTTTAAATTGATTTTTCACAATTTACGTTTTCAAAATTTAATCTTTTAAGGTCACCCGTATGATTGGTAGTCTAATAATAGATATTTTTAATTTTATTTATTTTTACAACAGTTACGTTAAAGTTAAGTGAAAGTTTGTCAGCTACTACAGAGATTTATGTTTGGGGTACAATGCCGTGTTACGCTACCTCCTTCTTTACCGAACCCTTCGGACAGCATTATGGTGTCCATCATCAGGGCAAATGATGGACATTGTAGAACTGTACGAAAAGTTAGCTAAAGAAAGAGGTGGCGTAACTTTGTATTATAAGTATGACAGCAATATTATAAATGTTACAAAACCATTGTCATGAAATCATAATTTGAATTATTTTACATAATATTGATGCGATATTTTATCAGAAAATTTTAACGAAATTTATTTTGGTGGATTACCTAATGTGCGAGGACTAATAACAAAACTGATCTTTGTATGCAATAATATATGATTTGTAAAATTGAACTATCAAAAGTCACATTATCCCATTTAAATAAATTTCAGCTTCTAGTCACTAACTAGGTTGAAAGTTTACTGGGGTAGAACTTTGCAATCGTACAAAATATGATAATTAATCAGGATAACGTTGGATAATTCTTAAATTAAGATATAATGTCGATAAAAAATTCGGAAAATAATTGGATCTCGAGTCTAGATAGCTCAACGAGGATGTTTCCTTTTTTAAAGTGTTATATTTATAGAGTTAATAACGACAGTAAAATTAGTTTTCCAATATCTAATGACGAAGTTACGAGCTTTCAAGTTGGAAATTTGGTAAATTTATACAATTGTTTCTAGTGACGTCACACACAGTACAATCCATAATTCGAATTGCAGTTCTGCAGTACTGTCGTGAATGTAACGTAATGTCACCAGCTTTTAGGCCGGCCGCAAATATAAACCTTGTGGCGGCTTATATAGTGAGCATTTTCCAAAAATTCAATTCATATCGAGCTTTTGCTTACGATCATTTGATTACGATCCAAACATGGGTTACCAGGTAGAGTAGAGGCAAAACCTTTAAAAACGAAGGGGTTCAATTTCCAGTAGTTGCTACCGTTTCCTTTTTAATTTCTGGGTCTTTTCGGTTTCATATTTTTCTGAGATAAGTTAATATTATCAGTGTATAAAACATATGAATAGTTCTTTTGCTAATTGTTTTGTTTGTTCTGTACAATATGTCAATCGAAAATGTAATGATTTGGATGGAATTCACAGGTCACGATGTCATAGTGAGAACAGACCTCTTCCGAGAGTACAGATGTGTAGGCGACTATAGATTCGGGGCCGTTTGGAAAATCTCCAACTTAAACTTCTGTGAACAAAACATCACGAACTTAGTAAGTATTTTGTAAAATATCTTTGCAGAAAAACAAATGTTGAGTAATGGTGAAAGACAAGGGATTTAAATATCCTGTTTATGAAGGTATTATTATTTATGTTATTTTTCTCTTTTATACGCCCATAGGGCTATTACGTTGACTACATAAAATGGATGCAATTTCTAAATATATATAAAGAACACAATTTTAAACTTTTTTCCACTTGTTTTTATTTGACCGTGACCGGTTTCAGCCTGTTAGGGCCATCTTCAGACTGGGTCCAGTGACCAGTCTGAAGATGGCCCTAACAGGCTGAAACCGGTCACGGTCAAATAAAAACAAGTGGAAAAAAGTTTAAAATTGTGTTCTTTATATATATTTATAATGGAATTCCACCACGAAATAATTGTTTCAAATATTAAAAGATGCAATTTCTTATACAAGTTTGTAATTAATAAACAATTGTTGCATACAATAATAATTACTTACATTTGAAGATATGGCACGATCATAAAATCAATGTCAAGAGTCAGAATAATAGAAGAGTGTTTGTGATACTACGTATGAATGTGAAGGAGGCAAGAAGTGTGTGCCAAGACAGAGTTATTTGTCAGTCCGTCTTCTCTGAAACGGCGTGATGGTTAGTTAGTTAATTAAAGTGACATTACAATGGTTAACAGACTTAAAAAAAAAAGTAACTTAAAATTAACAATAACAATATTTGGTAATGATTTTTTTAGGTGTGTTTGTACATCAAATTAGTTATTAAAAATTATATTAAAAATGTTAAGGATGTCTTTATCATTTGCACATTCGTTTGAATAATAAATACATAATCTATGTAAGTGATGAATTGGTTAATTTGCTTCATAATTTGTTTGTGTACGGTGAGATTGAAATAGGTAATTATGCCTAGAGTGGCGAGTTGGTACTTTTAGACTAGACTCAGAAGTCCGCAACAGTCGGACTCCGAATACACTATTTAAAAAAATTAATTATAATATGCAGATAATTCACAATCTGCTCCCTGCTATTTTTAACATCCGATCTAGCTGAAACTCAACAGATAGACTTGTTGTCCATGAAAATGCATTACACACGCATTTCTCTGAAATTAGATGTGTTATAAAAAATTACAGAATTTAATATACGTAATAAATATCGGCATATATTTTTAGTTTTAAAAGACATTTTAAAGTTAACTGCAGTTAATGCCGGTCCCTGGGGAGGAAGGTTCAATCCTCACTCAAACCAAAAGAATGTATTTTTAAATACATGTAGTAATTGTAGTAAGAAACTTTGTTTTTCACGAGTTGATTTTTTATTCATAGCTTGGAGTTACCTTCTCCAAGTAAGTATTTTCCTCAAAGCTACCAAGAAATGTCGCAAATGAGGTGGCTTGGACACCTATAGGAATGCCAGAACACATACGGAATGGCCATAGAGTGGATGAAGGTGAAGAAGTACGGATATGTGAAGGTCAAACTCAACAAGGGGAAGAATATGTTATTAGGTTTCTAAGAGATATTAATAAATAAATAATTTAAAAATCCTTTCTGACAGACCTCGGAAGAGCGGCTAAATTTTCTGATGCATACCCTTCAAAACTTGCAAAAAAATACCATTGTGAACACTACGAGTTTCGAGAGTGTCATTAGGATAATCAGCAACCTCCTTGAAAAAGACAACAATTTTACGATACCTCCTAGGACAACCTATTGGATCTTCAAAAGCTTGGAAACCTTAGTTAGCAGAGTGAAACTACAGACAAATAACAACCAAATGAAAATTGTTCTACCCAATATGGCTATCGTGATCGTAGATAATGATAATTCTGTTAGTCCCGTCATAGGAATCAGAGTCAAATCGGCTGGACTTGGTTCTGCCCTTTCCTCGGTGGATGTTTTAACCGCGGGTTAGTATTTTTAAACATCATAATTATTAGATATTATGAAGAGTTTGCAATGGTGATAAAAACGCAAGATTGTTTGTGCAGAGCTTTTGTGTTGTTGTGTATCGGACCCGAACCAATATCTGAATATGGATTTAGTGAAGCTCCTTCCGGGAACATCACAAGATGTCGTCGAATGTGCGATTAATATTTGTATCATGCAATAATATTACAATTTTTTCTTTTGAAAGTATCATCATCTGGAGTTCTAGAGTAATAACTTTTGACATCCCTTTTATGGGTAGGGGTATACCAATACACGTCGAAATGAAATAATTATTAAAGTTTTTCTTTCAGAATCAAAATTTGAAGATTTCGAAAACACCAAAATTTTGGTCAATGTGTCTTCTATGCTGAGTGCACATCCGAATTCACGACTTTCCTTTGTGGTGTATAGAAATGTGGAAACATTTAAGTCAACTAATCAAATTATCAGCGTAAAGCTAGGAGACACATCTCATTTTGGTGAAAACGAACATATTGACATTAAAATGAGACTAAATAATAATAGCCATGGGAACGTATGTGCAAACGGGGAGTTTAATTTGACGACAAGTGGATTATATTGGAAGACAAAAGGATGTCGACATCTCAAGGAACTCGATGTTGGAGGATTGGCTTTCTGCAGATGTAATGTACTGTCACATTTTTCCTTTTTATCGAGAGATCAGCTGCCTACCGAAGACCCAGCTACAAAACTAGGAGAAATTGTAAGTATTTTGTATTATATATATGTGTTGGTAATTGTGGGTTATGTACGAGTTTTGTATGTGACTGTTATATAGAATCAAAATTCAAAAAAAAATATCAGTAAATACAAACATAAACAACACTATGTACTCCTGGATGTGTATTCACATTCTCATGATAGCACAAATTAACGGAACAGTTAATAAATTAAAATCATTTAAGTTGAGAAAAGTACGAGTATGTTGCTGAAACTATAAAGAAACACGTAGCGCGATGACATTGGACACGAATACTTTTAATATAATTCTTAAAGAAGAACAGATAAGTTTGTTCCTTTTTTTAAAAATGTTTTTGGCTTTCAACCTTCAAGGGTGTTCTAGGCCATCATTTCAAATTATGGAGAGAGGGAAGGAGATTTAATATATTAATTTTATTTAACTTGGCAAATTTCAAAATTATATGGAAGATTGGAGTCGAATTCAGACATAGATTATGATTATGATATATGTTGACTGGAGATGAGGAAATTGATAGAAGAGAGAATATTTGTTTAGAGGGGGACAACCAACAAATATTTTAACTAAAGTTCCCACTTTTATTATTATTTTTTTAATGATAAACTGATGTTTATAAGACGTGGTTTTTATGCATAGCACAAAGGATAATACATTATTATAAGCATTAATTAGTCGACTGTAATATCAATACAAATTGAAAATATCTCCAGAGTAAATCTCACCTAAAAAGAAATCACGAATATTATTTTGGCGTGTATAAAATTCCTCAAGGAATTTTTTTTTATTTCGTTATAAAACTAACCAGTCATTTCCAGTTATATCTCCCAAAGTATCTATTCTGAATTAATAAAATAAACGTAATTTTGACTTCATAATATACAAGTAAAAATATCAATTTCTTATTTTCATGTCCTGTAACACAATAATAAATTTATGACGGATAATTTATTTAGGAGGATAATTTAGTTGGCACGTCAAACTAATGCATCATTTTCTCTTAACATAGATTTGATGAGTAGTTTTATTCCACAGGATCCAGCTGAGCAGATCCAATATGTGATGCAGACTATGGATGCTATGATGGACCTTCCTGTTAGTACAACTAGTCTCAAGAATGCTGCAACCATGGTGGACGGTATTCTTAAATTAGGACTAAATTATACAATTCCTTCGGAAATCCCAAAAAACTTGGAAGCTTTAGTTGGTAAAGTGATTCTGCCAATGAATCAGAGTGAACTAATAACAATCCAGAAACCAGACGTGAATATTGCTATTGCCATTGCAGATAATTCCGAACAAAAATCTATTGTTGGAATAAAAATTTCTTCTGATCCGGATGAAAACTTGGGCTCCTCATTTGAATTTTTGACTTCAGGTTTGTACGACTTTTATTGTTGTTGTGATGAATGCATTTTTTTCTTTTCACTCGTTAATACCCTTAAGAAATAATAACTCATTTAGCAAATATGTATTATGATTAATGTCGGTATTTCGATAGTGTTATGTAATCATTTTTATCCATGAAATTGTACCTGAACCTTACTACTTGGCAATTAAAGTATATAATATTCTTCCATGTAATAAAATATGCGATCTAATTATATTTAAATTATCATTAAACAAAATCTTTTGAAATTGTAGTTGTTACCCCTTAAATTTTGAAGACATAAATTGAAAACTAAGATGAATAAATCTTCGTTAATCATTCTTATTCTTCTTTCTCTTATCCCTTATCTGTTTTTTGGTATATTTACACTTTATACTATCCATCTTGATGGTAGAATGTAAACCAAACGTTACTTGCAGTTTACTTCAAATGCGGCTCTCATATATGAAAGAGAAATCATTTCTAACTCACCTGCCTATAACAGTGGTTTTATCTGAAGTAATCCAGTTTCAGTTGGGTGGAACATCCTGTAGTGATGTTTTAATTATTACTGAAGTTCAAGTGTAAGGAGATTTGAGAAGAAGCAATTTTTATAGTATTCTTGCTATAAAAGCAACATTTGATATCGGTCGATAATAACCCAAAATTTTGGTATCAAGCAGAGGATTTTTTATTATTTGGGTAACCTGCAAGGGAACACTGTCACTTAGGGACCTATTGACCCAGTAAGAGGGCTAATATTTTTACCATTTCTTGAGAAACTACGTTGGGAGAACTTAGAACCAATATTCGTATTTTTTTAGCGTTGTAAGTAGGATGAGTTCATTAAAAATTTGAAATCCTTTAAGAAAGAGATTATATTGGGTTCCCGACATATTTGTTTTTGGAAGTCTTAAATCTCCACAGTTTCTCGTGGGGTAGACATGTATTGTAAAATTAAACATTACATTCTTACTGACGAATGGGCAAAAGATGTAGAGCGACGTATCGATAATATTAAAAAAATGTTTTTTTTTTCAGATTCACCTACGGATTATTCTGAAGAGGGAGTTATTTTGGTTAACGTGTCATCAATTCTAAGCAACCAACCAGTTGGCGGTGCGCAGCTCTCATTTATAGTTTATCGGAACGACAAAGCATTTTCAAACACGAAACAACACGTTGGGGACGATCTGAAAAAAGTTAACGGGAAAATCATCAGCATTCAAATTGGAAATATTTCAAAGCTTGGTAAAAATGAATACGTAGATTTACATTTTAAGACTAACGTGTGTAAGACAGGAAGCAAACATGAAAACAAGGAGTGCGTTTTCTGGGATTTTGGTTTGGGACCCACAGGCCAGTGGTCTATTGAAGGTTGCGAGTTTCTGGGAGAAACTGACCTCGAAGGCTGGGAAACTTGCAGATGTTATCATCTCACGCATTTCGCTCAGCTTATAAGCATTCATGGTGCCCACAACCAAGATAGCCTCAAACATCTCGTGAGTAATTTTCACTATCGAGTGTTGACATATATATCCTTTTTTGGCTGCATTTTATCCATCGTCAGTCTGTTTATTGTGGTCCTCACAGGAATTCTATTGAAGACCTGGAGAAATGGCCTGGTTCACAAGCTTAGGATGAATTTAGTCGCCTCAATTGGAATCATGATGAGCAATTTCTTGTTTGTTTCCACACTAGACTTAAATGACAAAAACTCATGCACTAACACATGCTTTGTCTCCGGAATTATTTTACATTACTCGGTTCTTTCAACCTTTTCTTGGATGTTTGTGATAGCATTTTTTTACTATCAAAAGATTGTTAACGTATTCAAATCCATGAAATATTCTGAAAACTCCATACTGTATCTTGCTCTAACTTTTGGGTGGCTGTTTCCCTTGATACCGATGATTCCTCTTCTGACTTTTGATTCTGACAGCTATACAAACAATTTAAGTAATAACTTTTGCTATCCGAGCGGATACGGTTTTTGGCTGGCAGTTGTTTTACCTATCTTCATATTTATTATTATTAATACAGTGCTTTTGTTAAGCATTCTTTATTCTATTTATGACATCTCGCGCGACGTGCATGCGAGTATTTCAAGAGAGAAAAAAATCGTTCGGGACGTCAGAAGGTTCACTTTCCTTTTCTATCAATTCGGACTAATATGGATTTTCGGGCTATTTTCAAATGACGTATTCATGGCCTATCTGTTTTGCATAAATGTTTTACTTCAAGGCTTGATTCTGAGCTACATTTTTGTTTTGGGGGATAGAAATACTAGGAAGCTGTGGCTTTCCAAATTAAATTTTTCTACAGATGAGGAAGCATCTCGCGTTAAATCGGAAATATCTAGACCTAGTTGTAACATTGAAAATAAAAAGAATTCTGGAAGCAATGTGTTTGATCCGTGGCATCAATGCGGAAACTCAGGGAAAATATTAAATACCTCTAGGATTCCGGTTTGTAATGAAAGAATGTGTTCTTGTTACGAATGTTCCAAAGAAGCATATAAAAAACTATTAAATGACATGGCGTGAGCCAAATCGAATCCAAGAAGATTAATCTAGTGCGGTCACGGTAAAAGTCCAGCACGGTTATACCTATGATCCTGAAGGGAAGGTTTGGTGGTTTGGGTATGAAAAGCGGATGAACAAATAAAGGAAAATAACGAAAAATTGATCAGAAAATGAATGGTAGAAGAATAAGAGGACGCCCGAGGAAAACACAATTATTTAAATAAAATATATTTGATTCAATACATATACAGATGTTTATTAAAGCTAATTACAAAACTATACAGTGTACGTGCGTTATAAATAACGTATTTTATTTAACTTCAAGGTAACAAATATAATGTAATTTTTAAAACTTGTTCAGAAATATCATTTAAATGATAAAGAAACTTAAATTGTAATTCTACCTACTCTTAAGTTAATTATAACTGTATAAAAAAGAAGTAATTAAATTAAGAATGTTGTTTTTTGAATGAATATACCTAATCATAGTAGTTTTATTTAAAGGGTAGAAAAAATTATAGTTTATTTATTTATTTATTTATTTATTTTATTTATTTAGTACAGGTTATTTCTAGAATTGAAATTTTCATAATTCTTACATACATTTGCATAATGATTATTTGTAGTGACGTTTTAGTCATTTTTACATTTAAGCTAAATACTTATGTTATCCTTTTTTTAAATAAAAACGTATTGAAATTGTATTTTTTATATATGTTTGCACAATTTCCGATAAAATTGTCCCTTTCATAAAATAATAATTGAGTATGAGGGTTCTTGTTAATTGCGATGGCCCTTAGCTTAAATTTTGCATTTGTATGGCGATTTCATTGTTGGTTTCTTACCCTTCTTTCTGTATTACACTTAATGTTACGACTTCAACGTGTTTGTTTTCTGTCTCATTTTACATCACAGTTTTTTTTTAAATTTATTTTAATAATAATACATCTAAATGTAACTGTCCTAAAACAGGAATATCTTCATAGTTGGACGGTCAAAGCATAACCATGGAATCGTTACCAGGTAATGTTAGGGATTGGAAATTTCTCATTAGTACGATGCCTATCTATGCTGAAAACACGGCTCGTATGTTGAGATATTTTATTATTAATCTGAAATAAATGATATTATTACTACAATACTAGATGCTAAACCAATCTGTAGTTGTACTCAAAGTACCATGTACTATAATATATGTATATTTTTAGAGTAGTCAATGATAATAATCTGTATATTTACAAAATGTGTTATAATCTTTATCCATTGTTATAATTTTCGTGTTATCTATTTCTATCTCGTGTATCTTTTATGCTATTTTATATTGTGTCTCCCTCTTATGTATATATTGCATACATCAGTTTGTCAACAAATAAAACAAAATTCCATGATTTCGAACAAAGTTATAATTTTATTACATTTTGTAAAAAAGGTATGATCTGTACTGAATAAGCATTAATGCGCTTGAAAGCAAGGAGTGTGTGCAATGACAGTGGTGTGTAGTGTTTCATTCTTCTCTGCATATCCCTGTGAAGAAATGGTGACGGCGGAGATATAATAATAATAATAAGAAGAATTGGATAATTTGTAGAGCGCCGTTTTTGTGAAAAATCACCTCAAGGGCGCTGTACAATTTATTTCCTTGGATCTACATTTGTTATTTTGACCAACTGTGCAGACACGAGGTTCGTCATCCGTTCAGGTATGTGTCTGCCGCCAATATAGCGCTGGCATGTGTCTGCTGCCAATAAAGAGCGCTGACACAACATCCTCACATAGATAACAAACCTTGGCAGCACCGCTGTGACGTTCGACAAAGACAGAAGATGGAGACTCTGCTGCAAGAATCCTAGGTAGCGAAGGAACTGTACCAGCTGCTGCAGCGAGAGAGACTACCCCGTCCACCAACTGTGCCAGCACGAGGTTCGTCATCCGTTCAGGTATGTGTCCGCTGCTAATATAGCGCTGACATGTGTCTGCTGCCAATAAAGAGCGCTGACACAATATCCTCACATAGATAACAGACCTTGGCAGCACAGCTGTGAGATAAATAAGTAGTTATACCTAACATATTGAGATTACAATAAATAAAAGTTTATTTTATTCCACTTTGTATTTTATTATCAACATAAATTTTGTATGAATCCATTTTAATTTAAATTTGTACACGAATATGAACGAATTTATAATGAATTTTATGTGAAATATCTACAACTTCACCCGATTTCCCACAAGAGTCGATTCTGTTTTTAAATTAGTATATCTAAATATTTCTTTAGATTACGGTTGTCTTTGAAAAACAGTCAGCGACAGTGGGAGTGGTTTATTTATGGTTAAATTCCAGACCTAATTACAGAGTTCTACTTTAGATTTCCGTTTAATTATATTTCGAACTCAATTTAACAATACGATATATTATGTTTAATATATTATTTAATCTGTTATGTCAGTTTATTTTTCATGGATTTCCGCGTTACTAAGTGTTCAGAATTGATAAAAAAGAAAGAATTTTACAAGAAATTAACAAAAGTTATATAAATTCATTATACATATAAATGCACCAGGAATATGTGAATTGTAAAGTTTTATAGAAATGCACCATAAATACCTTTTAAAATTGTGTTAAAAATATTGAACAAACTAACAAAATATTTTTATGTGAAAAAAGTGACCCTTTAATACGTAATAAAAAATCAAATGTATTAACAAGATGAAAAGTGAAGTGACAGTTTCAAAGCAAATTTTCTTATGAAAATGAATGTGTTTTCAAAATATGAAGTTTCAAAGATTTTTCATACGTTTTCCATAAGTAGAATTTTTGGAAAAATCACCATTCCTGTGGGCACTAATTTCAGACATGGGTTCGAACTTTAAAAGCCATTTATTCAGGCCCTATGGTAGCAAATGGGTTGAAATATTGGAATCGAGAATAAAATTATGGTCGAAAACGAAATAGGTCTCAAAATCTGCTTAAATGAATTTTTGAAAAATATCATTTTTATGGGAACTTATTTCATACTTGGGTTCGAACTTTAAAAGCAATTTTTCAGGCTTCATGGTACCAAACGGGCTGAAATATTAGAATCAAGAATAAATTCACGGTCCAAAACGAAATCAGTCTCAAAATCTGCATAAAGTTGACTTTTTGGAATAATCACCATTTCTGTGGGCACTAATTTCAGACTTGGTTTCGAACAGAACATATTTTTTCTGGCTCTATGGTACCAAACGGGCAGAATCTTGGTCCAAAACGAAATCAGTCTCACAATCTGTATAAATTTGATTTTTTGCAAAAATAACCATTCCTGTGGGCACTTATTTCAGACTTGGGTTCGAACTTTAAAAGCCATTTTTTTTTGGCCCTAGGGAGAAGTTAAGTTGTAAATGGAATTGCTTACAATTTCACCATTGGTGAGGTTATCATAAGTCTCAGTCATGTGTTCATCGGGAGAAGATAAGTCGTAAATAGAATTGCTTACAATTTCACCTTCGGTGCGGTTATCATAGGTCTCACTTATGTTTCTATCGGGGAGAGTTAAGTTGTAAATGGAATTGCTTACAATTTCACCTTTGGTGAAGTTATCATAAGTCTCAGTTATGTGTTCATCGGGAGAAGATATGTCGTAAATGGAATCGCTTTCAATTTCACCTCCGGTGAGGTTATCATAAGTTTCGCATATGTTTCTATCGGGGAGCGTTAAGTTGTAAATGGAATTAATTACAATTTCACCTTCGGTGCGGTTATTATGAGTCTCGCTTATATTTCCATCGGGAGAAGTTAAGTTGTAAATGGAATTGCTTACAATTTCACCTTTGGTAGGATTATCGTGGGTCTCAATTATGATTCCATCGAGAGATGTTGAATTGTAAATTGAAATGAAAACATTTTTCTCATTTAAGTTTTTAGATTCTCACGGCCAAAAGCATTTTTGTTGTTTGTTTTTGGGGTGTTATGCCGTGTTGCGCTAACTCCTTCTTTAGCCGACGTTTCGGACACTGCAACGCTGTCCGAAACGTCGGCTAAAGAAGGAGTTAGCGCAACACGGCATAACACCCCAAAAACAAACAACAAAAAATTTTCTCATTGTTTTCTTCAATGGAACGTTATTTACCCGAAGAACTGTTCTCACGAACAATAACACTACCTGTGATATCCGAATTACGATTAGTCCCACCATTACAAATCTTACTACTTTCGTAATCATCCAAACTATTGAGAGTGCCTTCATAAATGGTTAGACTGTTGACATTGCTGTCCAAATAAAGTTGATCGTATGGAGGACTTCCATACACCAAAGTATTGTACACCGAGTTTTCACTATAAACAATATTAGCAATATTTGCTCCAAGATTACCAGCTCGTGAACACTCCATTTCAAAGAGCAAAACGTTATCATATTTGCTTTTGTAATCAGCGTACAGTTTTAGTGATGTTGCAAGTAAAATTACACAAATAACTAAAATTGTATTAGTATAAATAAATATTGTTGCTTTCTTCTTTTCATCATTGTTTGTTTCTCGTTTTTGGAATTTATTGTAATCATAAATAATGCGATTGTAGACACCTGTTGTAGTTTTTATTTCGACGTGAAACAATTCGGGATTTGCAAAGCACGAAATGCTTAAAGGAGTTAATGCATAAATGTTGAAATCAACCTTGTTCAACATATTAATCAGAAATATGTTTCCCATTGCATCTATACCCATCGCTTTCAATTTTAAGTTCAGGTTTAGATCGGTACTGAGTCCAAGAGGGTTGTTGTATTCACTATATATTAAATTTCTGTCAGACATTGTGTAAACAGCCCGTCTTATATAGTCGATAGCAACATTTCGAGCTTCCGTTGAACCGGGTCCAATTATCTGAAAAAAAATTCAAAATTTCGTTTTTAAACAAGCTTTCATTATCAACATCTGTAATGAAAAAAATATCAAAGAATATCCAGAATTCTACACACTAATGAAAAAAAGGAAATCAATTTATTACATCTAGGTTTAGATCGGTACTGGGTCCAAGAGGGTTGTTGTATTTGCGATATATTAAATTGCTGTCAGACATTGTGTAAACAGCCCGTCTTATATAGTCGACAGCAATATTTCGAGCTTCCGTTGAACCGGGTCCAATTATCTGAAAAAAGGATTTAAAAAAAATCATATTTATGCAAGCTTCCATTATCAAAATGTATAAAGAAAAAATATCCAGAATTCTACACACTAATAATAATAATAATAAGGTGTTTATTCCGGTATGTGAGGAGGTGAGTGCAGTCCCACACATTCCATATAGAGATACAACAAAATATATAATAAAAAAAAAGATAGAACAGAAAAACAAAGAAAAGAAAATAGAATAAATTGAAAATAAAATATAATAAATAGATAAAATAATAGAACGTTGAAGCCTTTAGGGAGCCGTGACTATATTAGGAGCTAGTATTTTTCTCCAGTGTGCGTCAATGCTGGAGGATGGAGTGAGGCGGGCTTCCATAGTGAAGATATTTCCAGAGCTTCTTATCCTTTCCCTCATTCCTGCCACCCTGGATCTAATAAGGGCTGCATATCCGGGAACTCGCCCCTCCGTGAATATACGGGAAGCGCTGCAGTATCTGGGGAGACAAAACATTGTTGCGGAAGGCGTTGTTGTATTAGACCCGTAGTCTTTCTATATTATTCTTTTTGTAGTTTGCTCATAGTTCACACGTGTACAACGTTGCGCAGAAGGAAAGGAAGAGCGTCCTTTTTACTGCGGTACTGCTAAGGCGAAATCTTCTACTGAGCATGTTTGCTTTAACGCTGAGAGCTCGCCTTTCTCTATCGATATCATCATCGTCCATAAGATTACTGGTGATTATGTGTCCAAGGTATTTAGTTCCTTCAGTCACCTTCAAGTTCACACCGTTCAAGGTAGCTGGAGGAATATTTTTCGGGCCTTGCCCATGTCTTATGATCAATAGAGCCGTTTTAGCGGGGTTATATAACATATTTGTTTCTTCAGCATACTCTTCACAGATTTTCAGAAGAATGCGCAGTAGGGCGGAACGAAATTTTTTTTTTTCTAATTCTGATTTGGAATAGTTGTATTAAGTTGCCAATTGCCATCAATTACCTCAATTAAAAATATAAAAAATATCAGACAACGGTAAGAGCCCCCGCCAAGACATCGAACATTTACAAAAACGACAGTTTAGGGGATATTTGCGCGGCCTAGAAAATAGTACAGAATTTATTAAAATAGGTTTATTTTATTTAAAAACATATTCAAATATATTTTTGTTGTTTGTTTTTGGGGTGTTATGCCGTGTTGCGCTAACTCCTTCTTTAGCCGACGTTTCGGACAGCGTTGCAGTGTCCATCATCAGGGCAGATCCGGTAGATCCGAAGATGTGTGAATTTTGGTTGTCGAGTTTGTGCTTATTTATTTGTGGCCTGGGCCCATCCAAGTGCGAAATGCCAACGGAAGTGGCGACATCTTGTGGCGAATTCTGAAAGCTCAGTATTTATGTTAGCCTGGGTCCCGTCCAAGTGCGAAATGCCAACGGAAGTGGCGCCATTTTGGCATTTCGCACTTGGACGGGACCCAGGCTAACATAAATACTGAGCTTTCAGAATTCGCCACAAGATGTCGCCACTTCCGTTGGCATTTCGCACTTGGATGGGCCCAGGCCACAAATAAATAAGCACAAACTCGACAACCAAAATTCACACATCTTCGGATCTACCGGATCTGCCCTGATGATGGACACTGCAACGCTGTCCGAAACGTCGGCTAAAGAAGGAGTTAGCGCAACACGGCATAACACCCCAAAAACAAACAACAAAAATGCTTTTGGCCGTGAGAATCTAAAAACTTACCATATTCAAATATAGTTAACTAGCTGTTGCAATCAAATATTTCTTTATTTTAATATACTTTGGCGCTGTAACAGAGGTGCAAAGTGCGGGACGAAGCGGAGAGCGGCACCTGACAATCTACGAAATGCAGTGTTTTGTTTAAACTACTGTCGATAATTGTCTCAGGTGAAAGGTCGCGCGTCAATTATATTCACGAGTACTTATTGATAAACGTTTTTTAAGTGAATTAAACTGATTTCTAGAAGACAAAATTTAAAATGTCCGATATTTGGTGTAAGTGCAGAGTTGAAAGAGAATATCCTACCTACGTATGAAAATGTGATAAAATTCTACGAATGGGTTAGACAAGACTTATAAGTAAGGAATAACACAACAAAAGAACCTACGTATTTGGAAATTGCCGTAGTAGTTTGAACGAAAATTGAAGAATTATGGATAAAATCTTCGATTCCAATTGTCACACACAAAATAATCTTACAGTTACTAAAAAGTTATCACTCGAAGTGTTATAATTTGAAAAAGTCTTTGAAGAAACTTAAGGAAGAAAAGTTAGAAGAGTTCAGAGTACAGAGTAGAAAGATTTTTGACATAGCTGCAAGTAAATGTCAAGAATTTGTAAGCTGTACTTGTTTGAGAGAAAAAAAAGTTCCAAAAGAGGAACAAATGTTTTAAGAAGACCAACGCACTAACTGACTAATGGCTTTAGGAAGAACTGATCTTATCCATAGTAAAAAATTGCTGAATAGAAGATTACGTACTCTCAAACAAGAAATGAGGCATAATAGATAGGATGAAACTAAGAACAATAAGGCAGAATGAGACGCGAGCAAATTTTAACCGAAGAAAGAGTAACAGAAATTCCTTCATTATATTTCGATGGAAGGAAAGACAAGACGGCTAAAACTGTTTTAAAAAGATCGAAGAGGCTTAGAGTGATTGTACAAGAGGAACATATTTCGATTATAAAAGAACCAGGTACTGTTTATGTTGGGTATGGGGTTCCAACATCGGGCAGTGCAAGAAATATTGAAAGAGCTATCCACAGATTTTTAACGACTGAAAAGATATCACTAGATGGTTATATGGCTGTTGGCTGTGATGGAAAAAACACAAACACAGGGAAAACAGACTATCTCGACCATTGCAATGGATAATTTGTCTCTTACACTCCAATGAGTTACCATTTATTTATTTAATTCCAACGGTATAAATATACCATAAACATTGAGGCATTTGTTTACCTATTTTGATGGCCCTACTGCAGGACCTATATCATTTGCAGGTCAAATTGGTAAAGCATTAGAGATATGCGAGACGCTGCCGTTGGCTAACTTTGAGAAGATAGAAGGTGAACTACTTCCACAAATATCCACAGATCTCAGTACAGACCCGAAATATTTACAAGAAATTACTACTGCTGTCATAAATGGATCCTGGTCTCCTGGATTTATTAAAGAGAAGCCCAGGTAAACTACCCCATGCCCGCTGGTTGACAAGAGCTAATCGCATACTGCATTTGTATATTTCTACAGAAAATCCACAACAAAATCTTGTGACTTTAGCAACGTTTGTCGTATAATCATACGCTCCTGTCTGGTTTACTATCAAAACATATTCATCCTGCAAAGATGGTTCAAATCATTTATGGAAGCTCATTAACAGCACTAGATATTTGTCCAACGAGTTTTTAGTGATAGTGGACCCTGTTATAATTTGTAACAGTTACTTCGCTCATCCAGAAAACTTGTTGTTGAGTATGATAACAGATTCATGTAAGCACATTAGAGAACTCGCTGCAAGACGCATTTTAAAAGCTCGTCAAGTTAATAAAAAATCTGTTTCGCGCATTTTTGAGGTGCCAAAAGTGAACTAATGCATGTTCTTACATAGACATGATTGACTGGCAACAAAATATATACGAACCCTCAATACTGATGAATATTTCCGATGGTCAGTTACAAGATCTTATTGAAAATGGAGAAGATACATTGTTGATGTTTATGAGACTGACTTGCCATACCCAGGCTGTGGAAAGATTTGTAAAAGTTGTGACAGAAGCAGTTTTAAGTGAATTCGACAAGATAAGACGAGAGGGATTCATAAAATCTAAATTAGCATCTCGAAAACTCATGCCAAAGTTTGAACCTAAAAATGGTTTTTTGCTATAAAAAATGATTTTATTCATACCAACATAACTTTCTTAATATGTGTTTAATTTTGAAATAAATGTTTTTATTAATTAAAATCTACTTTTATTTTATCATTTCATGCATAACATATTATATTTACTTATTATTTTGTTTATAGGGTGTTTAATACAAAACGTCTATAAAAACTTAAAAAATGAAATTTCAAGTCTCTGGCGGGACCTCAAGATGTCGAGCTAGAAGTTCCAAATTGAGAACAGTTATTAAGAATTACATAAAGCAACTTTTCCCTGGTATTCCAATTCGAATTTCGAAAAAAAAAAATTTTCATACAAAAGTGTTCCACCCTAATGCGCAGTCTCCTTATAGATGGTGCCATCATGACCATATCGTCCGCATAACTGACGTTATTCAGACACTGTCCTCCGATGTGGCAGCCTACTCCTGCATTGTTTAGCCTTTCGGTGAGTTCGTCCATGTACAGATTGAACAGTATTAGTGACATGCATCCTCCCTGTCCGACGCCACTCTTTAGGATGAAAGGTTCGGAAAAATCATCCTTCCATCTTACTAGGTTTTCCTGCTGTCTGTGCCACGAGTCGAGGATATGTATGACCTCCGATGATATGCCTCTTTCTCCGAGTTTAGCCAATAGCAGAGGGTGAGAAACCCTGTCAAAAGGCCTTGCTCAGGTCTAAGAAACATGCATATGAGGTGTACTTTTATTCCTGTTGTATTCCAGGGTTCTTTTTACCGTAAATATAGCAGTATCGGTAGCAGTTTGTTTTTTTAATCCCATTTGGTTGTCATAGGTTTCCATACTGGGTCCGATACTGTTTAATAATAGACGTTCGAATAATCGTGCAATGGTGGTGGCAATTGAGATCGGTCTATAGCTGTCTTGGGAGGTAGAGTCCAACGATTTAGATTTAAGAACAGGTGTTATTATAGTTCTTGTCATATTTGTTGGCAAGTATCCGTTCTTCAAGATGTTCCTCCAGCGTGTTTGATGTGTTGGTACTCAGTCCGTCATGACCCGCTGATTTCCCAGTTTTCATTTGTCTCAGGGCGGTAATGACCATGTCTGCTGTGATCAATAAGCCGCTGTTTTTGTTTGTTAAACGACTCAGTGGTGGTTCGCTTGCGGGGATTGGAGAGGTCGGAGAAGAGGTGGCGAAGTGTTCTGCAAAAATGTTAGCAATAGCTTTAGTGTTCGTTTCTCCATTTATACAGCACGGAATTTTACATCGTATGTTGCAGTGTTTATTTGTCTTATTCCAAAACTGTTTAAAGTCACGGCTATGTAAAGCTCTAGCTATTTTATCCATTTGAATTTTTTCGGAGTCGTTTTGACATTTTTTCAATGCTAGTTTGAACGCTGCACGCTTTAACTTTCATTCCACCGCGATGGAGCCCTCATGGGGCCTACCATTTTCAATCCAGATCATCATAGCGCGTCTCGATTCTGCGTATTTTTGCGCGACGAAGTCATTCCAACCACATATTTGTTTATGCCGTTTTTTGTTTTTTTTTAAATGGCTTTTCACCCCAGTGGAGTGTTCTGGCCAGTGTCAAGTAGAGAGTGTGCGGAGTATTTGTATTTGTGTATGTGTAGGTTAATATTTATTTACCAAAGAATTACAAATACACAACATAAATATATAATATACAGTTCACTAAACACACTAAATACAAATAAATAATAATAATAAAAAGATATATATATACATACATATATACGCACATACATACACATACATACACACATACATACATATATATATATACACGTATGAATAATTCGGTAAGTAAATTTAGAAGTTGATGCCATTAACTTTAATAAAATAAGAAATGATTTTATATACTCGTTTGTCAATGGAAGATAACAAAAATGCAATGTCGTAGGGGGGCAATATACCTGTATTGATCAGATCAGGTATGAAATTTTTATAATTATTATTTAAAGGGCAACTGAAAAAAAATATGGTTGAGGTCCTCCTCTTCAAGACGACACTCACACATGGCAGAATTCTTAATTTCCTTAATTTGATCACGTAGTGAACTAAGTTCTTGCATTATTTCGGCTGTGTTTGTGCTCGATGATTCCCTTAGGTCGCTTTTAATTTGCGAAATTTCGGACTTCATGGCATTGAAATCTTTTAGTAAACGGGAAACGTCCACACTGTCAAAGTTAACGGGCGGCAATTTGTGTAACTGTCTTGCGACGAATATCGGTAGTTTGTCAGGATCTGTCTCCTTCAGGGCCCTCAGAATATCCTGAAGATCGCGGCTGATCCTGCCATCTCCCTTCCGCAGAGTACGCTTCTCCGGAAGCTTATCGAATAAGATGTTCTTGGCCAGCTTTATATCCTCCTCGGTGAAGGCGGAAGTGCACAGTTGTGTGATTGAAACTTCATCTAGAGTGTCCGCTTTATTTTGCATAAATGCAAGACACTCGTTTATTATTATATTGCACGCGTTACAAGTCATCGCGCTACGGTACGTCCTTCTGTCACGGCGGTTACAGAAAAACCTGATAAACAATGAACCTTATAAACAATGTAATAATCCTTCACGATCCACTACAAGGATCCATCCAAAGATGACATTCAGAAATTTGAATAAATTAAACGCCGCCAGCGTTTACCATTTGTGCGCTCATGCATTTCGAAACTAATAGTTTGTTTATTAAAATCATTTGTAAATTCATAACCAATTTCTCGGACTAAAACTATGAAACTTCCTACGATTCCGGGAGACTAGAAAAGTATTTTAAAACAGGAATAAGCTATTCCTACATGTTCACTCTTGATTTCTACTAAGTACACGTTACAGTCTATACGCTGTTCTTCCGTTCATTATTGACATTGTCTTTACTATCTTTAATTGAATGTTATTGCTTTAAAATAAAGTTATTAAAATGGAATATCAAAGTTATAATTTTCTTCCGAACTTCCAACATTATCAAGACTCAAGATCTATAATCAGCATGAGCACCATAAGTGTGAGTATGAGTAACCAAAACTGAACCATTTGGAGATAACGTTATCATAACCTGGTGATGGTTTTGATTGATAAGTGGTGGTTTTTCGGGAACATTATTTAAATCAATAATTATTATAATTACTATCATCAACGGTAGATAGGAGATCCCCATTTCCAGCGCAGAGCAACCATTGGCCCGCGGGCATAAATCCGATCCACCGTTTATTTTGATTACATATAATATTTACAACGGAAATAAATCATGAAAAATAATAATTAGGAGTTTTATTGAAGAACCAATTTATAATTATAATAATAAATGTTTTATTATCTTCGTTTTATTGCAACAAATAGAGATTATGATATCCTCACCGGGATCTCCCTTGCTAAAGATTTTATTTTCATTTTACAAATATTTAGCAGTGAAGATAATATAAAGTATTAATATATACATTTAGTAGTGTTTTTTCTGAAATAATTATAAATACAGGGTGTCCGGGGGTAAAGAGCACAAACTTCGGGAGTTGATTTTCTACATGATGGTAGAAGTAAACGGACACCCTGTAAATATACTATATATTAGCCTGGTTTGAAAGCTATCTTACTGGAAGACAACAAATTGTTAGAATAAAATCCTCCCTGATTTTTTATTACAACATTGATCTTGAGACATTACTACAAATTAAAGACTAAGTCATCACTTCTCAATCAAATATCTCATTTGTTTACCACATAACAGAAATCTCTAATAAGTGCTTAAAATGTTGGGATTTATAACTAGGCCAACCAGAAATTTTAACAGTATAAAGTGTATTAAATTGTTATATTTTGCTTATGTAAAAAGTCAACTTAGTACAATTCTCCTTTCTGAAACCCACATTATAATATACGTGTACAAGCTGTTGAAATAATAGAAAACAAATTCTTACGTTTTATAAATTTCAAAATTTGTAAATTTGAACTACAACACTCTGTTAAATTATATGAATATGCTCAAATTGTCAGACAGAAGAATTTTCACTGACCTGGTATTTATATATATATAATTCTGAATGATTTAGTTGATAGTCCGGTATTGCTAGAATTGATAAGCTTCTGGATTCCACAACATAATACTAGAAGTCAGGATTTATTTCTGTGCAGAAATTTTGGGACTAACTACCACATGAATTCCTCTTTGCCCAGAATACAAATGGAGGGAAATAATTATACCAAGTCAGTGGAAATCTTTAATATATTTTTAAACAAATATAAAATGTTGTTAATGAAGCAATTCAGTTATGCACGATAAATAACTAATGAAATAAATAATGTACATTTCTTAATATTCTAATGTTAAAGCCCCTAAAAAGGGTGTTAATCAATAAATAAATGGGTATTTTTAGTGCAGTTGAGTGGTTTCGGTTTCAGTCTGTATTTGCTGTCAGTAATTTTTTTATTTTTTTTATTTTTAATCTCTCTATTTTAATATCAAGCTTTTTACTTATTTATTAATTTGTTTCATTAACGTCTTTCGGCTTTTACATAACATAAATTATGGTATTATATATAGACTATTAGTATTACTAATAAGAATCGCGTAATTAATAAAGAGTAATTTAAGTTTTAGATGATATATTAACTTATTAATCTCCCCTCCAAACCCCCCTCCATTAAAATCTAAGTGCGGCCTGCGAGTAATACTAAAATCATCCAAATCATCCAAAACCCCCAGAAAAGGTTCCCGACTCCATCCCTGACTTTATCTTGCCTAGATTTTAAGGCAGTCGATTATTTTTCGTTTAATTTATTGCTACCGAGTCAATTTTTTTTTTTTTTTAAGTTTCTTTATTCAATAAAATTGTTAGTTACATGCATTGAGGAATTTTTCGACCACCATGCTAGGCACATGCCCGTGTTATAGATTATATATTAGTGTTATATATGTGTGTGGATATCCGCAAAGAGTGCAAGGCTGATGTAAGCGTAATGAGTAAGATCAAGAAAGGGATGCTTAGATGGTTTGGGCATGTAGAGCGAATGAGCGAAGAAAGGAGTGTAAGGAGAATATACGATGCAAATGTGAATGGTAGCAGAAGTCGGGGACGCCCGAGGAAAACATGGCACGACCAAGTGAAAAAAAGTATTTTACGCTCTTTTTTGTAACCTGAAGTGTTAGCTCAAACCCCTCACTTCCCTCAGAAACGAATCTATCGAACGATTTTTCTAACAATTAAAATTTATTTGTTTATAGGAACAACAAAGACACCAATTTGCTGTAAAATCTGGTCCCAGTGTGGAGATTCTGCTGAAGTAGAACATTATGTTACGGACGCCATCATCTGGTCCCAGGGAGGAGATTCCCCCCTTCTGCTGAAGTAGAACATTATGTTACGGACGCCATCATCTAGTCCCAGTGTGGAGATTCCCCCCTTCTGCTGAAGTAGAACATTATGTTACGGACGCCATCATCTGGTCCCAGGGAGGAGATTCCCCCCTTCTGCTGAAGTAGAACATTATGTTACGGACGCCATCATCTAGTCCCAGTGTGGAGATTCCCCCCTTCTGCTGAAGTAGAACATTATGTTACGGACGCCATCATCTGGTCCCAGGGAGGAGATTCCCCCTTCTGCTGAAGTAGAACATTATGTTACGGACGCCATCATCTAGTCCCAGTGTGGAGATTCCCCCCTTCTGCTGAAGTAGAACATTATGTTACGGACGCCATCATCTAGTCCCAGGGTGGAGATTCCCCCCTTCTGCTGAAGTAGAACATTATGTTACGGACGCCATCATCTGCTTTTGGTCTGTCAATACATTATAGATCTACTGACGGGATTAGAAACGTTTACAACAAGCCGCTGTAATGATTTTATGTATGTTTTCTCCATCCTCAATTCTCAAGGTAAATCGCAACGTTATTTGTTTGCGAGCGTACATACCCAATATGAATGTGAATGAATAGTTTTATATGTAAAAAAAACTCTATTCTTTCAAGTAAGGCATACAAATACAATATCGTATCGATGAATCAATCCAATAAGCAATGTGTATGCCTTTCTTGAAAGAATTGAGTTTTCATAATGACAAAACAATTTGTGCGTATTAATATTAATCAAATAATTCATATTAATATTTTAAAGCATATCTTCCAAAAAGCGTATTTTAATTAAATTAATAAATTAACGGCATCTATGAATCTAGATTATAATGTATGTTACGTTTACCTTTAACCTCTATTATGATTTTGTTTAGTATTTGATTTTTCTAGTTATTCTTTCTATCTATTGTTTTCTGAACATTTTGACTGCAACAACTTACAAATGTTTATCTATTTCTTCTTTTCAATGTCATTTATTACTAAATTGAATGCCGGTCGGCTTAAAAATAATAACATAAATAATTAGAATAGTGGCTCCCTTATCAGGCACAAGAACTTCTCTTTTCTGATAAGGTTTACATAACTAATGATGATCTAATATGTAATATTGTTAAATATTTATACATCATAATTCCTATATTACAATAAAAAATAACTTTTTTATTTCGCAGTTTAGCATTACTTTACTTCAAGTGCGCTTTACTTAAACTGAAATTAACTTTAAAATAATGATTTTGTAATTGCATTATATGGCTGCGCGGCCTTTCGCAAATCCAAAATTTAAATATGGATTTTATGCAACAATACCTAACCAAACTACACACAATTGTTTCAATCAAAACGTCTAGCAAATATCTAATAATTTATTTATGAATATTTAAAATTATAAAATATAATTCAATTTTTCATAATTTCAGTGGCAACTTTGGCAATTATTTGTGAGTTAATGGTAATTACGCAAAAATAATTTTGTTCTGTATACATAAACTTATTTCTAAGAAATATTTTCATGGGCATAAATGCAAATTACAAAAGACCGAATAACGTTGATATAAATAAAAAATGGTCGTAAATAAACTAAAATTTCTACAGAAAAAAACAATTTTATTAAGACGTTTTATTTTTAATTATAATAAATCAGGAGGTTGCATATAAATATATCAGTCTAGTTATCATAATATATCAGTCTGCTCGTGCGCAGGATCGGAACTGCTCGTGCGCAGGATCGAATTGCATACGCTGCCGTCGCTTACGAAAACAATATGAATATTACGAAAAAAAGTGATAAATTAATTATTAATGAACTTCTAACGTTTCTTCAAAACAAAATCGATGTCTTAGACGAACTAACCGCGGTTCAAATATGCTCCAATCATTTCTCAGAAGACGAAGTGGAGGCTGCGAAAGACATTCTGTGCAGTGAAACAGTTGAACGCAGGATTATGAGGAAAGGCGAAGGTAGGAAGTCTAAGAATTTATATGATATCATTAAAATACTGAAGGAAACAGAGAATGAAGCTCTACCGACATTTGTGGCTCAGAATCTACACAAACTACCGCCTGTCAATTTCGATCACGTAGATGTCACTTGTCTCCTAAAAGATATCACGGCATTAAAGGGTGAATTAACCACAATTCAGTCACAAATGTCCAAACGAAGTGATCTCGAAGTATTGCGCTCTGAAATGGCTCTCCTAAGGAATGAACTGAAAATAAATAAACATAACCGTATTCCAAATCAAGACGAAAACACATCGCCGTCCTTGAACACATTGAAGGTCACCATACCGGTAGCCATAGATAAGAACCGCTCAAACTCACGGTCGCCAACTAATGAATTTCATTTGGACAACAATGCGCACTGCAGTAATGTGATAACCCCGCCCGCGCCCCTCGCATTAGCTGCCCCACCTGTCATGCACTCTCCTCAATCATGGAATAAAGTAGCGGCGTCTAGCTCTCTCACACAACAGCAACAAGTCATACTACAGACATCACAGATACATCAACCGGGTATGGGTGAACCAGCCAAAGTTGCACGCACACAATCTCACAAAAATACATTTAAACCAGAGACAAATAATTTTAATACGGATGGTTATAAAACCGTTACAAGAAAACTAAGAAGATCGAGAAATATTATTGCAACTGGAACAGCGATGGAGAACTCCCTCAAGATAGCTGAGTTAAAAACAACGCTCTATGTGTCGAGGTTCGACAATAGTGTAACTGAAGACAATATTCGAAACTTTATCAATTGTAAAATAAAAGGAAGTAATATCCAAATAGAAAAAATAATACAACGAAATCCCACGCAGTTTGGATCTTTCAAGTTGACTATACCGAATACGGATTTCAAAACCTACATGAACAAAGAATTTTGGCCGACTGGTACTGTTTTCCGAAAATTTATTGAAAAAAAATACAATGGAAAAGAACAAAATTAAGATATTTTCAATAAACTGCAAAAGTTTTAAACGAAACGTCAACTTCGTTGTAGATATGTGCGATATCTACGATGTAATACTTTTGCAAGAAACGTGGTTATTACAAAACGAAACATCGAATCTATCTAAAATTCATCCAAACTTCCAGGGATGGGGTACTTCTGCTGTAGATTTATCAAACGGACCGCTACGAGGCCGACCCTACGGAGGAGTCGCAGTACTTTGGAGGAACGAGCTGCAAGCTTCAATAATACCGTGTGGAGATGACCGCATCGCTGGTATTCAGATAACCACCAACGGAGGGACGATAAGCATACTGACTGTCTACATGCCGGTATGTCACGCGGACAACCTTACCGACTTCACCAACTACCTTTCCAAAATACATACGATCATTCAAGATAACGAACACTCTGAAACCATTGTGATGGGAGATTTCAACGCTCACCCATCCTCCATATTCGGGAAAGAACTCTCTCATTTCTACACCGAAAATAACTACAATTGTATCGATATTGAAAGACTACCGAATGACACATATACATATATTAGCGATGCACACAATACCACTTCCTGGCTCGATCACTGTATATGCACTAATAGTCTTAAGAACAAAATAGATAATATAAAAATACACTATGATACCGACTGGTCCGATCACAGGCCGACATCTTGCGTAATCGCTGCTGAAAAATTACCTGCAACTATTTTTAATATTCCACAACAGCCTAATAACATAACATGGAGAAGGAATAATAATAAGAAAATCAGTGAATATACGTCTGTAGCAGAAGCATTACTTAGTGTGATCTATCAAAGACACTCCGAATCCATTTGTAATTCGGGTTCTATATGTGACAGATGCGACCATATACAAAACATCGAAAATATATACACAGACATCGTTGAAGCCTTAAGTAGGGCTGCCGATACCGTATTTCATCGGGAAAACGATCAAAGCAATCCAAAAACACATCGTGACATTGCTGGGTGGAATCAACAAGTTAAGGAACACTACGAAAATTCCAGATCGGCGTTGATGGAGTGGATTAAGAATGGGAGACCATTACATGGTCCCATTGCGGATGAAAGAAAACGAAAAAGGAAGGAGTTCAAAATAGCTCTTAAACACTGCCAAAGCTCTTCTGAACAAACAAAAATGGATGATATCGTAAAATCACTTGATACAAAGCAGTTTGCCCAATTCTGGAAGAAAAGCAACAACCTGATCAAACCAAAAAATCGAATCGCCAGCCAAATTGATGGGTCCACAAACACGGAGGAAATTGCTAATACTTTTAGAAGAACCTTTGCAGATATTTCCGGAAATGAAGTACTGTCTGTCCCTGATATTATGGAATATGATGGACAAAACGTTTACCTATCTGAAAGTAGTATAATGAAGGCCATAACAGGCACCAAGGCTGGTAAGTCTCCGGGACATGATAATCTAAGTATTGAACACATTAAATACGGAGGTAGATACATACCCAAACTACTAAACATACTGTTCAACGCAATACTTAAACACAACCATATACCGGGTGCAATGACGAAAACGATTATAACTCCAATCCTGAAATCGGGACAGCCTGACATGACTAACTCCAGCAATTACCGGCCAATATCTTTAGCAACTATAACTGCAAGATTATTTGAAAGGGTAATACTAAATGAGATACATGATAAACTTATGTCTAAAGATAACCAGATGGGATTTAAATGTAGATTATCCACTAACATGGCAATATATACTGCAAAGCAAATAATAGAATTCTACAAGAAACGAAAAACTACTGTATACGGGTGCTTCTTAGACCTAAGTAAAGCCTTCGACAGGGTCTGTCATAAGACATTATGGGATAAATTGAAAGCTAGGAATATACCTACCTTATTTATAAACATACTATCCCGATGGCACTCCCAGCAGGAAAATGTTGTACGGTGGGCAAGTACATACTCCCAGCCGATATATTTGCGGTCAGGAGTAAGGCAAGGAGGGTGCATGTCCCCCATTCTATTTAATGTATACATGGACGAGTTATCAAGTCGCCTGGATATCAGAGCGGGCTGTCGTGTTAACAGTATATGTATGAATCATATAAGCTACGCGGACGACATGATACTCCTAGCTCCGTCGATCAAGGGATTGAGATTACTCCTAAACATTTGTGAAGAATATGGAAAACAGCATAATATGATGTACAACCCGAAGAAGACGGAACTGATTGCGTTCCACCACGGAAAAAGACAAGATACAAGTAAGATGCTCCCCGTATACCTTAACGAGGCAAAAATAAAAACATGTTCGAACGTGAAATACTTGGGGCACATTATTAATGAAGACCTATCGGACGATGGCGATATCGAACGACAAAGGAGAAGCCTAAGCATAGTGTCCAATATGATTGCCCGCAGATTTTGCAAATGCAGCAATACCGTTAAAAAAATACTATTCAACGCATTCTGTACTGGCCTCTATACGTGTGAGACATGGTGTCACTACCGAACTTGCTCGATGGAACGACTCCGAATTCAATACAATGACGCCTGTAGAATAATATTTGGATACCGACGATACAGCAGCGCATCGACGATGTTCACGGAACTAGGACTGCATGGATTTGCCGGCCTGATGAGACATCGGGTCACTGGAGCCAGGATGCGGCTAATGGCCTCCGCCAACAAGTTGGTGACCGCAGCCTACCAGCACCAAGCGCCACTCCTGAGTGAGCGCTGGGCCCAAGCGCACTCAAGACCACACCCTGCATAGTTGTCCTTATTAGTAAATTTATTATATGTATTATACAATGTAAATCTATATGTATATTTATATGGGACGTGTGGGATTGCACTAACCTCCCCACATCCTGGAATAAAATATTATTATTATTATTATTATTATATAGTTATTTTATTAACAATTTCAATCAACTCACAAAAATATGCCAACGATTCCTCTAAAATCATTCAAAATTTTATTATTTATTATCCTCAATTTTATAATTAAAAACTCAAAAAATTAAAGTAGCACATATCCCTACTAGATGAATGCTATTCCTTTTGAATAATAAAATAATTTTTAGTTTGGTGAAGTATTTTGTCCTCAAATCCAAATTCAAGTTTAGTATGAAAAGGGCCGCGCTGCCATTCCATTCTAGAAGCTCATTCTACTGCCATGTTCTTAACAATTGCTCATGCAAGGCTCCTTACCACAGGACAAAATAGCAACACGAAGCTGATTGAGCTGATTACAATAAAATTAAACAAGTTAAGATTTATGAAATTAAATAAAGCCTACAATTGAAGAAATTTATAATAACTTTTTGAAACGAAACCGTACAAAGAGATTTTACCAGTGATTATCGCTTATCTGACGAAGTTGATTGAATTTCGAACTTTAAACTAAACTATAATTGTAAAAATATAGATCCTTGGATTTAAAACACTTTATTGAGTTATATGGGTCAACTGGTTGTTATGAAGCAGTTTTCAAATTGTTATTTACTCACAGTAGTAGAATAAACATTACCCTTTGTACTTTGTATTTTTGTGTAGGTATTAAATGTTTTTTGAATTTTGATCCACCGCAGTAAAATCTGCATCAGTTAAGTACTTGTTAGTTATTTCCTAATTATTTAATCAGTGGGATGACTATGGCAACACTGGGGGGACGAGGGGGGGGGGGGAGAGGGGCGGACACCTATCGGAGATAGCACAGTCAATTAGATTAAGAATTAGTTATACGAATGTCTTAATACGGGCGGAATCACGGTGTTAAAGTTCTCTTATCTCTAATATGAGACGTGGTTATTCAATTCATAGTAATTACTCAAAACGTGTCGGTTATTGTGACATAAATGTAATGGAGTTTCGAACGCACAAGATAGGGATTGAAAAGTGACCGTTATTGAGCTCATCTGTAGTGTATCTGCAGCGATCAGATAACGCCGCTCAATATATTCAGTGGTGAAAAGTAAAAGTACGATTTCTTTGTCATCCGACCACTATGAAGCCCTGCGCTTCCACTCAACCGGATAGCCGCAAGAATTATCTGCTTCTCCAGAACCCC
The DNA here is from genome assembly GCA_026573805.1 of Hesperophylax magnus. Classification (NCBI taxonomy): domain Eukaryota; kingdom Metazoa; phylum Arthropoda; class Insecta; order Trichoptera; family Limnephilidae; genus Hesperophylax; species Hesperophylax magnus. The sequence goes on along the minus strand of JAIUSX010000222.1, from coordinate 99,703 downwards.
TCATCCCACTGATGGAAGGGTGGATACCCAGCGAAGGCGAAAACCGGTCTCTGGTGGTTTTCTCTGTTACAATCTCCGACGGCATACGTAATTAGTGATTTATAGAAAAGATTAGATTCACAAGAAGGTCCATGGGTAAGTCATCTTATAACCCATTGTATTCTATTATCTACTGTTACTTTTCTAAACTTGGTAACAATATAATTTCTATCTAGATTCAATATATATCCATTGTTTTTCTTTGCATCCTTACAAGTACGAATTCGCATGACTACGCCCAAGCTCTGGGAGCACTGTTTCATGTCCTACCTTTCACGGACATAATCTGGCAAGAGATTGCAGATTGTGGAAAGGCTCGGTATACCCTGAGAAATTTACTCTTTACAATAAATCCAATATACATTTGCACACAAATATGATTCAATATGAATCACCACATATCATGGTTTCGGTTACACTCAACCTTTTTCAGGACAATAGAAATATTAAGTAAATTAATTACAGAAGTGCATTATAAATATACACAATTATTTATAGCGATTCAGTGAAGTTAATTTGAGGGAATTTTATCAATTAGATCAGAGACGTAACCTGTGTGTGCATTACAAGGAGTTCATCAGAAAAAATATTATCAGATAACGGGATGGTGACTAGTCGGTGAATCATGCCGTTGAAGAAGAATGTTTGATATATTACGAACTATGGTGTCAGTAAACGTGGGTTTTCTGTAAAATTTATTTTAAGTTCATTATAATGTTGATAATTTATAAAGAAGGATCTAGAAAGTTTAAGCTGGAATTTATGTCCATCTCTAGTGGGAGTTTATGTCCATCTCTAGTGGGAGCTGGATTTGTGTATGAAAAGAAATTGAGGTTGAGTGCAATCGAAACAGGTCGACCTATAAAACTAAATAAAGTGGTTTAAAACAAAGTTTAAAAAAAATCATTTACATAATGTCAAGCCACAAAATGTGTGTTTTCTTCGATAATCAAATATAATTCTTAAATCTGGTCCCCTCACTTTAAAATCCACACCAATTTTGCCCGGATTTGTGCCCAGCGGGGGTGTATCTCCTAAACTCAAACCACTGGGTCTGAAGTATGTCGGCTTAAAAATTAAAAACGGACGTATAGGTGACAGTTGAGTTTCACATTTTAAATGCCAATCGCTTTGTAGATAATGAAGCATTCATTTCGTAATATTGGCAATAAATGGGCCTTTAAATAAAATAAAATACGTGGGTTAAGTTTTTTCTGATAATTACAAATTAAATTTTTCGGTGTGATAGTAATTTTTCAAAATGACGAGAGGTTCTATTATCATTAACCTTGCTCTAAAAAAGCGAGGATGCCTTGAGGACGATTTTACTGAATTAAATTGTTCGTATTAAGACTGACCAATGTTCAACCTTTTTGTACTAACTAAAAAAATAATATAAATAATTTTTATATTCACTTTTACTCATATTTTTTTATTTATTATTTAAATGAAAATATGTTTTTTACTTAAAAAGTTGATTCAATACAAAGCAAGTTTAAATGAAATATAACATTAAAACGTAAGGTTTAAAATGAATTTTAGATTTAGTATACCACTGCAGTTTTAAAAATGTTGGTACAACATTAATTCGGAGGTGAGGGCCAATTTTTTAGCTCAACAATTCGGATGCCAATTGGTAGAAAATGTCAGTTAGAACCTTGTCCAACTGAGGTAACGTTATGTAAATTCTGATACTTTTGTGTAGTAATCGGAAGTGAATTTCAGAATTTTTACTTGCAAAACTTTTAACAACAGAAATTTCAGTTAGCTGTTGGGACAAATCGTGACGACAGCGCAATATCCCAGACTGGAGATTCTCCCTTCTGCCGTAGTGGAACAGTTTGTTACAACAAGCCGCTGAAATGGGGTAAGTGCCAATTATTTTCTGTATGTTTTCACCATCCCCAATTTTTAAACTTTATCGCAAATTTGTCTAGTATTTTAATTTTTTGGGTATTCTTTTTTATCTATTGCTCTCTTAAAATTCTAAATCTTCAATAAATACTTCCGGACACCATACACAAGACAGAAAGAAAAAATCAAGTTAAAAAAAATAAAAAAACAAAAACACAACATTTTATAAGTCACCCAAATGATATTCTACTTATTGACGCGAGCACTCGAGTGGTTATTTAGGTATTTGTCTATCAATCACACAACTCATATTCCACTTAATGACGCGAGCACTCGAGTTGTTATTGAAATATTTGTCTACCAATCACCCAGCTGATAGTCCACTTAATGCCGCGAGCACTCGAGTGGTTATTTAGACATTTGTCGACCCAAGAATACAACCAGCCAATGAAAGCACGGAAAAGTGAGATCATCAAATATGCGGCTAATCACTCAGCCAATGACGTTTAGCTTACATCTCCCACAATTTGCATTTTATGAATAATGAAGAGTTGATGTTTATTAGTTACTTGATTTATCAGCGCCTGTTGGCAGGCAATCTGGACAATAAGTATATTCCAAGGGTACCCAACTTGAATTAAATGATATGATCGATTTGGGAGAGTGACATTATAAAAATAGATTTGGGAACTATTTTTAATAGCATACTGTGAAATATAACCGTGGCACAATGTTATATTTTAAGGTAACTCAATACATGATATTTTAGTACAAAGGCCTGTTGGCAGGCAATCTGGGAAAAAAGTATATTGTAACAAATCCGTTTTGTCTCCGGTAACTAACTCAGAATATTTAAATAAGTTGCAGTTACATACTTTACCTCTTCAGTCGTGTGCTTTCTACACTCTGCTATTTCACTAACTGGGGTCGCTTGGGTTGGGACCAGAGGATGAAGTCACTATTAGACTATGCATCATTAGGCTGGGGTGGATGCGCAAAAATGGTTTTAGACCACTTATCAAAGGCCCAAAAATCCTTACTAAGGGTAATCATGAAAAAACCTTTTAGGTACCACAGCGATTCACTATTTGAAGAGTTACGAGTTCTAGATGTCAGACAATTATACATGAGGAAAATAATTTTGAACACTCATAAAAAACGTCATCTCTACCCATCTATCGACCACTTTCACGACACCCGACACTCACGGAGAAACCCAATCGTACCACCCACAACCAAAACTTCACTCGCTCTAAGACATTTTTTATTCCTAGGCCCAAAACTTTACAACTTTATACCTGATGCTTGGAAAAAGGAAAGCATAGGTGCTCTTCGTAAGTCGATCACTGTCTGGCTTCACCAATTAGGGAGAAAAGAGTGTGAACTCACACTTTTCCAAAAATAAAACAAACAAAATATCAAACACATTAAGAAAACAAGAAAATAAACAAAACTAAACAAACTAAACAACAAGTTAACATCAGTTAACTTTATAACTTTTTGCTTTTAATCTTTTATAATAATATTTTTTTTATGTATCATTATTTTTTAGTTATACATATATATATATATTTTTTTTAGTTATGGTAATATTATATTACTTTTCTTTTTTTTCCTTTTTTGTTTTTGTTCTTACAAAATATGTATGCGTTCATGAATACTAACTCAATTTTGACTGTCCTAAAACGGGAATTCCTCCTAGTTGGGCAGTCAAAGTATTTTTTTTATGTATATATACATGTGTCATTGTATCATCACCTGTACAAAATAAAAAAATAAATAAAATAAAAAAAATTATAATTTTCTATTTAAATGTGTATATCGACTAAAATAAGGTTTGGTCAAGTGTTAGTACAAAATCGTAATTGTACTTAGGTTTACTTATATCTAAAGCCTAACTAGTTGTCAAATAGTTCGGGGTTGCTTTTCCAGTGTTCACATTGTCATTATTAATTAAATGCACCTATTGTTCAACGTAACTACCTTATTGTCACTGCGTGGTTCTTAGTAAAGCCGAGGCATGTAACCTTTACAAAAAGTTATGTGCTTTTACGGGATGTTTTTTTTCTGTTACTTAACTCTTGACATGCCAAGATGCCAAACAAAACGTCTGTAACCAAGTGGGTCTTCCGACGACCTCATGCACTTTTCTGTCTTATGGGCTTTTAAATCATAGAAATCTCAATTATTAATGGTAGCTTATGTATTTGCGCAGAAATGCGTAAAATACTAAAATGATATGTCAAGTATCTAAGCTAATATAAGAATGATAATAATTTTGGGTACTACCTACTCCCCCGCATGGCTGCAGAATAGTCAAACCTATTTTAATAAACTTAAAAATATTTTTTGTTTTTATTTTTTCATAAATATATGAAATTTGACATAGAAATTTACAGATAATATATATATTTATACATACATATTAATTTAAATATATTTATAAAAATAAATATTAATTCACCAAAATAATAGTAAAATTAATCAAGGAAACAAGAGAAGGGTATAAATAAAATAGGTTTAAATATTGGTCAGAAAATAATGACTAGGAATTTTTAACAAAAAGGGTTGTAAAATTTATTCTATTAAAATTAATAATTCAAATATGGTTTGGTAAAGACAATTGGATAAAGTGAAAGAATTGCATGTTTCTTGGCAAGAGGGAAATGGCCCGGGTTTCAACGAATCTGAGTCAAAGGAACTGGATTCGGACGAGTTAAATCTCTCAAGGATGCTGCGTAACCGAAGTAATTCAAATACAATTCCTCCGTGTTTCAGGTCAAAGCCGTGGAATGGGAGGTTACAATCGAGATGAGGGACTCTCTGCAGATCCGGAGGAAGGGAAGAGAGAGGAGAAATGGAAGAAGGAACGCATCCATGGAACGCGAACGCGATCAACGGAACTCGATGTGTATAATATTGTGATTTGAATTATATTGTGTATTTAATATTAAATATGGTTTATGTAGATAGATTTAAGTTTAGTAGAGGGGGATGTAGGATATTCATAATGGTAACTCTCGCAATACTTCAGCTCGTATAATTTGTTTACTATAATAATCCTCAAATAATACTAACACAAAAGAACAATTCTATTAACTTTCATGTAATTCTACAAGAAAATATGCAGTTGAATCACTGTGTAAACAAACTTTAAAAGCAATGTAGGTAAAATTTTGAACAAACATTTTCCAGACCACATAAACTAAACTATTTTACTTGCACCAAAATGATCCCGAACAAAATTCAGCTAACCCAAGTGATAAAAAGCATTATTTTAATTGTTAATTTGAAGGCGTCACACCGTTGCTTTCGTAGTAATTCAGGTTTTTAAATATTGGTAAATTGTTTGTCAGGTGCGGTCATGGATATATTTTTGCAGTTATTTCAATTCAATAACATTTGTGATGAGATGCTCACGTTTTACCAAGTGCTCTTGAATTTTTTTTTTTTATTTAATTTTTCTTGTAAACGCTTGTCGGATCTTTCTGAGGTCATATTTTTTTATTTTATTTATTTATTAAAGAAAAAGTACACATAATTAATAAGGTTTACAATTTACAATGACAATATTTAATACTACTCTTCCATTGAAGCATTAGCTTGTGGTTAATAAAAGAAATTCTACGCGAATCTCGGGACTTGTATACAGTTTTGCTTGGCAATATTAATTTGGATATATCTGAAAATCAGTGATCCCATCTAAAGGTTCAATATGTAAATGTGCTAACAGTGATAAATTTAAAATCGCGTATTTTATTATTTTACCCGTGACGTCACTGGTCAGAAAACTTTCTGCACTGACCACATGTGGATAAATAGTAATAAAACCTAGAGATTTCAGTCTATTATGTAAAACCAGATTAACTATTATATGTAAAAATAGTTAATCTGGTTTTACATATTAGTAGTGGTCTGTTAATATGTAAAACCAGATTAACAGACTACTACATGTATCTATTATATTATATAAAACCAGATTGACTATTATTATATGTAAAAATTGTTAATCTGGTTTAACATATTAGTAGTGGTCTGAAAATATTTAAAATCAGATTAACAGACCACTGCATGTCATTGATCATTATGTGATCAATGCATGATGTTGATTCATTAACTGTTCGTGTTGGGGTATTGATGGTTGTTATAAATTAGGGTCCTTTTAAATTAAACTCCGTTATTGAGAGAAAACTGAATTATTTTATTTAACAATAAATATACACTTTCACATGATATGACTAGTGACTAGGCCTTTTTACAGTAAATACTCTAGAAACAGGCTAGTTCCTGTGCTTCTATAGGAAAGGTGAAACATTTTGTTGTTTTTGAGCAAGAGCGCGTTTTTACGGAAATTTAACCTTTTTATATGACAAATAGACTGTTGACAAAAACATTGACAGTCCTCAATACAGGAATCGTCTTTGCCGACACAATTTAATCACAAGCAACAGCAGAGGCGAGAACCTTTCATAAACAATATAATTTAACCTTCATTGGTGTCACTAGTGGTACATAATTACTTTGAAAATTATACAGGTACTAATTAATTCATGGAACTCATATTCAAGTAGTCGTTACATTGGTGGTGTGGGTGGTTTGTGAGAGTGTTTATATTTAAATCACCCACAGTTATTATGTTTTTAGTATTTGAAATATTAGAGATTAAGCTATAAGAATGTTAAGAAATGGTGTAAAATTACCAATCGCTGGGAGTGATCGCATAATGTGGCACATGTCATGCACTGGCGTACCAGTGTGCGGATCTTTTCGTTCATTTCTGGCCAGGAGTAGTGTGCTGATATTGCTCTTGTTGTTTCTGCTGCTCCCGGGTAGTTTGCGGTGTCGAAGATGTGGTATCCTTCCATAAGTTTTGGAATTGTTTTTCAAGGGTCAAAGAGGCGGTCCATCTTTCCTTCGTCTCTTTTTCAGAGTACTCCTTGGTGTATCATTTGCGTTGGTCCCGGGTTTCTAGATAGCGCGTCGGTGAGCTCGTTTGCTTTTTCGACAGTGCTCTACTGTGAAGTCGTAGTCTTGCAGGAGTAGGGCTCATCTTGTGAGATTCTTTGCTTCGTTTAACCATGTTAGAGCTCGGTTGACTGTGATGAGCTTTAAGTGCCTTCTTCTAGGTAAGGATAGTATTTCTTAATAGTCCATATTGCTGCCAATACTTCCTGTTCGTTGCTGTGGTACCTCTCTTTGGCTGTTCAGAATCGTGTGCTTGAGTACGATATTATATCTCGTGAACCACCTTTGTTTTTATGGACTGCTGCAACTCCTACTTTACTTGCATCCATTGTCAGCATGAATTCCTCACTAAAATCGGGTCCCTCTAGTTTCAGTGGCCCGGCTATTGCATTTTTTATTTGCTGCATGACTTTTTCGGCTTCTCCGGTCAGATTTGTTAATGGTGCTGACATTTCAGCAAATTTTGGTATGTATTCCCTCAATCATTTGCATGCTGCCAGAAAACTGCGGAACTTGTTTGAAGTGATGGTGTGTTTTTAATGGCTTCTTCGTGTGGCTTCTGGAGAGTGTTGCCAGTGAAACTGACTGTGTGTCCCAAATATTTAATTTCATTTGTGGCGATGATGCATTTTTCTGGAGAGCATTTAAACCCAAACTCTGCTAAGATAAGACAAAAGTGGCGTAGGTGTTCCTTTGTGTTTCAGGAATTTATGACAATGTCCTCCAGGAAGGCCATTTCAAATTGTCTTAGGAATCTGGCTCATACTTGCTGGCTCATGGTTCTTTGGAAGGTCTTCGGTGCTCTTTTTAATCCGAATGGCAGCTGAATCTATAAGCGCCTGATAGGTTTGCCCTATAATTTTTACTCTTATCCTTGATAGGAAGGAACCTGCTGTCGCCGTGTGGCACTCTGCGGTTTAATTAGGATTCTTCCTTTTTTGCCCGGGTCGCCGTTTTAGTATCGAGCCCCGGGCGGTATCTGTCCGAGTGTCTGACTCTTATTTCAGTTAGTTGGGGATCGCTGAGTTGGAAGCTGGCGGTAGTACGATCGGCTATTCGGTAAACGGTGAGGTGGTGAATGGCGATCTGAAATGCGCTGAGGAAAACAGTGAGGTAGAGAGTGTTTTTGCGCTGACCAGCGATGGGATGAATTGCGTCTTGTTTGGCGTTGACCTGGGATCTTGGATCTGTCTTTAGAGTTTTCATACCTCATGGCCTGGTTCATCCACTCCTCCATCGTGGTGGCATATATGTGTATACATGCATGTACGAAGACGTCTTACTCTGATTTTTTGTTGGATGGATTCGTACAAACATTCTTTGTTTATTTGCGATGAATTCTGCCAAAGATTCTGTGTTTTCCTGTATCTTGTGATAAATCTGGTTTTGAAACCTGAGTTTCACTTCTGGTCCCTCGTACTAACGAAGATTTTTTTTTTTAAATTCGTCCATTCTGAGTGTTTATAGGTGTTTGCCCAGTTCCTCTCTTTGTCACGGAGCTAGGCCAATGCCACCCTTGTTTTGTTTTCTTCGTATGCGTTTGCCAGTATGAAATACTCCTCGCACCGTTCCAGGAATTTTTCCAGTTGCCCAGAAAATATTGCTTCCAGGCGAGGCTCCTTTTTAAACACAACCTTTGCCAGTTGTTTTGCTAATCCTATTAATAATCCAGTGCTGAAGCTTTCCGGCATTTCGGTCGTCTAGGGGGTGTCTTTCCTCTGTATTGTTTCCTCCGTTGTTTGTGTTGATCCGTTTGGTATCTTTCTACGCAATGGTAGCATTGTTCGCTGCTGTGCCGAACGAAGTAGCGTTCGAACCAATCCGTTCAAGCGCTGCGCCGGAGGTCTAGTTGGCGTGTGTTCCAGTGGCGGGGTTTTGGTTTATTACCATCTCGTATCAAAGTCATGTGTGGAAACAAATAAAACATTGAACAGCATTAATCCTTTTGAGGCGACTAAATTCTGTGAACCAAGGCATTTATCCAGGTCTTCCATAGAATTCCTAACCGACAATGCATAAAATGCAGCCATAAAAGGAAATATATGGCAACACTTGATAGTGAAACTTACTCACTAGATGTTTAAGGTTATCTTGGTGGTGGGCACCATGAATAAGCTGATGCTGCCGTATAGAAACGGGTTTAAATGGTGCCACTTTACATTTACTAGCCAGTAAGGTTGAATTCCTGCCGTCCTGAGAGTTTTCAGTGAAATATGCAATAGCGCAACACGCTGTCTGTGATGCATCGAAAAATAGGTTAAAAATTGCTGTTTTTTGAAGAATCTTTGTGGTACAGAAACGCCACTCTGGAAAAGTTGTAGCCATTCCGACCATTTATTCACATGCTTGGGTTTTATTGGTTCATCGCAACCTATATTTGATCTCTACACTGTTTGTAGAAGTATTTTTGAGCGTATTGTTAAGCATAATACTAGACCAATAGGTTCAAAAATCTTCATCACAATACTAAGTAATTGTCTTTTCGTGTGGTATAGGATCATCTCGGCTGCCACTGCCCCCCGGAAACTGTAGAGAAAGTGATCACTTATGGGGTCCCATACGAGGCCTAGTATGCAATCATTTTCTTGGTTCCCGCTTCTAATAGGTATTGCCGATTTCGCCCGTTTTTCTAAAGGTACTTTTGCAATAGCAGCAGGGTTATTTGAAGCCCAATTAATGAGCGGTAAACCCCAATTTGCAAGGATGGTGGTCACCTATGGATCACCTGCCGTAATATCTTGGTGGTTTCGTCGGATGTGTCCTAGGTGTCCAGATAATCATCCATATAGATTTTTTTCTGAATGGCTGTTGCTGCGGCGATGTATTGCACTTTTTGTTGGTCAGATACTCCATATTGCCCCGAACATCATCGAGGTGAGCATGTAAGTGCTCGGCTCCTCATTTGGCCTTGCTCTCCACATAAATAGTTGAGATAACTGGTCCTCACTCTTTATTTTTATTTGCGATTTCCACAAAATGTTACCCAATAGCGAGGAGAGCAAATCGGGCACTGTCAACGGTTGATCATTTAGTTGTACACCTCGACAGCGGCTTGCTGCCTCGAAAAACACTTTTAGCTTTCCCGGTTTATTGGGATTTAATAAAACGAAATGCGATAGGTACCAGTTTCGAGGGCTAGGAATGGCCGCCTGATGTGTATTTAACTTGCACGAGTTAACCTTCTTGGTTTTCCTTTTTTTATTTTAACTAAATAAAATGATGAGACGATGAAGTACCAATATTTATTTATAAAACACACAATTACAAGCGAGTTAAACGTAATTTCAGATGGAGAATCTAACAACAATATTGAAAAGTAGTCTTGTGAGGTGTTGCGGTCCTATTTATCGGTGCTCTCGTTGATAGGGTATTGTGCAGGCGGTCACGCGCTCCCACGTCCGGGTGCATCGTCGATGATGATAGTGTTATTTGGTGGTGATAGTGTAGACACCGCTAGATAAGATGTATAGCCGGATGCTGGGTGTGCTTGGTGTTATCTTCGGGTTGGGAGCGTTCTTGAGTAAGTAACACACCCCCCCTTAAATTCAAACTACTCTTCTTCTGGAAGTAGAGTTTGAAGATTTTCCATATGAGTAATGTGACTTCGGCGATAATGCAGCCACTGGTTAATGATATATGTAGACTCCTTTCAATTGGGTTTATGATAGGGATAGTTAGTTCGTGTCCTTTGGTGTTCGAAAGATCTTGAATTTGGATCTGTGGAAGTTTAAACACTTGTAGTTTTTCCTTGGAGTAGGTAACTGCAATATCTTCCTGGTTTACCGTTTGTCCTATAGATAGGGTTTTTCCTTGTATGTTGCAATCTGGGCTGCTGATTAATACAGATTTGAAGATAGTAGTCTCTCGTTGGTGTTCATGGCAGTTTATATAAATAGTTGATGGGATGTTCCTGAAGGCGTACATTATGTTTTGTGCAATGAGGTGGGTGTGCTCATTGGGACAGTAAATTTTTCTTAGTGTGCATTTTTTTTCGTCTTGCGAATCCGCTAATCCTTTGGTGCAGTCGTCTAATGTTATAATCTGTTTGTTGCATATACTCGTAGTGTCGGTCATCTCCTGACATCTGTCGGCTAAAAATACATCTTTTCCATTCTTCAAAATTCGTCTTGGGAGGGATGCGGGTATAAGGCAAATATTATCGGAAGATTTGGAAATAATGGGTAATATATCATAATAACTATAAAATAACTCTTCTACCAGAGTTAACGTTATAACGAAGTGCAATTTTCTTTCTGATCGTACTAATCTTACTTGTAGCAAGTGCTGAAGCAAATTAAAATCTTCTGATGGCACCTGTAGCTTATTTACGTTTTTAATAGCGTCTAAAAAGAGCTCAAGTTTTAACATGCTATAATGGTACATATTATGTGAAGCAAATAACACGGCTTCTGTTAAGCGGTCCAACAGTTCCGTTATCGTTTCTGCCTGATATATGAAGTCTATCAGCAATAATTCATTCATATCTTCGTAATGGTCGCGGCTTATTTGTGACCATAAAAAAATTTGGTTATCGGAAAGATTTTTCAGTTTCGTGTAATAGTCTTCCATTGTACGAGAGGTCAGAGATACCCTGTGGTTATTAATGTTAATCTTATCTTTCAACTCGATTAAATTGTTATCGTCTAGATTACCAGTAAGGTAGTTAATGATAGACCCCAGACCGTTAATGAGTCCTCGCTTAGTTCGCTTACTTATCAGATTACGTAATAAACCGTTATTATTTTCTATTAGATATTCTTTTCTTTCTTTACCTATGCTAGGTTAGCTAAAATCATGTTGTTTCAAAAGTTTCTTAAAATTAAATTCCAATTGTTCCATTTGAACTATTAATGGGTTTACATCTAATGTGTGGATGACGTTCCATTGACCCTCTGCCACTCTTGCGGTCCCGAGCGGTGAGATAATGAAGTGTTCATCGTCCGTTATTTGTCGAATCCGTGGGGATCGCGTCAGCGTGGATAGCCTGAAGCAATTTCACACTATTTTTATGAATTGTTCCGATTCCCTTATCGGAGGCGTACTTCAAAACATTATGGGGTAGCAACCCGGTGACCAGATACGGCCCACGAAATTTATTGATATGTTTACCGCGGTCATGGGTTTGTATCAAAATTTTATCTCCAATATTTAGCTGTTGTTGCGTACGATTCTTATTTACACGAGCTAAAGTTTTATTCTTTATGACATTTTGACTTTTGTAAATTATTTGATGTAAGGTTTTACATACTCTAGCGTGTTGCGCGACGTAATCTTGGGTGATAACCCCGTCTTCGGCGAGGGTTCTGTTTCCCTGACAGAAATGGATTTGATTCGGCGTATGTTGAGTCACACTGTGAATAGTATTATTATACGCTATTATACCTAGAGCGATTTGAACCGTAGGAGTAGATTTATCTAACACTTGTCTGTTTATGCGTAGTATTTCGATGAAAGTTGAGTGGAACCGTTCTATATCTCCTTTCGATTGAGCGTGGTCCACCGTGGTTAGGTGTACATTTATTTTATAAAGGGCTAGTAGTTCGCGAATTGTTACCGAATTTAATATGGTCTCATGGTCTAGGTGGATTTCCTTAGGTACTCCTACAATAGAGAATATGTTTATTAATATATCGCTTACTGCTATGCTGCTATTGTTATCAAGTGTTGCGCAGTGTGACCACTTAGAGAAACGATCTATGATAGTTAAATAACGTCTCCTATTAAAATGAAATGTGTCTATCTGCCATATCTCCATTGGAGTATGTGGAGTGATGGTGGATTCTAATGGCTCCAATACCGGGTGCCTATTATATTTAGTTTGTTGACATATTATGCATGTCTTAAGGTATTTCACAATTTTGTGGCGCATTTGTAAAAAGTAATATTTCCTTTTTATTTTCGTCAAAAGGGCTTCTCATCCAACGTGTCGTTGGTTTTCTACATGTGTCGAATATATTATTTCATCTTCTTCTTCTTTATTGGTAGGTTCGATTTTTATATCAGTGTAACGAATTAATTTTAAAGAGTTCTTATCAACATTTTTTCTATAACTTTCGCTTAACCGTTCGTACATTAAATCATCTTCTAGAATTATAGCATATTTATTTTTATCACAACATTGCTCTATAAAATGGATGAATAAATTAGTTGCATCATCTGTGGGAATGCACCATACATGGTCAGTTCCGTTTTCTTTACCTTGTAGTTTTCGTGAGGCTGTTGCTGCGGTCTTGACAAATATCCTATTCATTCTAGGAGTAGGATGTTCGTGTCTAATTGGAATGCCGGATTAATTGGTAAATTCCTTGTCAAAATCGGGGTATCTTAATACAGGAGCGTTCATTAGCAGTTCTTTACATTGATGAAACGCTTTAACGATTTTTTCACAACTAGTATCAATTTTAACACTCTTTCGTGTGCATTCGGTGAGTGGTTTAGTAACCACGCTTAAGTTAGGGGCAATCTTGCGATAATATCCTATTAGACCTAAAAACGATTTTATTTCTTTAATATTCCTAGGCTTGGGGAATTTACGTATGGCATCTAGTTTTGCCGGGTCTGGTTGTAGACCAGTTTCATTTAGTATACGCCCTAAAAATTTCACTTCCTTTTGCATAAAATGACATTTGTTTATGTTAATTTTTAAATTTACGGCTCTCAGAGCGTTAAAAATTATTTCCAAATTCTTTAGATGATCGCACTCGTCTTTAAAATACACGATGACGTCATCTATGTAAACAAGGCATATCTTCCCGATATATTTGCGTATGACGTCATTCATCATTCGTTGAAAGGAAGCTCCTGCGTTCTTCAATCCGAAGGGCATTCGAAGAAACTCCCAATGTTGATTAGGGACGCTGAAGGCAGTTTTTTCAATATCGCATTCTGCCATTCGTATTTGATGATATCCACTCGTTAAATCTAGCGTGAAAAAATATTAATTACCATTCAGTTGTGCAAAAATATCTTCTTTGTTCCGGAGCGGTAATTTATCGCTACGAGTCTGTTCGTTAAGGCGTCGAAAATCTACAACCATACGCCATTTTTTAATGTCGGATTGGTCATTTTTTTAGGTACGAGATGAACGGGACTCGCCCAAAGGGAGTTACTAGGCCTGATGATCCCATCTTTGTACATTTGTTGGAGTTGCAAGTCTATTTCATCACGCTGATAGTGCGGTAGGCGATAAGCCCTTTGGCATTCCAGCGCTTCCGTTAACCTTTCCTCATCTGTGGTGTGTATTTACTACACATTGCTTCTAATAACTTTAATAACTCTATAAATATAATAAATTCTGGTTTTAGATTTTAGGTATTCCTCCGTTATACATTTATGCACTGAATTAAAAAAATAATATATTTCATAGTTTTCAAATTCAATTAAAAATCAGAGTTTTTTGTTAAAAATCGGGAACAAATACACCAATACAATCAACCGTGTGATACTAAATACGCGAAGAGTGTGCGAGGAAATGACACGCTATTGATGTCCCGCTTTAAGTTGCTATGCGGGAATTGGAGGGGACCCACCCTTTCCCGACGGCTGTGTGAGGAAACTGATTGTTTAACCTCCTTAGCCGCACACGTCAGGACTCTAATTTTTTTTTTTGTAAAAAGAAGCTACATTTATTTTAAAACGATTCTAGACCCTCCAATGTCCCTGCATGCATGATTGTTAGTACGAAATAATGTATGCATACTTACAATAATAGTAACACAAAATAAGAACACATATGAAATGTGTTCGCCTGGTGGTTTGGCATCTAAAATTAAATAATAAATAAGGAGCACAAATTTTATAAGTGGAAGTATGATTGAAACATAAAAATATACAAGCCGCGTATCGAGGGCAGTTTACCCCACTATCACGGGGCGGTCCCGGCAAGAATGAGCGTGGCAAGTGGCCTGGCCACAACGATCCCAAGCACCCGCGTCCCTTAGCCAGTTTTCCGAGAGTACCCTCGAAGAAATGTAAATGGGGGGAGGGGGGGGGAGATACTCCCAAAGACCCTAGGGAATGAAGTGAGCCTCAGGTCACCGGAGGCAGGACGGAAGGGGACCGGGCTCGCGCAAACATTCCCCAGGCCCGCTCATGATGCCGGGGGAGGCACCCGTGGTTCGTGGGACAGCCGCCCCGGATTAATGTCACCTTACTGGATGCAGGAACAGGGTCTATCCGCCCCCGTGGTGGGGAAATGAACAATACAGTACGATAGAGTTCAGTTCGACAACCTATTCATAAACCAATTTGTTAGTAACAAATAAAAAGGCAAATAACAAACGTAGAAAATAAGTTGTGATCAACAACAAATTGACCGTTCATAATAGAAAAAAAAGAAGGGAAAAAAAAGATTAACATAGTATTAAAGAGCTAAAACACAAAAAGAAACAGTATTATCATTATCAATGCGTTCCTAATAAATAAGGCCCAAATTCAAAAGTAAAAGGAAGAATGTGCATAAAAAAAAAAAAACAGTGTAAAGAATTGGCAAAAACGGTGTAAAAAGCCAGTATACACAATAAATGAATAAGAAATAATAAAACAAACAAATGAAATAATAAATGCATTGCGATCATGCCATAAGACAAAGAAAGTAAAACCAATGAGTATATAAAAATAAAAATAAAACATAAAGCAATCGCGCATAAACAATATTAAATTTGTTATAAGAGGAGTAACCGTGGAGTGACAGGAACAATAGGCTTGGCACCTGAAACAAAGATGATTTTAATCTAAATCAGCAACTCTAAGCACAGGCCATCTCTCTACCCAGGACTTTACAAACTTTTTGAAGCATTCAAAATTTTCTCTGTTCAACACGAGATCGGCATTCCATGCCGGTCTTGTAATCCCTCTCAAGCCATCCAACATTTCCTCTCGGGCATCCTTCATCAACTCGCAGTGCCACAGAATGTGCTCGGCTGTCTGGTTAGTGTCACCACATGAACAGTTCGGATGAGGAGACAAGGCGAGACTATGTAGCCGCCCCCTGAGCTCCCCATGACCGGACACCAATTGCGTCATATAGTGATCCAGTTTTATGTGCGCCCCTTCCATTCTGCTTTTAACTGAAGGGAAGAAAGAGAAAGTCAATCTACCCTTCGTCGACCTATCCCATCGCTCTTGCCATACACTCAGCGTTCTATCTCGCATGGCTTTCAATAAGCCAGGTAGGGACACCGCTCCACCGGGTGTCAATTCGACTCCCAGGTGGACAGCGGCCTTACCTCTTGTCAATGCCTTTTTTGTCAAAACTTCCCTTATTTCCAAGTCAATCGGCAGTGTACCAGCCAGAACCGGTAATGCATCATTAGCCACAGTCCTATATGCGCCCGAAAGAGCCAACAGGGGAGTCCGTTGGCCCAGCTTGAGGGCCAAGTGGATCAATGCATTATCCAGCCGGTGCACAGTGGTCCCAAATCCCGATCTAGCTAGACAAAAATATTTTTTCATGGCATTTGACGCAAAAGGGTCACAATATAATAAAAAAAAATACTTAAAAAAATATACATTTATTTTAGCCATTGTTACGGAATTTTTAAAACAAAATTAATTACTAATAAAATGCGTATAGTATAATGGTTCGGTTAAGTCATAACGAAGTACTTATTTAAAGTTATTAGTTAAAAATATTTTTTTAACATAATAATAGAACAAAACCGAATGACATTTTTTGTTAATGAACCACTGGCCGAGTCGCTATCATCACTCTTATTAATTGCTAATGTTCCAACAGTGGCTTTGTTAACAGACTTCTGATTTTCTTCGCTGGAACAGAAGTTTATTATCGATTCAGAATATTTCGTTGGTATTTTGGCAGCATCCCGTTTTCCATGTGACCTCAAGCTGATTTGAGTAGTATGAGATAGTTCTTGTGGACTTCGAAAGTTCAGAAGACATTTATTTTTTTCAGCAAAAAACGCAAAACTTTTTGACGAGCATAAACCATTTTTTTTTGAGGTCTACCGCGTAGTCCTTCATCACGCGTCACTACAGGAAGAATAAAAACGGTGTTAAGCCATTTTGCGTGTTTAAACATCAGTTTTAAAGTACTTCTTCCGACTTCAAACCATTTTCTATGAAATATTAATAGAAACGAAGCGATTTTTTCTTAAGTAAACTATCCTCGAGACTTTTAAAACTGTTTTTCTTCACAAAATATTTTATATGTTCATAAACACACTGCCTTATTGCAGCACAGTTCAACTCTGAGGTGCCCTTTACTTCTAGAATCTCCAAAATATTCAAACGATAGATTGTAGGTACATGCTCTGTAAATGACAAAAGAGCAAGTTTGAGCAAACAAATTTTATAAGATATTATACATAAAGAATGGTTTTATATAAAACTAGTTTCGTTTGGTGGTACAAATCGGTACACGATTTTGAAAGTTTAATAAAACTTTGGCAAATAATTGTAAATATTGATACTTTTTTCACGATTTTTAATTAATAATTAAAGTAATGTTGAATAGAAAAATTATAAAATAATTAAATTAATTTGAAAGAACATACTATAGACTTCAATTTCTGTCTTTGTGTAATTTCTCTCCGATTTCAAATAACAACACTAACGATCGAACAGCATGCGCACCCGAAAGCGACCGACCGCTAGGCGAACGATTGGCACATCCAAAATGTCATGTTTACAATGTTGCACCGTATCGCGCGTATTGTTTTAAATTTTTTATCGATGTGAACATAATACTATGGATATTTTTCAATGTAATGAGAATATTTTTGTACATAATGTTACGTAATACAGTCTCCCTATTGTTGAATAGGGCATGGTTGCCCCAACTTCCCCTCACCGCGTGTGTCGAACACGCCGCCAGATGGTCAAAATACGTGACCGGCACAGACCACACGCAGCACCGCGGCCACAAGCTAATCGCCTCGCCGCGCTCCGGCAGTCTAGCTCCGACCTCGGCCTTGACCGCATGGTCGCTCGCGGAAACGATCTACCCGCCAATGACTTGCATAAATTACGCAATAACGAACGCGATCTCGTAACAGTTTCCAAACTAGAGGCATTTCGCTAATCGACTTACAATCATGTTTACTATTGTAAGTCGATTAGCGAAATGAAATTTTAGACATGATTATATATCGTACATATCTTATAAATTAATATTTTGTTTATGCTAAAAATATTTCTTTAAATTTACAACCGTACTATTAAGATCATCGCGCACTTCTTGCATTTTTATCATTTTTATTTTTATTTAACCTTCCGTTGAATATAGTAATTTATATGTTTTTTTTTTTTTAAATTAGTTTTTTCTATTTCCTTATATATTGTTATCTTCTTATATTGTTTATAATCATATGTTTTGTAATTCTATAATTCGTCGAGTAATCGACGTATTATTTATCCACAACCTTACACCATTCCCCCATTCCACTCTCAATCCCCCCCTCTTTCCTAACATGCTCTCCGTACTTGCTGCTCACATTTATATTTCACTATTTCACCAGTATAGTATAACATCATGCGCGTCCTTCATAAAACTCTGCATTTATTATGATTATTTTTTTTTTATCTCTTATCTTTACCAAAATTATTTACACTTATAGAAAAACTTACATAACTCACGATGATTACTATTATGTATCAAAACTGTAGAGGACTACGCACTAAAACAGACATATTTCACAATAATATTTTATTGAATGACGATTGTTACATATTCGGTATTTCTGAAACTTGGCTAATTAATTCTATTTTAGATCCGGAACTGGCACCAACAGAATTTTACAGCGTTTTCAGACGGGATAGATCAAATAACATTACAATTAATAGCATAAACAACCAAGAAGATTCTCGTCGAGGTGGTGGAGTGATGATCATAACACATAACAATCTTAACTTTTATCCTCGCGAAGAATTGGTCTGCAATGCTGAATGTATCTGGGTAACTATTCCTCCTTCTAACTATACCTCCAAACGTACTATCCATGTAGCCTGTGTTTATCTCCCACAGGGACAAGGGTATGAAACTGCACTCAATTCATTCCTTTGCTTACTTGCTAACGTAAAAGATCAACATCCCGATGACATTTTACTTGTAATTGGAGATTTTAATATGCCCACCGTAACTTGGAATATACATAACAATGATTCACACTTGACACCTGAAAACTTGAACACAATTAGTTCCTCACTTGCTGACACAATCCATTATTCTGAATTAAAACAATATAATTACATAAAAAATGCAAATAACAGAATCCTGGATTTAGTTATCTGTAATGAGGAATGCCAAGTATCTCGTGCATGCGATCCTCTTGTCAGCGAAGACTCGCACCACCCATCACTCAAAATTATGCTCAAAATCGATATACTTCCTATTATTCACGTCCCACCTAAAGAAATTTATCAGTTTACAAAAGCCAATTACGAGTTAATCAACCAACATCTGTCAATGACAGACTGGTCATTTACTCAGGAAAATTTGGATATTGACGTAGTAGTCGATTCTTTCTACAACATTTTAAACAGTACCATCAACCGGTTTGTCCCTAAACGTATCATCAAAAAGAGAAAATTTCCAAACTGGTATTCAGCTTCTCTAATTAAAATCATTAAAGATAAACAAAAACTCCATAAAAAATGGAAATCCAATAATAATCCAGTAGACTACATAAAGTTTTCAATCAAACGTACCCAACAAAAAAACTTACAGAAGCATTGCTTTATTCAGTACATAAGTTCAGTTGAATCTAATATTCTTATAAATAATAAACAACTTTGGAACTATGCTAAAAGCAAAAGTAAAACATATGGCATCCCACAAATCATGCACCTTAAAGATGAGTCAGGCACCGGTGCTCAACAAGTGTGTCAACTATTCTCTAAACACTTTCAGTCCACCTATGTTAATGATAAGGACACGAATGATCCCAGTATAGTCGATAGTTTTACCTATATGAATAATCATAACCCGATTGGGTACGTACAAATAAACAATTTTTTGATCAATAAATACCTGAAGAATTTAGACATTAGTAAGGGTGCTGGCAGTGATGGTATATCGCCATTCTTTGTTTCAAAATGTGCAAAAAATCTTTCATACCCCCTAACTAATATATTTAGAATGTCACTAAAAGCAGGAAAATTTCCTACAAAGTTTAAAGAAGCAACTATAATCCCTATTCATAAAACAGGTTCTAAAAGCAACATTGTAAACTACCGCCCAATCTCAATTTTAACTGTATTTAGTAAACTCTTTGAAAAAATTGTCTACGATCAAATTTATACAACAATTGTTCGCAATATACAAAACCAACAACACGGATTTCTACAAAAAAGATCGGTACTAACAAATTTGGTAAATTTCACGGAATATTTAACGAGCAATATGGACAATAGGAACCAAGTAGATGTAATCTACACTGATTACTCTAAGGCCTTCGATAAAGTAAACCATTTCATTTTAATTAAAAAATTAAGTCAAATAGGCATCCATGGTGACTTACTTCGGTGGCTCACTTCATACCTTCAGAGCAGACTTCAATGTGTATCAGTTGCGGGAACTAAGTCCAGTTTCTTTTCCGTGCCCTCCGGTGTACCTCAAGGTTCTCATTTAGGGCCATTATTATTTAATGTGTATATTGATGATATTCACAAATGTTTTTTACACGCCAATTACCTAGCATATGCAGACGATAAAAAAATCTACTTAGTTATCAAATCAATCGAAGATTGCATTAAACTTCAAGAGGATCTCAATCGTCTTTTTAACTACTGTGAATCAAATAAACTTGTAGTAAATACCTCAAAGTGCAATAAATTATCATTTACACGTAACAACAATAAAATTTCCTTTGATTATACATTAAACGGGACACAAATCAAAGAAGTAGATTTTATCAGAGACCTTGGGGTAATACTGGATGTGAAATTAAACTTCATTCAACACACTGATGCAATCATCAACAAAGCCAACAAAATGCTAGGATTTATAATACGTTTAACGAAACCTTTCCGCAACCTTAAGACTCTATATTCCCTTTACACAGCGTTCATCCGTCCCCACCTAGAACACTGCACACCGATCTGGACTCCTTTTTACCAAGCTCACATTGAAAGAATCGAAAGAATTCAAAAAAAATTTTTTAAACACATTAATTATAAAAAAAACTTACATTTCTCAAATTACGCCGATTCTATTAATTACCACAACTTCAACTCACTTCATACGCGACGTTTGATTTTTGACCAAATCTTATTATTTAAAATTCTTAACAATGGCCTCGACTCACCAGAGCTAATGAATTTAATAAATATTCATATTCCAACAAGATCAACACGGCAATCCCATTTGTTTCATTTACCTACATGTAGAACTAACTTTAGAAAAAATTCACCAATTCCACGTATATGTGCCCAATATAATACTAAATTTCAAAACATAGACATTTTTAGCAATACACTTCACAAATATCGATTAGAAGTAACTCGTACGATCGAAAATTAATACAATAGTGTGGAATGTATCCAGAGCATCTCCTATCCTCATCCTAAATTCCTATTCCTCCCCTCCTCACCTAAAATATATATATATTTTTTTTATGCAATAAAACTCCATCTCCAACTAATTTTAATATAGGAGACTTTTTTGGCTTGACTGTATTTAACATGTATATATTTATATTTATTTTTTATGTATAAGCTGTTTGTCTCTTAAAAAAAAAAAAAAAAAAAAAAAAAAAAAAAAAAAAAAAAAAAAAAAAAAAATTACGGCTCGAGCTAACTCAATGGAGTCCCGTTCCCGTGTGAAATCCCGAGTGCATATCTCTGCCTCAACTGTCCCGCCGCCTGTGAGCGCGGGAACGTCTGGCTCAACATGATGCCCCATACCACTCCTCAAGACGAATCGTAAGCTTTCAACCTATCCCCTTTTCTTGTGTTCAATTCTCGTAAATTCATGTAGAATCCACGCTTGATCCGGTCGTCATAAATTAGTAGAGAGAGTTAGTAGGGAGATCTATGTCAACCTGTATTTCTCGAGACATTTAATATACCTTGTGCCTTACTACCCATGTGTTATTATTGTGTGATAAACCTACCCTTTGACCTCCTAACCGATGGACGAGCCTGATGACCAAAGAAGCTGCCCGCCCCTGATAGTACACGAGTCGCCTGCTCTACCATTTTATCTGAGCTTAGCCAATTTAATAACCAGGTTCGATTCCCGGTTTAACCATATGTTAGCAATAAATAAAAAACATCGTTAAAATCTTTTTGTCTAGCTAGTTTCCTCAAAGGGGACCATAGTGCGGTGCTCCCACACAGAAGCTGCATACGAGACATGCGTCACGTAAACACCCCTATATATGAGGCGAAGTGCCGGAGTCCGCAATCCCCACTCAGCCGTTGAGAGCCTTCTCAATTTCAAGAATAGGGCCTGGGCCCTGCTAGAAACGCTCTTGACGTGCGCTAGGAACGAAGAAGATCTATCTAAAGTGACGCCTAAATACCTGGTGCTTTCAACGAAACGAATAGTGGAGCCTCCCATTCTGATGGTAGGGTTTCTGGCACGACTGAGCATACCCTTCATTAAGAGTCCCACGGTCTTATGGGGAGCGAAGTTCAGCCTGTTTCTCTTACCCCATTCAAGAATTTCACGCAGACCCTCTTCTGCTTTACTCTCCACTTCCTTTCTGCTGTCCCCTGAGACCAAAAGAAACTTATCATCTGCGTAGTCGACCGATATGCATCCTTCAGGCAAGGGTAACCTAGAGGAGTCGTCAAAAAGGATGTTCCACAGGTCAGGCCCGAGGACTGACCCTTGTGGACAGCCCATGTTAACGTCACGTATGATGAAAAAATCACCATACATCACAATAACCTTTCTGTTACGTAAATAATCACTAATAATATTGAACAGTAAAGGCGGGCAATTACGACTTTTCAACTTAGTTAAAATCATCGGCCACCACGCATGATCGAAGGCACCCGAGATGTCCAAAAATATTCCAATTACATACTTATTGGTACAAACCCTCACCCATTCAAGCGCATACTTAATGGCGTGCTCAGTGGACTTACCGGGGACGAACCCAAATTGGCGGTCGCAGGGTGGAGACAGGGTGAGACGGAGCCTATGTTTGATGATTTTTTCCAGTATTTTACCTAAGATTGGAAGTAAAGTGATGGGTCTGTAGGCTCCGATATCTGTTCTCGGCTTGTTGTTCCCCTTTGGTATAATCCGGAGCACGCCTTTCTTCCATTCTGTAGGGAATACTCCTCTACGCAAGCACGTTTCCAACACTTGATAAAGCTCCTCTTTAGCGTGGATCCAAACATTCTTCGCTATTATGCCGTTCAATCTGTCAAATCCCGATGCCTTCTTCGGACCCAAACCCTTAATTATGATTTCGACCTCTGCTCGACTTAATGGTGGTACGCCGTCCCCCTGGGCGAGGTCTCTAGGTGGAAGCCGTGACAGGTTTCTTACCTGTTGATGGTGAACACTTTCCCCATTAACTGAGTCTAGAGGAACTAACTTGCCCAGAAGTGTCTCAAGAGTGAAAATAACTCACCTGAAAATAACTGTTCCTCAATTCTGCCACGCTTCTTTTTTGCTGGGTTAGGCGACGGGTTTTTGCTATGCGGGAATATGAGACATCCACACTTCTGCAGTTGTAGTTTTTGATTTAGACCATCGATACCTACGACCGCACAGCTGTGTTTGTGCCAGTAGCGCCGCTAGCCAGTTGGCCGCGAACCGTCGTTAGATGTGGACCCCTCGCACGTTTCTTTAGCATATGCCGATGGTTTTTTCATGTTTTCAGCAATTAAATTACAATTATTATCACTTTTGATATAAAATATAATAAACATAATCGATTAGCTTTGAATATTCATATTTTTCCGATATTAAATCGCTTATTTTGAGATGTGTATTGACTACACAGCACCGTAACGCGTGTATTTTTTTTAGCACAGTAAGGGAAAGTTTAATAGCGTTATCTTATGTTCCGCCACAGGGGCACAGTTCCCTGATAATTCTGTCGAAAATAAATCCTGATTATTGTTTAGAATATTATCTAAATCGTTCGCTTCGTCCGTATGAAAGAGCTTTACAATTTTATTTGGCGTACGCAGCACCTTATCTCTTAATACTAACGTGGCCCCCATTAAACCTAACATATATATGCCTAGTAAAAAATTATAATTATTTGAAAAATTAAAAACGTGAAAGCGCATTTCGTTGTCGTTTTCACCAAAAACTTTCTCCCAGAACGGGGTAATGACGGTTCCTTTGTGGCAAGTCTTTTGATGCGCTGTTTGTACCGCAAAAGATTCATCTATGTATTTACAGTCAAAGAATCGTTTATTATATAATTCCTGAGTCACGAATGATTTCATACTGCCCGTATCTATTAATATTTTAATTCCCAGGGGTGCTTTAATAAAAGGTAGACCACAAGTTAAATTATGCAAATGGATTATGGAGTTGGAACTTCTATTTCTCCCTCTTGAAAATCCTCAGGATGTTCATTATGGAACAACTCCTGAGCCATGCGATCGTTTCCTTAATTGATGATGGGCCCTCTATCAGGGCGACGCTGAGGTGCAGTACGCATGCTAACATCCTCATTTCTATTGTAATTATTATTGCGTGTAAAATGTCGGTTGGCTATTACTATATCGGCGCGGAGCAAGATTATCACTTTTATTACCAAAGTGGGACTGACGCGGTGTGTAGGAATTATTTTGTTCGAGTACAGTTTGTGCAACGTCTTTATTAAAATTACTATTATTTTGCCAAACGCGGTTTCCCCATGGCTCTCTATTATTCACGGCCGAACGTTGCCTTCCGGACGCGAAATGATGGTCTTTAAACGATTCCGTAGCAAAGGGACGTTAGGTCGATGTTTTCTTAGTAAGTTCACCGTGTGCATCTAAGGTTCGAATTTCGTGACACAACGTTTCATAATCTTTATTTAAATTTGCACACTTAATGTGCGTTGGCAACATATTCACTATAGTATTACGAGCTGTATCTTGATAAGCGGCAAATATCACTGGTGCGTTTGTTGCACCGACTGACTCGGTTATCTTTATTTTTATCGCGAACAGTATCTTGTTGACCTCATGTATAACAGTTGAGAAATCTCGGTTTCCTCTTTGTAAATTAATTAGTTCCGTCTGCCATAGCGAAATTGTTTTATTATCGACACATTCTTTTTGTAAAATTTCAAATATCTTTTCTATTGTAAAGTCGTGGTCGTGCATTAGAATTACTTGTAGGGCTTTAACTTTTAATTTAGTAATAATTTTTTCCACATTATTAGGTGTATTGCCATTTGTAGATAAAAAAGCCTCTAGCTGACTTGATGAAGAAATAAAGCTCATCTGGAGACCCGTGGTACTCGAAGATGGAGTCTGTGCACGACGCGGATCTCCCGTTTGAGAGTGTCATTTTTAATTTTAGATTAAAAAATTATATAAAAATATATAGAACTACTTAGTACTACAAATATAACTTTCTCTTGGATGAGAAAGAAAAAATACACTCTGTCTTTGTGGATAAAGAAGGGTAAGGATCTATCGGATTATGGGATAGACGAAAAATTTGAAAAAATGTACTCACATGTAAATTATCAGCGTTTTCTTCATAGTGTCTGCAATGAGATTAACGATTGGTTGGTTCGAGACTTCTGCAACGCCGACGGGTTGAAACGATATCAGCCAGAACTTCTTAGCCAGATCTAGGTATCTGGAACGCTTGGGATTGTTCTCGAAGCCTCCTAGTTGGGCGCCAGTTAACTTTCTTGGTTTTCCTTTTTTTATTTTAACTAAATAAAATGATGAGACGATGAAGTGACAATATTTATTTATAAAACACACAATTACAAGCGAGTTAAACGTAATTTCAGATGGAGAATCTAACAACAATATTGACAAGTAGTCTTGTTAACTGAAGGTTGAAGATTGACCCCCCTGTGAGGTGTTGCGGTCCTATTTATCGGTGCTCTCGTTGATAGGGTATTGTGCAGGCGGTCACGCGCTCCCACGTCCGGGTCCATCGTCGATGATGATAGTGTTATTTGGTGGTGATAGTCTTTAGCGATTTTCTTTTACTTTTTTTGTCAAGAGGATTTCTTCTAGGAATGCAGTTGATGATTGAATAAACTATTCATGATTTCAGTGGTTTTGTTTCGTTTTCAAAAAATTGTCACAATTATGGTATTATTAATTTATTCACTTTTCAAAAAGTCCACAAAATATCTCCTTGCTTCATCTGAGTTTTTTATCTGAAAAAGCTCTCTCCTACATTTATTTTTTATAATGTTTTTTAAATTATCAAAATAAATATTATTGTATGAGATTGCCTGTGAGCATTTTTGTGTATTGATCCGTAATTGTTGATTTATAAACAATGATTTTGTTTTGTTTATTAGTTTTGAATATAATGTGATCAATGCATGGAACTCTAACATATTCAAGTAGTCGTTACATTAGTGGTGTGACTGGTTTGTGAGTGTGTTTATAATTAAATCACCCGAAAATATCAAGTTTTTAATATTGGAAAGTGATCCATGGTGGAGATTCATTATGGTGGAGAGTGATCGCATTATGTGGCACATGTCATGAACTGGCGTACCAGTCTGCGGATTTCTTTGTTCATACTGGCCAGAAAAGTGTAGTGATAATGCTTTTGTTGTTTCTGCTGCTCTCGGTTGTTTCGCGGGGTCGGAGTTGTGGTATTCTTCCAAAACTTTTGGAAGTGTATTTCGAGGGACAAAGAGGCGGTCCATCTTTTCTTCGTCTCTTTTTCAGAGTATTCCTTGGTGTATCATTTGCATTGGTCCCGGGTTTCTAGATAGCGCGTCGGTGAGCTCGTTTGCTTTTTCGACAGTGATCATCTACTATGAAGTCGTAGTTTTGCAGGACTAGGGCTCATTTTGTGAGATTCTTTGCTTCGTTTAACCATGTTAGAGCTCGGTTGACTGTAACGAGCTTAAAGTGCCTTCTTCTAGGTAAGGATGGTATTTCTTAATAGCCCATATTGCTGCCAATACTTCCTGATCGTTGCTGTGCTACCTCTCTTTGGCTGTTCATAATCGTGTGCTTGAGTATGATATCATATCTCGTGAACCACCTTCGTTTTTATGGACTGCTGCAACTCCTACTTTACTTGCATCCATCTTAAATTCCCCACTAAAATCAGGTCCCTCGAGTTTCAGTGGCCCGGCTATTGCATTTTTTATTTGCTGCATGACTTCTTCGGCTTCTCCGGTTAGATTTGTTAACGGTGCTGACATTTCGGCAAATTTTGGTATGTATTCTTTCAATCATTTGCATGCTCCCAGAAAACTGCGGAGCTTTTTCCTTGTTTGAAGTGATGGTGTGTTTTTAATAACTTCTTCGTGTGGCTTCTGGAGAGTCTTGCCAGTGAAACTGACTGTGTGTCTCAAATATTCAATTTCATTTGTGACGATGATGCATTTTTCTAGAGAGCATTTTAACCCAAACTCTGCTAAGATAAGACAAAAGTGGCGTAGGTGTTCCTTTGTGTTTTAGGAATTTAAGACGATGTCCTCCAGGTAGGCCATTGCAAATTGTCATAAAGGAATCTGGCTCATGGTTCTTTGGAAGGTCTTGGGTGCTCCCTTTAATCCGAATGGCATAACTCGGAACTGGTAATTGTCCCCATCTGGTGTGGTATCTGCTGTTTTCTCCCTCGTCTTCTGGTGCCATCGGCACTTGTCAGTATCTAATTTTAATATCCATTATTGTGAATACCTTGGCTGTGCTCAGGTCTGTAAGTGTTTTGTGGAATATTGGAGCGGGGAGGGTTCGATTATTGTTTCTTGATTCAATCGTCTGTAGTCTATGCAACAACAACCGTCGGCCTTCCATTCTCTTTTTGGCCAACATTACTACTGGGAAACTGTATAGGGATCTGCTGGCTTCTTCTATACCGTCCGCTAGCATCGCTTCCAGTTGTTTGTATAAATCCTTTTTCGTCCCGTCCAAAAGGCAATGTGGTTGAACGCAAATTGTTCTGTCGGTGTTCAAGTGGATTTTGTGCGTTGGTATTTTCGCTGTCCCTACCGAGGGGGAAAAAACCTCGATAAATTCATGCATTCGGTCCGCTTATTCTTTCTTTTCCTGTTCTGGGACTTGATCTAATAGTGGCCCATGGACATCGTCACCCTTTTGTTCCTGGCGAACAGGCACGAAGTGGGTGGATGTCCTGATTGAACTTCCGAAGTTTAAGCAGTTTCGCAAGAAGTTTATCGATGCTTCTTCTTGGGACAGCCAATCGTGTCCTAGGATGATATCCTCCCTGAGATTCTCCCCCACGAGGAAGTTCCATTCATGTGTAGTATTGTGGATGCCAAATTTTAGCGATATTGTGCCTTTTAGTTACATCACATCCTATGTGTTCGCCAACTTGAGCCATGAAATAGAGGATGGTTGTAGTTTGGCACTTTGTGCGATCCCAGATTTTCTAATAGAGTGGGAAGGAGCTGAATCTATAAGCGCCTGATAGGTTTCCCTATAATTCTTACTCTTATCCTTGGTAGGAAGGAACCTGCTGTCGCCGTGTGGTACTCTGCGGTTTAATTAGGATTCTTCCTTTTTTGCCCGGGTCGCCGCATTAGTATCGAGCCCCGGGCGGTATCTGTCCGGGTATCTGACTCTTATTTCTGTTTGCTGGGGATCGCTGAGTTTGAAGCTGGCGGTAGTACGATCGGCCATTCGGTAAACGGTGAGGTGGTGAACGGCAATTTGAAATGGGCTGAGGAAAACGGTGAGGTGGAGAGTGTTGTTGCGCTTACCGGCGATGGGATGAATCGCGTCTTGTTTGGCGTTGACCTAGGATCTTGGATCTGTCTTTAGAGTTTTCATACCTCATGGCCTGGTTCATCCACTCCTCTATCGTGGTGGCGTATATGTGTATACATGCAGGTACGAAGACTTCTTACTCTGATTTTTTGTTAGATGGAGTCGTGCAAACATTCTTTGTTTATTTGCGATAAATTCTGCCAAAGATTCTGTGTTTTCCTCTATGTTGTGATAAATCTGGTTTTGAAACCCGAGTTTCACTTCTGGTCCCTCGTACTCGCGAAGAAATTTTTTTTAACGTTCATCCATTCTGAGTGTTTATAGGTGTTTGCCCAGTTCCTCTCTTTGTCACGGAGCTAGGCCGTTGCCACCCTTTGTTTTCTTCGTATAAGTTTGCCAGTATGAAATACTCCTTGCACCGTTCCAGGAAAGGTCGTGGAAATTCTTCCAGTTTCCCAAAAAATATTGCTTCCAGGCGAGGCTTTAACAACAGCATTATTCCTTTTGAGGCGACTAAATTCTCTGAACCAAGGCATTTCTCCAGGTCTTCAATAGAATTCCTAACTGACGATGCATAAAATGCAGCCATAAAAGGAAATATATGCCAACACTTGAAAGTGAAACTTACTCACTAGATGTTTAAGGTTATCTTGGTGGTGGGCACCAAGAATAAGCTAATGCTGCCGTTTAGAAACGGGTTTAAATGCTGCCACTTGACATTGAGTAGCCAGTAAGGTTTAATTTGTGCCGTCCTGAGAGTTTTCAGTGAAATTTGCAATAGCGCAACACGCTGTCTGTGATGCATCAAAAAACAGGTGGAGTTCAAAATTGCTGTTTTTGAGGAATCTTTGTGGTACAGAAACGCCACTCTGGCAAAGTTGTACCCATTCTGACCATTTATTTATATGCTTGGGTTTTATTGGTTCATCGCAACCTATATTTGATCTCTACACTGCTTGTATAAGTATTTTTGAGCGTATTGTTAAGCATGATACTAGACCAATAGGATCAAAAATCTTCATCACAATACTAAGTAATTGTCTTTTCGTGGGGTATAGGATCATCTCGGCTGCCACTGCCCCCCGGAAACTGTAGAGAAAGTGATCACTTATGGGGTCCCATACGAGGCCTAGTATGCAATCATTTTCGTGTTTCCCGCTTCTAATAGTTATATTGCCGATTTCGCCCGTTTTTCTAAAGGTACTTCTGCAATAGCGGCAGGGTTATTTGAAGCGCAATTAATGAGCGGTAAACCCCCATTTGCGAGGATGGTGGTCACCTATGGATCACCTCCCGTAATATCTTGGTGGCTTCGTCAGATGAGTCCAAGGCGTCCAGATAATCATCCATATAGATTTTTTTCTGAATGGCTGTTGCTGCAGCGATTTATTGCACTTTTTGTGGCTCAGATTCTTGATATTGCCCCGAACATCATTGAGGTGAGCATGTCAGTGCTTGGCTCTTCATTTGGCCTTGTTCTCCACATAAATAGTTGAGATAACTGGTCCTCACTCTTTACTTTTATTTGCGATTTCCGCAAAATGTTACCCAATAGCGAAGAGAACAGATCGGGCCCTGTCGACAGTTGATCATTTAGTTCTACACCTCGACAGCGGCTTGCTGCCTCAAAAACACTTTTAGCTTTCCGGGCTTATTGGGATTTACGAAAACGAAATGCGGTAGGTACCATTTTCGATGGCTAGGAATGGCCGCCTCTTGTGTATTTAACTTGCGCGCGTATACATCTTCAATAGGAACATTTATTTTCACCTTATACGCTGCTGCTGATGTATCATTTTTTGCTAGCTTTCTCGCTAATGAGTACCTACAATCGATTTAGCGCGCACACTTTGTTGTTAGGCAAGCGCGTATTGTCTTCTTTCCACAGTAGGCCTGTTTCCCACCGGTTGGTGAAATATCAAGTGGTTTTCCAAACTCATCTGCTCGCTGTCACTCCAAGCGAATCTATCGCAAAGTTTTATTTTATTAGCTCTGAGAGCTGTTGGTCTCCACTCTCAGATGATGCTCAGCGTTATGTTTTCTACGGAATGAATGCCTCCATGCGTGATCCAGCCATGACAGCATTCTTTACTCAGTGTCTTCGCACACCTTTCTGGACACGGTAAGATGCACTTGGTCCTGTCCCAATAATATGTGTGGTTTTACTTTATGCCGACCAGCTATGGTTTAGTACTGTATTGGTCCAGGTTTTGTACTGTATTTGCGCAATAACATACTTGTCACCGTCTCCACGGACTGATAGTTCAACTCACCGGGATGTACAATCTGACAACACATTCCGTGTCGGCCCGCTTGCCCCCACTTTTTCGTCTATTTCACTACCTAGAAGGGTCACAGTTGACCCCTCGTCTAGTAGGGCATGAATTGACACATGCTCATTCGGGCCACATATGGCTACCGGGACCACTTTTTCAACTGCACAGATTCGTGTCCGTACCACGTGGTATTGGTCACAGTTTGTTCTTCACTATCACGCGAGGTTGCACTACCACGGCGCTACTGAATGAAATACCTCTTGTGCTAAGAGTGGCGTGGTTGAACAAAATAGCCGATCAAGTGATAAAGGAAAACATTCCACAGTTAGCCGCATTTCTAAAGCGGCTCACAAAGGCAGTCCCGCGGTCGAGCTTAGTTGACAATGCCCGGGCTTCAATGCGAACACGACGGGAACAATATATGCGCAAAATTCTCGAATTGATACGGAGAGCGAAAAGTGTGCTCAGTGTTCAAATTCGCAAAAAAAATCGTTTGTCCGCTGTTTTGGGGGATAAACGTCCCCGGACGATGGGAAAAAAGTTAAAAGTGCCTAACTTTGCGATAAATGCCTAGACGCAAGACATCATACGAGATCGTGCAAATATCGTGTGTGGTGTGGAGTGGGTTTATGTCAAGGTGGTAAGGTGGGGCACTTGCCCCCCCCTGGATTGATTGTAATGTTCAAATAATTTTGACACAACGGAGAGTCGATTTTGTGAAGCCAACAGTGCACAATTTAACTTAGCGTTGCCAAATCCTTCGAAATTGTGCAAACTGAATCGTCAACGGTTTACGGATATAATGTCTACTATTAATGAGGTATACCGCATTGATAATTTTGAAACTGAAGCCTTTAGTTGGTTTGATTTTAGGAAAACACGAGAGTACAAATGAAGCCAAGATTTCATCTAAATAACTTTTACAAAGTTTTATCGAGTGTCAGGTATGCCTTACTAGTTTTGCTAACATTAACAGCAACAACATGTACGGTGAAGCGATTATTCAGCACATAACGTCGTGTAAAGACATGCCTTATATCTACAATTTCAGATGAACGCATAAATAAACCAGATGAACCTCTGTCTGGATTGTGCATGTTAAGCATACACAGAGACAAAGTGAACTGCAACACAAAAGACCTTGTTAGCAAAATTGTAGATATGTTTGGTAGCAATAAGAGACGACTCCAGTTCTTGTTTAAAGAATAAATTTTATTTTAAATTAATGTTGCAATATTTTTTGTTATATTCATATATTGTGTTAATAAAAAAATTGTTGCCACAGTATGCCCTTCATTATTACAATGTCCTGCCCGTTCGCTCACCATACCAATAAGCTACAGTAAATTAAAACTACATTAAAACATTACTAAAAATTTTTTGCCCCCCCCTACAAAAATTTCTGCGGGCGCCCATGGAGCAATGTAATTATAAAAGAATCATTAGAGACTATTCTTCCGATAGACAACCACCATCCCCCACTAGCAATACTTATCCATTGTACTAATGAAGGCAATCAAAAATTTCAACTCCTACGTTTAACTTTAAAAATGCGAACTATCGGGACATAAATGATCGTCTCCACAAGGAAGATTGGTCATTTCTTAGAGAAAGCGATATTAATCAAATTATTGAATCATTTTATTATTTGCTGGATAAAATTATTTCAGATCTCATCCCACTCATTCATTTTAAAGAATCGAAATATCCGAAATGGTTAAATAAAGAACTTGTTCAATTAACTGCCCTTGAAACGTTTTACATAAGAAATATGAAGGTCTTTACAAATTATACTGAACTTAAAAACGTTAGAAAATATTGTAAAATCTTATCAAAAATATGCTACAATTCTTTTATTAACAATGTTGAAACTTCAATAAATGATAATGCAAAGGAATGGAACAATGCAAAATCAATGAAAAATAACAACTTTGGTTTACCCGCCAACTTGGAATATGCAGGTAAAAAGGCCAAAGACACTCAAAGTATCGCTGACCCTTTTGCTGATTTTTTTAAAAACTTTTATTAATTTTTTTTTTAAATTAATTTTAACTTTTATTAAAAGACACCAGTTTCTGCTTGTACAGTATCAAATTTTACTACTGATCATAATCTTAATTTATCTTTTATCCACATAGAATATAATGATATATTGACTGAACTAAAATAACTAGATGAAAGCAAAAGTGGTGGACCAGATGAAATACCTCCTGTATTTTTGAATAATTGTGCTACCAATCTGGCGTATCCTTTATGTTTGCTGTTTAATCAGTATTTACGAACAGGATGTTTTTCTACTAAATGGAAATTCAGCTTCCTTACGCCTATTTTTAAAAAAGGTGATTAATTACAGATCGGTTTGCCTTTTATCAACAATTTACAGCGCCCTTGAGGTGTTTTTGCACAAAAACGGCGCTATACAAGTCATCCAAGTATTATTATTATTATTATTATTATTATTATTAATTCCTAGAGTAATTGAAAAAATTCTTATTAAAAAATATATTTGAAGTATATTAAGGGGGTAGCGGGGCCGTGCATAGATCGGTGTACGCGCGAGAGGAACGCCCTTTGTTAACGAGATGCATTTATGTGCAGCTTCGTGTGATTTTACGTAACTTTCACGGTCATTTTTTAAATTATTTATTCAATAGTACTCTTTACGCAGCTTCATCTCATGAAAACTGGTTTTCAATAGCATTTTTAATGTTTTTATACACTTGAACAATATAAATCAGTGGGTCCACAGCCCGATATTGATGTGTGGTGAACTCATTATAACTACTAAATAACTAATGTTTACATATTTCTATCTTACTTTACAACACAACCGCGAGTCCAGCCTTTCAATCTGTTTATTTTTATTTTGCAAATCTAACATTAAATGAAATGTGAACGAAGAGATATTTTGTGTTTTTAAATATCGATCCAGCAGAATTACCACATAGCATGTATTTACCCAAGGCGACATATTTTTTCACGGAGACGTAATATTTCATTGTTGTTTCGAAACTTTCTATGGGATTAAATAATGATTAAGCAAATATCTGACTCTGAATATAAAAATAAATTAGAACACGAACACAACACTACGTTCACAAAAAATAAAAACATGCCTGTTTCAACATATAACGATAAATACAGACGGCGAACCCTAGAAAATAACGTGCTCAAAATGTTCAACATGTTGCCAAATAACATGAAAAATTGTCCCCAAAATTCACAAATAAATTCAGATATATGCTGAAAATATGGCTCATAAGTAGAAATATTTTATACTTTTCATCAAAAGCAATTAATAGTTGTTATTTATTAGCATGTAGATTTAGTGTTATTTTAGACTGTATGCCAATAATAATATTTTGAATATCTTATAAGTAGCAACAATATTATGTATATTTATAATAAAAAATAATATTATGGATACACAATAATATTGTAATTGAACATCTACCTCCGTTGACAAACTGGTTAGTTGTAATTTAACAGGAAAAAACTTTATAGAACAATAACTGTGGGAAGATTACTGGTTTAAAATGCAACTCTTACGAATATTTTTATAAAATTTACATACACTCTTATGAAACAGTCGGCAAAACACTCAAATTATCGTTAGGGAACAACTCTGTATAAAAAAGTTGTATGAAACTTTTTCTACAAACAAATATGTTGTCTATTATTTTATAGTTGCATACTTTATGTCAGAATTCGTCCATTTGAAGATATATCTAATGCATTGGTAATGAAAAATATGCCATCATATTAACGTATGTACACAAGGGATCACATCTGCAAAAACCAATCCTCAAGCATCAAGTTCCTTAAGATTCCGACAGCCTTTAATCTTTTCCAATATAATCCACTTGTCAAATTAAACTCCCCGTGTGCACATACGTTCCCATGACTATTATTATATTGTCTCATTTTCATGTTAAAATGTTCGTTTTTACCAAAATGAGATAGATGTGTCTCCTAGCCTTAGTTGCCCTAAATTCTTCCCCATTTCTATACACTACAAAGGAAAGTCATGAATTCGGATATGCACTCAGCATAGAAGACGCATTGACCAAAATGGTAATGTTTTCTTTAAATGTTGATGCTGAAAGAAAAACTACATTTCGACTTGTAATTGGTATACCCCTACCCATAAAGGGATCCCAAAAGTTATTATTCTAGAACTCTAGATGAAGATACTTTCAAAAGCAAAAAAGGCTAACATTATTGTATGATTTAAAATCAATCGATGTGTAAGTTCTGTAATTCAACTGTCGCTGACCGTATTTCAAAGACAATTGTCATTTGAAGAGATGTGGCGATATGCTAATTTTAAACATAAAGGGAAATAGGGAAACGGAGTAAGTTGTAGACATTTCAAATAAAATTAATTTTAAATTCGTTTATATACGTGTAAAATATTAAATTAAAATGGAGTTCTACAAATGTATCTAGAAAACAATAGATGAATCAAATAAAATTATTTTTCATTGTGATATAACTATTTATTTATAATGCCTCCGCCGTCACCATTTCCCCACAGGAGTAGGCAGAGAAGAGTTAAACATTACACAACACTGTCATTGTCACAGATCATACCTTTTTTATAAAATGAAATAAAACAATGACTTTGTTCAAGATCTTGATATATTTTTTTACATGTTGACAAACTGATTGCAATTTATATACTAGAGGGAGAAAAAATATAAAATAGCATAAAAGATATACGAGATAGAAATAGATAACACGTAAATTATAACAATGGATTAAGATTATTACACTTTTGTAAATATACAGAATATTATCATTAATCCCGCTAAAAATATTCACACTCGTACATATATTATAGTACGTGCTTCTCTGAGAAAAACTACAGATTGATTTAGCATCTAGCATTATATTAATAATAACATTTATTTCAGCTTAATAATCAAATATATCAACAAAAGAGCCGTGTTTTCAGCATAGATAGGCATTGTACTAATTTGAAATTCACATTCCTTAACATTACCTGGTAACAATTCCATGGTTGTGCTTTGACCGTCCAACTAGGAAGATTTTCCTGTTTTAGGACAGTTACATTTAGATATATTATAGCAAAGATAAATTTAAAAAAGAACTGTGATAACAAATACGACAGTTTGAAATCGTTATATTCAGTATAATACAGAATTAAGATATAACAATAAGCCAACAACAAAACAGTCGCTATAACCATCGGAACGTCCTGTGAGAAGGAAACCAGAATTTAAAAAAAGGTTTGATTCATTCGAACGCCTGGCAAATGTGAAACATCGATTGTGATTTTTATAATATATTTTAATAATTATTTTGTTTTTTTTTTTAAATAAACCCCAAAAGTATACTACACATTCATTATTCATTATCATTGGCAATTTTAGTGAAAGAAGGAAAGAGCCGACGAGTGACTAAGCTGGCCGAACGAAGAGTCATTCCATGGGAGATCGTCGTCCAGTTTTGCTATGCTAAAGTCAGTTTTACCCCCCGATGAGCGCGAAAAGATGTTTCACATAAAAATTGAATGTTATTGTAGCAGATCAAAATAGATTCGTATCTCTATCATCAAAGCGTACATGAAAAATCACAACAGTAGAGAAGTTTCACCATTAATAGATCCTCGGATGTAGGATGGTTCATATTAACCTCGCTCAAAAGAACGTTAATTTATTTAAGGGTACCAATCTTGAATAATGAGTAAAGCCATAGCAGTCCAGATGAAGAACGGCTGTGGTAATGCTAAATGGCTGCGCTCATAATTAAGTGATCAGAATACTTTTCCGTATCACAAAGTTTTACGAATTAATAATAATTAATATTTTCTCATCACGTTCGTTTCAAAAGAAATTTTCTTTAAAATTAAAATTTGAATAAGATATAAGTTTTTGAAATGTTCCAACATATAAGTATGAACTTTTTTTGTTTGGCGTTGCAAAGTAATACCACGTTTAAGTTTACCATGATAATAATAAAAGAAAAATGATTACTTGGTGAACTTTCAATAGTTTTGATCAAACAGTGTCCGTTTGGACAAGATTTGATTTAGCACGTAACCTGCCTAAACGTCACCAATCGCTATCATCCAGCCAATGATGTACCTCGAACGAACACAAAAGTATTAGTAATGGATCTCGTAATGGTAAATTACTCCATTAAGAAATTGATCGTGTTAGGATTTTGTAACAAGTACATACGATACAAAAAGCAGTCAACCCCTAAGACTTGTTTAATCCCAAAAGTTTTGACACCTTTTGCATTAGGAAAAAAACTTGACTGAAAAGCGTTCCCAAAGCGCAAAACACAGTCAAACAAAACAACTTTAGAGTAGGTACGTGAATCGCAGGCAGCAGTTTGAAGATAATTCGTCATGGTTGCTAAGAAACACACATTAGACAGATCAATTAATTCAAATCTCCACAGAAGCAAAGTGTTCCTCAGGAGAATCTTGAAGGACAATCTATATACTATTATAATGTGCAAAGCAGGTGCTAGACCGTCTGTGGGAGGATGGATTTAGTACAATAAGTCATCCTGCTGATAACAATCAAACGATAGATAGTCGTGGCAAGTCCACACAACATGAATATTCAGTCAGATTATTATTTTTTTTTTTTTGTATTAGGCAATTCACCCTTCAAAGAGTGCTATGTGCCCAGATTATTTTAATATTTGCAAAACAAACAAGATTATTTTGTGCACACACCAAAATCGCCGCTCTAAACATATCACACTTGCGAAACCTTCGACCTAAGTATTGCGTAAGACAAAAGAGAATAGTTGTCGTAGATTACATTCCTGGGAGAGACATAAATATTTTTTATACAATCTCCTTAACCAATGTGATGTTAACAATAAGTTTGTGGTACTATATGTGGTAAATAGAGGTCAAAAGACTAATTAATAAATTTTCTACCCCTCCCACGGATCGAAACCACCCCCCTTTTTCAAAATTAAACACCAGCATGATTATATTTAAAACATGGTTCTTTGCAGAATGGTACATCACAGAGTTGACAAATACGAGTATAACTTGTCCCTTTTCAACCCTGATGTGTTCGGTACACCAAATGCACCGTAAGCGCCGTTTCTTTATTACGGGTGGTGGTGGTGGTCGTCGTATCGTATCGCCAACAGGACATACCCGTTGCTGGACAGCGTACATTT
The DNA here is from genome assembly GCA_026573805.1 of Hesperophylax magnus. Lineage (NCBI taxonomy): Eukaryota > Metazoa > Arthropoda > Insecta > Trichoptera > Limnephilidae > Hesperophylax > Hesperophylax magnus. Next base: position 61,583 of record JAIUSX010000222.1, on the reverse strand, counting down.
CCACCTTCACGCCCGTTCCCATCTGACTCCGCGGCCACGTCTACTCCGTGATGGTCCCCCCCCGTGACACCTCTAGTGGCGCAAGGAACTGGAACTCTGAACATAAAGGTAGAAGATACACAAAAAATTACTGAAGTCTTATTTTGTAAATATTTTATGCAAAATAAGAACAAATAATTTTTGTTTTAAAAAATAAAAGTTAAGGTACATTCGGCGCGGTTACCGCTCGCCTGGCAAGTCCCTCCGCCACTGACGTCTGTCATCATTTCGGAAAACAACAATTTAATAAAATGCACGCACGTAACTCAGCATATTATGTATTGTCGTAAATATAATATGTATATTACAAGACCCATTTCACTTCTTTCTTTCCTCAAAAAGACCCTCCACGGAGCAACTCCAAATATGAGCTAGTATAAAAACAAAATGGAAAACGAAAATTGCTGTAATATTTTTTGATAGGTCTGATGCTGCAAAATGTTCGTTTTTGCACACAGGCGGTGGCATCTCTCGATGCACCTTCGCGTTCAGGACCAGTTTGACAGGTTAACTTCCACGCTTTGGTTATTTTTTAAAACAGAAACAAATAATCTTATACGGAGACACTATTCCCGTGGACGCATGAAGTAATAAAGGGGTGAAAAATTAATTCGTGAACTTTGGGGTCAGGTTTGATTTTTGTATTTATTACAATTTTCGTGGTCTCCATAATCGAACCAACTATGAAATCACCATACATATGCAAAATTTGCGCTAAGGGCCATCGAAAATAACAAGAACCCTCATACTCTATTATTATTGTATAGAGGGAAAAATTTATAGGAAATTGTTCAAGCAGATATAAATAATAAACAATTAGTTTTTTGTTTAAATGAAATTTTAATTAAAAAAGGTTACAATAAGTATTTGGCTTACACGTTAAAATAATTAAAACATCACTACAAATAATAACTATACAAATGATAAATATGATAAATGCATACACAGTAGGTACACAAGACAATAAAAATTTCAATACTAGAACCAACTATCAACTACAATCTAACCAAGTATGATTAGGTATATTTCTACAATGAAGAACATTCTGACTTTAATTACTACTTTTTTAGATATAGTTAAAATTAAACCAAGAGTAGGTAGGGATACTATTAATGTTTAATAATCTTTCAAATGTTTTATATTATTTCTGTAACAGTTTTATAAAATACATTATTTTTATTACCTTAAAGTTACATAAAATACGTTATTTACAAAACATGTACCCGGTTTAGTTTAGTAATTAGCTTAAAGAACTATCTGTTTATGTATGGCAAGCAATTGTATTTGATTCTATTGATTGTGCAAAGTCTTCCTCGGGCATCTCCTCTTCTCTTCTACGTCTAGTCTTTCGTTCTTCTTCTACAGTTAATTTCCTGATCAAATATTTTCGTTATTTCTCTTTATTTGTTCATCCGCTCTTCATACCCAAACCACCAAACAGTTCCATGCCTAACTGCCATACACCAGAGTTTTATTTTTAACTAGATACAATAACTTAATAATTTGAAAACATTATTTCACAGTGGTCTCACTGAGTGCTTTTCCCGTTCTGAGGCCCCATTTTTACATTTTAATAATATTCAAATAAAAATTATATAAAATAATAAATTTAAATTAAATAAAATACAGTAATAAAGATTGCAATGAAAAACAATCGTCTAGTATTATTTTATGTGATTGTAGAAACTTGTTTAAACTTGTTTTTTTTTTAAGTATTATTTTTATGGTGGTTTTCTTTGCAATTTCCATATGACTGACGGCTAAGTTTGTTACTCCTCCCCAATTATGATTTATTATTGATTGATAAAAAAGCACAAAAAATATTGTTTTAATTTATCTATATTTAAAGTTTACGAAAAAGTGTATTGTTTTTAGGAGTTTATTTGTAATTTTTTTGATTAGACGTGTCCATTTGAGATTATGGTCGATTATGATTCCTATATATTTTATTACGTCTTTTTTTCTAGATTAGGTCAATATAGATTCTATTATTTTTTGCCTGTTCCTTGCTATTAATTACTTGATATCAGCACTCTATTTCGGACTGCTTACTTCACTTTAAAAATATTGTCATTGCCAATCGTGTTTAGTTCTCCATTGGAGTATCCTGCATTTATTTAAATATCTCTAGAAGCCTTTCACGTCATTTAATAATTTTAAATATGCTTCTTCGGAACACTCGTCACAAGAATATAATCTTTCATTAAAAACCGGAATCCTAGAGGTATTTAATATTTACTCTGAGTTTCCGCATTGATGCGACGAATCAGATACCTTACCTCCGGATTTGTTTTCCTTCTCAATTTTATTACTAGGTCTAGATATTACTGATTTAACGCGAGATTTTTTCTCATCCGTTGTCTACTTCAATGTACTGTCTGTCACGTCATCTATCAATTTTGAATATGCTTCTTCGGAACACTCGTTACATATTCTTTTATTACAAACCGGAATCCTAGAGGTATTTAATATTTTCCCTGAGTTTCCGTATTGACGCAACGAATCAATTTCTTTTCCTCCGAATTCGATTTCCTTCTCAATTTCAGTACTAGGTATAGATATTTTTGATTTAACGCGGGAAGAAGAATTTAATTTGCTAAGCCAAAGCTTCATAGTATCTTTATCCCCAAAAACAAAAATGAAACTCAGAATTAAGCCTAGAAGTGAAAGATTTATGCAAAATAGATAGGCCATGAATAAATCATTTGAAAATAGCCCGAAAATCCATGTAAGTCCGAATTGGTAGAAAAGGAAAGTGAACGCTTTGACGTCCTTAACGAATATTCTCTTATTTGAAATAGATTTAAACATAGAATAAAGAATTCTGATCAAAAGCACAGTATTAAAAATAAGAAATATGAAGATAGGTAAAACAACCGCTAGCCAAAAACCGTATCCACTCGGATAGCAAAAGTAATTACTTAAATTGTTTGTATAGCTGTCAGAATCAAAACCCAGAAGAGGAATCATCGGTATCAAGGGAAACAGCCACCCAAAAGCTAGAGCAAGGTACAGTATGGAGTTGTCAGAATATGTAAGGGATTTAAGTACGTTTACAATCTTTTGATATAAATAAAAGGCTATCACAAACATCCAAGAAAAGGTTGAAAGAACCGAGTAATGTAAAATAATTCCGGAGACAAAGCATGTGTTTTTGCCTGAGTTTTTGTCATTTAAGTCTAGTATGGAAACAAACAAGAAATTGAACAGCATGATTCCTGTTGAGGCGACTAAATTCATCCTAAGCTTGTTAACCAAGCCATTTCTCCAGGTCTTCAATACAATTCCTGTGAGGACAACAGTAAACAGACTTAAGATGGATAAAATGCAGCCAAAAATGGAAATATATGTTAACACTCGATAGTGAAACTTACTCACTAGATGTTTTGGGTTATCTTGGTTGTGGGCACCATGAATGGTTATAAGCTGAGCGAAATGCGTGAGATGATAACACCTGCAGGTTTCCCAGCCTTCGAGGTTGGTTTCTCCCAGAAACTCGCAGCCTTCAGTAGACCACTGGCCTGTGGGTCCCAAACCAAAATCCCAGAAAACGCATTCCTTGTTTTCCCGTTCGTTTCCTATCTTACTCACGTTAGTCTTAAAATGTAAGTCTATGTGTTCATTTTTACCGAGCTTAGAAATATTTTCCATTTGTATGCTGATGATTTTCCCGTCTACTTTTTTCAGATCGTCGCCAACTTGTTGTTTCGTGTTTGAAAATGCTTTGTCGTTCCGATAAACTATAAAAGAGAGCTTCACACCGCCAGACGGTTGGTTGCTTAGAATTGAAGACACATTAACCAAAATTATACCCTCTTCAGAATAATCCGTAGGTGAATCTGAAAAAAAAGAACATTTTTTTAAATATAATCGATACGTGGCTCAACATCTTTTGCCCCTCCGCCAATAAGTGTGTAAATTTTAATTTCGCAATGCATGGCTACCTCACAAGAAAGTGTGGAGATTTAAACTTCCAAAAACAAATTTGTTGGGAACACAGCATAATCTCTATTTTACAGGATTTAAGATTTTTAATTAATACCGATAGATGTTGAAGAAGCTTAAAGCCTTGCTGCTTTTCGTGGGTTATGCCATTATATTTATAGCCAATTCCACGGAATACTATCATCCTACCAGAAGGCTAGATAAAATAGGAATATGAATTCCAAGTTCTCCCAACGTGGTTTCTCAAGAAATAGTACAAAATGTTGCCCTATTCATGGTTCAATAGGTTCCTCAGTGTCTTTTGTTGCAGTGGTTATAATAAATAAAAATCCTCTCCATGATTTCGAAATTTTGGGTTACTATCGATCTTCATCAAATTTGCCTTTTGCAGCAAAAATACTATAAACATTACTTCTTCTCAAATAATCTTAGACTTGACATCAGATAAAACCCTTGTTATAAGCAGGTAAGTTAGTATTCATTTCTCTTTCAGATATGAGAGCCGCATTTGACACAATTTATCACAACTTTTTCAAAGAGACTAGAAGTTTGTTTTACATTTTACCATCAAAATGGATATAACAAAGTTTAAATATACCAAAAAATAGATAAGGGTAAGGGAAATAAGAATAAGGAAGATTCACGAAGCTTTAGTAATGTTTTTTTTTTAAATTTATACCTTCTAAATTTAAGGGCGACTGTTATTTCAAAAGATTTTTTTTAATGATTATTCAAATATAATTAGATCATTTCTTTTATTACGTGGAAGGATATTATGTAATTTAATTTCCAAGTAGGGTTTGGGTAAGTAAGTAAGGTTCAGGTAGGAAGGTTCAGGTCTCATTTCATTGATAAAAATGATTTCAAAAGACTATCGAAATCACGAAATTTATCATAATTTATATTTTCTAAATGACTGATTATTTACTTAGAACGTGTGAACAGAAAAAAATGCATTAATTACAACAACAACAAAAATCGTACTAACCTGAAGTCAAGAAATCAAATGAGGATCCCAAGTTTTCATCCGGATCAGAAGAAATTTTTATTCCAACTATAGATTTTTGTTTGGAATTATCTACAAAGGCAATAGCAATATTCACGTCTGGTTTCTGGATTGTTATTATTTGACTCTGATTCATTGGCACAATCACTTTACTAACAAAGGTTTCGAAATTTTTTAGGATTTCCGAAGGAATTGTATAATTTAGTCCTAATTTAAGAATACCGTCCACCATGGTTGCAGCATTCTTGAGACTAGTTGTACTAACAGGAAGGTCCATCATAGCATCCATAGTCTGCATCACATATTGGATCTGCTCAGCTGGATCCTGTGGAATAAAAACTACTCATCAAATCTATGTTAAGAGAAAATAATGCATTTGTTTGACGTGCCAACTAAATTATCCTCATCAATAAATTAACCGTCACTAATTTATTATTGTGTTACAGAACATAAAAATAAGATGTTAATGTTTTTATTAATATATTATGCGGTCAACATTACAGTTTTTTATTAATTCAGAACACATGCTTTGGGAGATAACTGGAAAGTTTTTTTTATTTCGTTATAATATTACTCAATAATAATTGTGAAATATTATAGTCGCCAAAATAATTTTCGTGATTTCTTTTTAGGTAACTTTTTACGTGCAAGAAGACACACTTCACCACAATCTACACATCTGCCCTGATGATGAACGCTGTAACGCTGCACTGTGTTTCGTTTCATACAGCTAGACGGAAAAAACTCACTTTGGAATTCTTGAAAAATGACGTCATGGGGGTATTAACAGGTAGTTGGTGTGACAAATGCTTTTGTAATTGGGGTAATTAATGCACGGGTTGACTCATACCAGAGCCCCAAAGTTAGGTAAATTAATTAATGAATTATCAGTTGCTTTTATTCGCATCTTGTCGCGCGAGTTGTAAGGTTGTTTATGTGTTTAAAGTATTTTGATTTGTTTTTATAAGCAATAATTATTAGCCTGAAATACTCATCCACATTGAAAAATCTCCCGATAAAAGATCGAAATTGCCTTCTGAATCTCAAATCATAAAATTATGTACTCATTTAAAATGCAACTCTTACGTGTACCTACTCTTATAAAATAATATGTCTTTGTAAAGATCTATTTACAAATTCAATTTAACGGTTAAAACAGACAGCAAAAAACTCATCAAACGAACCTAAGTTGGTAGAAACTATCGTTACGGAACAACTCTGTGTAGTAAAAATATTATTAATTTTTTCTAAAAACAAATATGTTGACTATTATTTTGTGTTGCATACTTTGTTTATTTCATTTGTAACTGGAAATGCCGAGTTGGTTCGTTTTGTATTGGCCATTAAATGATTTTAATGTTTTTTTGTCGTAACTCCACACAGGGGGCTCTTAAGAAAATAATTTACCTCAGAGCCTTTGTCACCTTGAAGAGACCCATGTTGTAAAAGGGAGGAAATACAGAGGCCAGCGAATCATTCCACAGCCGACTCTAATGAATAATTCCCACTGTAATGGTCCGAACCTTATTCTTTATTCTGTGCTCCTAACAAATAACAACATCACTTCATAATAGGACAGAAGCAACAAGCGTTATTACCAGCTTGTCACTTTTGTATCACTCAGATTAATTTGCCATCTCGACTTGAGCACGAAAACTTTTATAATTTATTACACATGCATAGTAATATGATGATGTCTGACAATTTAAACAACAGGATCTAGAGAAGTTAAAATAAGATCATAAAACATAGAACAAAAGAGTTCAAAGTAAAACTGTAAAAATTCAAACTGTTAAAAATGGTAAATAAAAAATTCTTACGCTTCTATTTGCATTTTTACTGGAGATTGTTTTGATAAAAGACATACTGTTTTCAGTTTTAATCTTGTCGGTGAAATTGCGAAGCCTAAATAACGGTATATTTTTGGTGGGGGATGTAAAACATCAAATAACTGGGTCAAAACTTCCTTATAATTCTGGTGAAAGTATTGACTTACAAGAAGACTTTTCTCCTGTAACAGAGAGCATACAATCTGAGACTAGAACAAAAAAAACAAGAAAGATTTTAATTCTCCTAAATTGGTTACAGCTTTAGTCTCATGTTAGTTAAGCATAAGAGACTCTTTGTCTATTATTAAAGCCACTATCAATGCTCTGGATCTTGATTTTGAGGATTTGTATCTTCTATCCAACCAACTCGCACAGAAAAACGAAAAAAACGCGCGTAAAACTGTTGCCTTCTCTGGATACTCGGAAATGCAATAAAGAACGTCTTCCTATAATGATATCAATTGGTATACCTATTTATATTTTCACACAATTCCACAGGCAACAGGCAAAGGCAAGTGCAGATTCTGTGTTATCATCACACAACACAGCTTCGAACAAAGGTCATATCAATGGAGCCTGTGTTTTACTAGATCAAAATGTAAATAGGGAATTGCTTATTTTTGGTAGTCGCTATCATTTTGACGCACTGTTGTTGAAATGCGTGGAGCCTGCTTTGCCTCAACACCAAGGACTATCACATCAAAACCGTGCTTTCAACAATTCCTCCATTTCTCGAAAAATAAATTTCCTCACTCGTTCGAATGAGGATTGGACATTGTTCCGTTCCTTTTAACTTTAAAAAATATCATGTGCTTGACTCCTCAAATTTCACTTTCTGTTGTTTAGAAGTGAGAACTTTAGTTCAGATATTTTTTGGTTGTCCCTCTCTAAACAAATATCCTCTCTTCTAATCTAAAATTTCCTCATCTCCAGTCTATTGACTATCATATCAAATCATAATTAAAATCTACGTCTGAATTCGACTCCAATTTTCCATATAACTTTGAAATTTGCCAAGGTTAACAAAATGAATATACTAAATCACCTTCCCTCTCTCCATAATTTGAAATGATAGCCTACAACACTCTTGAAGGTTGAAAGCTAAAAACATTTTTAAAAAAGAAGGAAAAATTATTTGTTCTTGTGGATACACATCCAGGAGTATGTAGTGTTGTTTATGTTTGTATTCCACTGATATTATTTATTGAATTTTGCTTATAGAAGCTTCTATAAGCAAAATTCAATAAAAACATAAACAACACTATGTAAAGATAACATACAAATCTCGTACATAACCCACAATTACCAATATGTATATTTAATATAAAACACTTACAATTTTTTCTAGTTTTGTAGCAGGGTCTTCGGTGGGCAGCTCATCTCTCGACAAAAGGGAAAAATGTGACAGCACATTACATCTGCAGAAAGCCAATCCTCCAACATCGAGTTCCTTGAGATGTCGACATCCTTTAGTCTTCCAATAAAATTCACTTGTTGTCAAATTAAACTCCCCGTGTGCACATACGTTCCCTTGGCTATTATTATTTAGTTTCATTTTAATGTCAATATGTTCGTTTTCACCAAAATGAGATGTGTCTCCTAGCTTTACGCTGATAATTTGATTAGTTGACTTAAATGCTTCCTCATTTCTATACACCACAAAGGAAAGTCGAGAATTCGGATGTGCCCTCAGCATAGAAGACACATTGACCAAAATACTGATGTTTTCGAAATCTTCAAATTTTGATTCTGAAAGAAAAAGTTTAGGAATTATTACATTTCGACGTGTAATTGGTTAACCCCTATCGATAAAGGAATTTCAAATGTTATTACTCTAGAACTGTAGATGATGATACTTTCAAAAGCAAAAAGAGTAACATTATTGTATGATTTAAAATTAATCGGTGTCTAAATAGTCGACTGATATAAATAAAATTATAAATACAAATCGCACACTTGACGACATCTGGTGATGTTCCCGGAGCTTCACCAAATCCATATTCAGATATTGGTTCGGGTCCGAGACACAACATCACAAAAGCTCTCCACGAACAATTAAGCGTTTTTAGCACCATTGCAAACTCTTCATTGCAATAATAATATCTAATAATTAAGAAATTTAAAAATACTAACCCGCGGTTAAAACATCCACTGAAGAAAGGGGAGAACCAACTCCCGCCGATTTGACTCTGATTCCTATGACGGGAGTATCAGAATTATAATTGTCTATGATCACGATAGCCATATTGGGTAGTACAATTTTCATTTGGTTTTTATTTGTCTGTAGTTTCACTCGGCTGGCTAAGGTTTCCAAGCTTTGGAAGATCATATAGTTTATCCTAGGAGGAATCGTAATATTGCTGTCCATTTCTTGGTTGCTGACCATCTTAATGACACTTTCGAAATTCGTAGTGTTCACAGTGGTATATTCGAGCAAATGTTCAAGAGTTTGGGTCAGAAAATTTAGCCGCACTTCCGAGGTCTGTCAGAAAGGATTTGTAAAGTATTTATTTATTAATATCTCTTAGAAACCTAATACCATCTTCTTCCCCTTGTCGATATTGGGTCGGAGACCCATCGCCTCGATAAGGCACCTTCAAATATCCGTACTTGATCACCATCATCCACGCCACGGCCATTCAGTTTGTCTTCTGGTATTCCAATAGGAGTCCAAGCCACTTTATTAGCGACATTTCTAGGTAGCTTTTAGGAAAATACTTACTTGGGGAAGGTTATTCCAATCCATTAATAAAAAATCAACTTATAAAAAATAAAGTTTTCTTACTATAATAACCACATATATTTTTATTAATAGATGAATTTAAAAATGCTTATTTTTTGGTTTGAGTGAGGATTGAACCTTCCTCCCCAGCTATTAACGTTAAAATGTCTTTTAAAACTTAAAAATATATATATATATTTATTTATTTTATTTATTACACGCTCTAATGGGCTTTTACACACTACAAAGTTTAATAGTTGAGTATTACAGTTATTATAAAATCTACAAAATTAAAACAATAAAGGAAACACAATACAACGAAAAAAGAAAAAATATTAAATGTTACAACAAAAGCATATAATAAAATAAGATACATCAGTAAAAATGATAAGAAGTTTGACATAAATAGATATTCAAAATAAAAAATAAATAAATATATATTGCGGAAATTATAGATGTCTATTTGTGTCTCGATATATAAAAGAATTGAAAAAAACAATATTTATGTTGTTATTTATCAGATTATTCAACCTCTCAACTTTTTCAAGACTTTCAAGTCCCACTTCTATATATATTTATAAATATTATTATTTTTTTATCTATGCACGTATATATTGTGTTATAATTTTTAACTTTTAATTTAATTTTTAATAAACTTCTCTATGTTCCCGCCTTTACACACGAGTAATTTAACTCTCGTAAAGGTTATATATCGTATACATATATGTGTTTTACAGTTTTTTAATCAATGTTGCAGGCTTAATTACTCATGATTATGTTACATATGTATGTATACAAAAACTAATAAAAAAAAAAATTTAAAAAAAATTGAACATTTTTATGATGAAATATATCTCCCAGATCAGAATATTTATTTCCGAGACTGCGAAGTCTTGGAATCGTGGAATTTTGATAAGACAGTGTCCTGGTATTGTAAAAATAAAAAGGTAGTAAATTTCGGCAAGATCTTTTGGGTATGTGGATGCTGATTAATTGGAGTAACTCAGGACAGTCAATTTTGTAATGAAGTATTTTATGTAATACTATTAAATCTGTGTTTATTCTTCTTTCAGAAAGTTTTAATAGTGACAATTTATCTAGTAAGTAGTTATAATCAATGTTTTCTACAGGAATATGCAATTTTTAGTTTGTATACTTCAGTAAGTTATGTTGAATCTTTTCAATGTTATCGGAATGAAGTCTTTTGAAACTCTCAAAACAAATCCAAGAGTCTTAAGAGCCTTATTGATAATGTTATTGATATAATATGCCGAGTGCCGAGATTTCCTAAATATATATAACTCTGTAAATTTTTATAACGTATCCAATTTCGGAGAAATGAGTGTGTGGGTGCGTGAGTGTGTGCGTGCGTGAGAGGGTGGGTGCGTGAGTGTGTGGGTGCGTGAGTGTGTGGGTGCGTGAGAGGGTGGGTGCGTGAGTGTGTGGGTGCGTGAGTGTGTGAGTGCGTGAGTGCCAAAAAAAATTGATGGAATGCATTTTAATGGACAGCGAGTCTATCTGCCGAGTTTCGGCTAGATCAAATGTTAAAAATAGCAGGAAGAAGATTATCTACATATCATTATTATAATTTTTTAAATAGTTAATTCGGATTCGGACTGTCGAGGACTTCTGAGTCTATTCTAAAAGTACCAACTCGCCACTCTAGGTATAATTACCTATTTCAATCTCACCGCACACAAACAAATTATGAAGCAAATTAACCAATTCTTCACTTACATAGATTATGTATTTATTATTCAAACGAATGTGCAAATGATACAGACATCCTTAACATAAATAACTAATTCAATGTTCAAACACACATAAAAAACTCATTGCAAATTATTGTTATTGTTAATTTTAAGTTACATCTCTTTTTAAATTTGTAAACCATTGAAATGTAACTTACTAACTAACTAACCATCACGCCGTTTCAGAGAAGACGGACTGCCAAATAACTTGGTCTTGGCAAACACTTCCTCATTCACATTCATACTTCGTATCAAACATACTCTTCTATTATTCTGACTCTTGACATGGCCAGACTCAATTCACTTGATTCACTTGATCGTACCATGTCTTCCAATATAAGTAATTTTTATTGTATGCAACCAAAGATATTAGAAGAACGAGATGTGCTATGAGCAGTTCGTACTGTGTGGAATTGTTTTGCCCAGTGTCGCCGGTTTTGTTCACCAATACTACTGCACACCTTCGCTTGCGCTAAGGTATCCGCACTAATACATAGAACAGATTTCTGTGCGTACACGTCCCGATACCGTTCAAAGTACCCTAATTAGGTAGTACTCCGCCTACGGTCCGACGGCCAACATAGCATATCTCGTTCTTCTAATATCTCTGTATGCAACCTTTATTTATTACTAATACTTGCATACATAAATGTAACCGTTTCACGTACCCAAAGTAAAAGCCCTATGGGCGTAAAAAGGAAAGAATAATCCAAATAATACGTTCATGAACCGAAAATTTAAATCCCTTGCCCTTCGCCTAAACAAAGATTTTTTTGTGCAACGATATTTTACAAAATACTTACTAAGTTCGTGATGTTTGGTTCACAGTAGTTGTGGTATTCGATTTTCCAAACGGCCCCGAATCTATACTCGCCTTCACATCTGTACTCTCGGCAGAGGTCCCATCTTCGTATGACTTCATTACCTGTGAATTTCATCAAAATCATTACATTTTCGACTAATATTAACTAATCTCATAAAAATGTGAAACCGAAAACACGAAAATACGAAATTAAAAATGTTACGGTAGCAATTGGGAATTGAACCCCCTCATTTTTAGCGGGACAATACTCTACCTGGTAACCCATGTTTTGCTGTCCGGTAACATTTTTTTTAATAAAAAATTTATCATTCATATTTCCGCCACATTTCACCACTGTTTTATCCTTTGTCACAGTTTGAAAACCCATCTTGCAATATTTTATTTGCGTTTCGTTGAATAATATATGCACGTACCTACATTGGCGCGCTTTTACAATCACAACGAAATGGCATGGCACCATTCGTCTCATTTTCAACTATTATTATTTAGTGTGTATGAAAGAGCGAAGACGCTTTTGGAAACACTTGCTAATAACAGCTGTTGAACACGAGAAACAATGCCAATGACAGTGACGGAGTGTGGATTTTTTTATATTTTTTTTTGTTTTTAATTGAAAAAAAATGTTACCGGACAGCAAAGTGCCCATAATTTTTTTTACTCCAAATGTGCTAAGGAAAAGCTGGTTAAAGTTTGTCGGGTACGTGCCGATACACCCTGTATAATAGGAACAATTGAAACATCTGAATCATCTTTACGTGTATGTGTACAGATATAGTATTCTGTTACATACTAAATATTGAGAAATTAAGAGAGTAATTAGAAACATTAGAATTGACCGGTTGGTGGCCGAGTTGACATCGCGTTTGGGTCCCACCCAGGCACAGCGTGTTCAATTCCTCGGCTGGCTAAGTCCTCCATCACAACACAAGCAACATTTTCAGCTTACTGTGGTGGTAGTACGAGTTTTTCAAATATTGTCAGGTTATTCGTAACCCGGGAATGTTTGTTTTTCTTTTGAAAAAAAAATCTTAATAAAGTAGAGATAAATACAGACTGACAATAAATATAAAGAAAGGGAAAAACAGGCAATCATTATATCTCAATTTAAAAATTACCCAACGTTACCCTCATTAATTCCCATATTTTCGCCTGCTATACTTTATACGATTGCAAAATTCTACCCCTATAAATTTTCAACCTAGTTGGAGCTGATTTTTATTTAAATGGGATAAGTTGACTTCTCAATAAGTTTAGAATTGAATTTTATTAATCGTAGATTAATGCATACAAAGAGCAGTTTATTACTAGTCCTTTGAGGATATTTCAAATGAAAGGTGAGGTTGTTGGTTGTTGTTGTGGTATGGTAGGTCCGTGTGGCGCAGTGGAGTATCGAGGAACCAGCTATAACGGCCTGCCGCCTCAATAGGCAGCAATTTATGTTGATGACTGTATAACTGCTAATTGATGACTGACTGTCGAGTTCCTTCCCGCTATCGGTAATATAATGTAAAAAACATTCCCGATCATTCTAGTTGCTATGGCAAATATTACGAAACAAACCTCTAGGCAACGGTCGAAATTTACATCATGTTCTATGATGCCCTAGGTATTTTAGCGCTTGGCACTGTGTACAAAGTAGCACTTGAACTATTTCAGTCCATTACACTAAATTATTTTTTTTTTAAATTGCCAAACAAAATATCACTTCCATATTATGTAAAATAATTCAAATTGTGATTTCATGACAAAGACTTTGTAACATTTATAATCACAGTATTGCTGTCATACCAGTAATACAAAGTTGCGCTACCTCCCTATTTAGCTAACGTTTCGGACAGCATTACAATGTCCATCATCTGCCCTGATGATGGACATTGTAATGCCGTCCGAAACGCTGGGTAAAAAGGAGGTATTGTAACACGGCATAAAACTCCAAAAAAATTCACTTTAGTAACTGACAAACTTTCACTTAACTTTAACGAAACTGTTGTAAAAGTTTAAAAACAACGTATATAATCAGACTACAAATCACACCTTAACATATTAAATATTGCAAAACATAAATTGTGAAAATCAATTAAAAGTAAATATATATAATGAAAAATATATTACCTATTTTAGTCTCCGGGACGAATTGATTATCCTTGCAGAATAGCAGTTTCCTTGTGAATATGACATCCTCCTTTAGAAAGTAATTTAACAAAATGCGATCCCCCTTAGTGACATGCAACAATATTTTGTCACCGAAGTCCAATTTCTCTGATATCGTAAAATTATCTAAATTTTCACTATCGGTTATCATAATACTTGTGTTCCTATCTTTTGGGCATTTGCCGTTAGGACAAAGTTTTCGTTTCAAATCATCCGAATGTTGAGATTGAATATTCAGCAAATACCTTAAGAGTTCAACTTTTTTATCATTATCACGGATGTGTTTTTATATGAATGTTCATTTCTTACAAATACCACCTTTTCTGGGTCGAATGAATAATAATCATTTCTGTTTTTGCAAAGACACCAATAGTTTCCATTTTCTATTGCTGTGACACCGAACTGTGTTGTATTATTCAAATCCTTGATTTCCATTTTTATTCTATCTGTCTTGTTTAGGGATTCATGAAAACACCAAATATCATCCGATTTTGGTGTTCGTTTGTTGGTATTGAAAATGATTAAATCGTTGCTAAAAACAAAAGAAAGCAAATTAAATTTGGTTACAATACTTATGATGAAAAAATGAACAATTTACAATAAAGTTCCTAATAGACGTAATTTACATAAACTTATATAATACCGTCAACTCGAATAATTTAACCCTTAGCGCCACTGGTGGGAGAGTACGATCCAATACTATGCAAATTTTCGCAAACATTGTTATTCTTTTTTTCGGTTTGCGTTTTATCTTAACGCCTCGGGACCTAGATTCCCCACGAGTATAGTTACGTTAGCAATACAAAAAACTTTTTTTTTAAGATTAATCAAAAATATGTGCAAAATCTCAGGAATAAGTTAAGAAATAGAATATATAGCGAAAGTGAAAAAAATATGTAAAAGTAAAGTGATACAGACCGAAATAATGTTCCTACAAAGTGATAATTCTTTCACAAGTGAACAAGTACGTTACCCATGTGGTTGAAGTTATTTAGAATTTCACGCCTGTTTTATATTTAAGCTTAAAATATTATCTTGAAAAACTGCATTTTTGTTTCAATTTTTATATGATATATGGCCTTTGAATTAGGCAGAATATATGTGACAAGCTCATTATGGTTTCAGACCTAATCAGGGAACTTATGATCCCATTGCAACATTGACTTCTCTAGTTATGGAAAATTTGGAAAGGCGTCGTAGGTGCCTAGGAATATTTATTGATCTAAAAAAGGCTTTGGATCCAAAGATTGGATAAAAGACCACGATTTAATTTGGTTCCAAAGTTTCTTAGAAAATAGGAAACAATATGTTAAACTATATTATACACTTGGTGAGATATGTTTTCTGACTGAGGAATTCCACAAGGTACAGTAATCGGGCCTATACTTTTCGATATGCCCCGGGGAACCTAGGTCCCCCACGAGTGTACCTGTGTAGACCGGAAATAGCGAGTGATGCTAAGGGTTAGTAAAAATATTTCCTACTTATATTAAATGTTATTATATCTATATAAACATTCTCGCACATTTTAAGGGAAATTAGCCATCTACTAACATGTCATGGAGAATAGTAGTGTTTTTTAATTGTAAATTTACGTTGTTGTTTAGCATTTCTATATTTTGATAGATATGAACCATAAACTTTACAATCTGTGAACATCTTTAATGGATTGTTAAATTTTTTGCTGATCCCAATGCTAGTTTTGTAAATATAATCATACACGCTTTGTGCAAACTACATTTCTTATGGCAACTGTAAATAATGTCAATAAGCCGCTTGGGCCATAATAATGCGATTTGTTTTAGCTTCTACATTCGCCTTCAAATGTTTACTATCCTAATTAAATGTGTCATAATGACTTACTCTGTGCGTGCATATTTGATCCATATATAGTCGAACTGCCTTTGTTGTATGTCTGGCAGGACGCACAGCCACGGGAACTTCTGGTCACACTTCACGGGTTTCAGCTCCTTGTTCTGCACGTCCACCGTGGCGCAGTCTCCCGGTGCACTGCCCATAGCGCTCGAGTTCCATCCCTCGAATATCTTTGACGTAAAGTTCTCTACCTTTCCCATATTTTCATCTCCGATGCGCCAGTTCACGAATGGTCCATTTTCATAAACTCTCTCGTAGTCAGTCCAAAAAATATTGTACCAATTTCGTTGTGCTTCAATTCATAAATCGAAATATTAAAAAAAAAATCGATTGGAACTGTATTGCCATGGCATTGGAAATACTTCTCCGAGCTAGTTTCTGGAGGCTTAACCACAGATGGCCCAGACGTTGGGAAACCGAAACTGACCCCAATGACACCCAGCGTGCTTATAACAATCGCTAACGAGAATTCCAATAACTTTTTGAATCGTTGGTTCAGGGGATAACCCAGACAATATATTCACTAAAGTATATTAAACATATATTTAATAGTGTTCTACTTATAAAAACAGTATTATTATTATTCTACATCGAATTATTCAATTATTTACTTACAAATGGCATTATTATATTATATGCAGACTAAATATTTAAAGTGTTACACCCTTCTGGCGGACTTATCAAAATCGCTTAAACATTTTTTATCATAACACTATTTTCTTCCATGCTGAAAAAAAAAAATAAAAAAATAAAACATAAATAAAATATAATGAATTTAACTTTTTTTAATAATTTTTGTATTTAATCATTGAAAACAAAGAAAGATTACAATCTCCAATGATTAAATATTTCAATTTATTGAATAATACTACTAATAAAGCTATTCCAAAAAAATCGTCTTACACTTGTAGGCACGTCAATAAATGCATAAAGTTAAAAATGGATATATTTATCTAAGATACTATCTAGATAGCATTTCAACCATACATAAAGATAGCAGCCAATAAATTTATTCGCTTAGAAAATGAAGATGAATGTGTCGTTTGTTCAATTCTTGGAAGCGACCGAAACTTTTTATAATTTGACTGTTTCAAATTTTCTTTTCAGAGTCGCTAATATTGTCTGCAATGATAAAAAATTAACAATCTTTGCCCGCTTGTGAAATTAATGCAAAGCCTTTCAATTTTATTTGTTGTGTTTAAAATTTATTATTTATTTTTAAATTACCGTAATAAAGTGCTTCCCTCTGTGCCCACTCAAACATTTAATTGAAGGTTCTACTAAAACCACTATATTTCCTAAAATAAAACATAAATCAGAAAATTATGTCCAGAAATGAACTTTTTATACAATTACCAAAGTGTAACGTCAATTACTCAATTACAATTACGGGGCTCAATGACTGGAAAGGCCACGGTGGAACATTTTCCTGCTGGGGGATGTGGGCCTATAAAATACCGTGATACGCCATCTTGCAATAACATCAGCAACATTTCCAGTAAGTCCTACTCCTTAGCGTCCTAGAGTGGTCTTTATGATCCCGCGAGTCCCGGGCAATATGACCACTGACCCTAACATCATGGTCGTAGCTGATAAGGAGAGGGCGAATGGCGAGTTTCCGGCGCCATAAAACCGGATCAGCTCAGCTAAGGGAAGGTAACCCCTACAGAAAAATCCCTGGAGAAGGCAATGGGAAACCACTCCAGTATCTTTTCCCAGCATATCACTATGGAGAGAAACCAACCAATGGCCCCGAGTCCCGGGCGGCCCTTAAATGGGCCAGGGGTGCGAAGAATCTCCCGGCTCAAAATAGTGAATTCAAAAATAAGACTAGGAACATGGAATGTAAGAAGTTTATACAGCGGTAAATTGGATAATGCAATACAGGAAATGGAAAGATTAAAAGTAGATATTCTTGGAATTAGTGAACTGAGATGAACTAGCAGCGGCATACACCAACATGAGAAGGGAAATCTATACTACTCAGGAAGTGACCCACAGGACAGAAACCGTCGAAACGGAGTTGCTGTATTTGTCATGGAGAAGTATGTAAAATTTGTTAAGAATTTTGTACCCATCTCGGACAGAATAATATTATTACAATTAAACTGTCAACCCATCAACATGAATATTATTCAAGTGTATGCACCAACAGCGGAAGTGAGATATGATGGTGATGTGGAATCTTTTTATGACTCACTAGCCAGTACATTGCAAAGTTTGAAAGGAGGAGAAGTCAATTTTGTCATTGGAGACTTAAATGCCAAAATTGGTGAAGGTCGCCGCTCTCATATAGTTGGTGAATATGGCTTAGGCATAAGCAATCAAAGAGGTGATAGACTATATGAATTCTGCCAGGATAAAAATATGGTTGTATTAAATACCTGGTTTAAACTCCCGAAAAGAAGGCTTTATACGTGGAGATCACCTCAGGATGGAACAATCTATGATATTGTCAGGAACCAAATTGACTATGTGTTAGTAGACCATAGATTCAGGAACTCCGTAAAGAGAGTCACCACGTACCCTGGTGCGGACATTGGTTCTGACCATGTTTTGTTAACTGCCGATATTGTTTTACGCTTAAAACAAATAAAAAAGCCCAAAACCAAAATTAAAATGGAAATCTCGAAACTCCATGAAGAAGTGGTCAGAAATAGGGTATCTCAGACTTTGAACGATAATATTAGGCTACTCCCTTGTGATCCATCGATAGAAATACAAACACAATGGGATAACCTTAAGTCAGTTATACGTGAAACCTGTGATGCAAATTTGAAAGCTGATAAGCAAATTAGAAAAAAGAATTGGATGACTGACCACATTTTGAACTTAATGGATGAGAGACGTAAACACAAACATAATGAGACACAATATAAAAACTTACAAAGAACGATTAGACGTAAAATTAAAAAAGCCAAAGAAGAATGGATGAAGTCACAGTGTGAAGAACTAGAATCGTACAGTCGTAGTCACAATGCATTCAAACTTCACAAAAAATTAAAGAAAATTACAGGCACTTCAAGAAGAATTACTCCATCATGTTTAGTTGACGATTCCAATAAATTAATATTGGATGAAAAAGATATTTTACAAACATGGGAAAAGTATATTCATGATACATTCAAAGATATTAGACCTGACATTAATATTCCCAATGATCAATTGCATGGACCATCGATTTTAAAATCAGAAATTCTTCATGCGATAAAGACTTCAGACAATAGAAAAGCGTGCGGACCAGACGATATTCCAGTTGAGGTGTTGAAGCTCTTTAATGATGAAAATGTTGACTACCTGTTGAGGTTATTTAATTCTATATACGACACAGGGAATATACCCCAAGATTGGCTA
The DNA here is from genome assembly GCA_026573805.1 of Hesperophylax magnus. NCBI lineage: Eukaryota > Metazoa > Arthropoda > Insecta > Trichoptera > Limnephilidae > Hesperophylax > Hesperophylax magnus. Next base: position 42,088 of record JAIUSX010000222.1, on the reverse strand, counting down.
AAATCCACCTTCGTGACATTGCCTAAAAAACAATACCCTAAGAAGTGCAGTGACTATCGATTAATAAGCCTGATGAGTCATGTCCTTAAATTATTCCTCAAAATAATACATGCCAGGATACGCAATAAGTGCGAGCAGGACTTGGATGACACCCAGTTTGGCTTCAGAAATGCGTTTGGGACGCGTGAGGCATTATTGTCTATCGATGTACTATTGCAAAAGTGCCGTGACCAAAGAAAGGAAGTTTTTGCCTGTTTTATTGACTACGAAAAGGCATTTGACAGGGTAAAACATGCTGACCTAATGAAAATGCTTGCGGATTGTAACGTTGACACCAAAGACCAGAATTTCATAAAAAACCTGTATTGGTTCCAAACAGCAGAAATAAGACATGGGAATGAGAGATCTAATGCAATTGCCATTCAGCGTGGAGTACGACAAGGCTGTATCCTGTCGCCACTATTGTTTAATCTCTATTCCAACTATGTCTTTAAAAGAGCCCTAAGTAATACTGAGAAGGGTCTTAAGATCAACGGAGTTGTCATTAATAACATAAGATACGCAGATGATACTGTATTACTAGCTGACTGTATCGATGACCTCCAAGACCTATTAAATCTTGTTAATAATGCTGGTGAGCAACTGGGCCTAACAATCAAAGTCAATAAAACAAAATGGATGACTTTTGGACGACTAGATCACTCTGAATCAGTGATACAGTTAAATGGTTGCAATGTCGAAAAGGTCGAAAGATTTAGATACCTCGGCAGTATTCTCACGGAGACTCTTGACCCAGATGTAGAGGTTAGGTGCAGAATTGAAGCAGCAAGAACTGCGTTCATTAAAATGAAATCTCTCTTCTGCAATGATAATATCAGCTTAAAACTAAGGCAGAGAATGCTAAAATGTTATGTGTGGTCGGTCTTGTTGTATGGATGTGAAACATGGACCTTGAAAGTAAATACCATGAACAGGTTAGAGGCTTTTGAAATGTGGCTTCACCGGAGAATACTCAAAGTCCCATGGACCGACATGATCACCAACACAGAAATTCTCAGGCGGGCTAGAGCAGAGAGAGAACTGCTTAGATTAATAAAAATCAGGAAAATTTCATATCTGGGTCATGTACTTCGAGGGGAGAAGTATCACTTGCTCCAGTTAATATTGAAAGGCAAGATAGAGGGTCGCAGAGGGCCTGGTAGGAGACAAATGTCTTGGCTGCGAAACATACGAGAGTGGACCGGCATTAGAAGTGTGGAGGAGCTATTCCGGGCAGCGCAAGACAAAGAGACATTTTCAAGAGTGATCGCCAACGTCGGGGGGACCTGATACGGCACGTAAAGAAGAACGTCAATTAAAACTTTTTACTATCTCCAATAGCTAAGCAAATAATATTAGGATTGTTAAAAGAATGAATTTTATATGAATATTTTTTTCAATTTTTAATTTGAAGAAAAACTAAAAAATATACTTTTTGCAAAATTCGATTAGCTTTTAAATTATGTATGACATTGATAACTTTTATCCTCCTTATATTTAAAATATAAAAGCATTATTTATTTTCATAATTCTAAAGTAAATTTTTGAAACAGCTGTAGCTAGCTAAACGTATTTAACAGATAATGCGATTGAACTGAAATTTAGTCGTAACTAAAGCCTACTTCCGTAGACGGAATACGCCTTACATGTCAAAAGGCATCGGTATTTTACATAGGTTATATAATAAATACAATAATAGGTACCTACATAATAAATTATGCAGGGCGTGGTCTTGAGTGAGCTTGGGCCCAGCGCTCACTCAGGAGTGGCGCTTGGTGCTGGTAGGCTGCAGTCACCAACGTGTTGGCGGAGGCCATTAGCCGCATCCTGGCTACAGTGACCCGGTGTAATATTATAACCTTTTCATTAACTTTCACTCTTATGAACAGCCATCTACTGCCATCTACCGAGAAAATCTTAATCATTATTACTCTTTAGGTTAAAAAGGGTCTTACAAATTTAATTCCATTAACTGTTTATTATGTTTGCTAAATGGTAACCAGTTGTTAGCTTAGACATCCAGAAGATTTTAGGACGAAAACATCACCAATCTCCATAATCACTGCTGGATCCCATCGTGACTTACAACATCTTTCTTCAATAATGCCGCTACAACTTTACCTTCATTAATATTGGTCAACTGAACTCCTTGAAGTACACTGGAACCAGGGTTGCGGTTTTCGTGCTAACCACTGGAAGATTCCGAGTCTGCTGTACAGATGTCCACAAGGACATTGCTGTTGGAGATCTCTCAAGTCTGGATTTCATGATGTTTCAGGAGAACCTCGGACTTATGAGGCATAAGTTTTTTTGGCTCAGGGGGCATTGTAACAGTTTCAATATTAGCCCTGGTATTTAAGGTTGACTCATCCATAGTGGAAACTACGGACCGCCTACCCATGGATTGTATAGCTGTCTATTTTGGAAGGGAAGCTAGCAGCACTCAACGTTCAGTACTCAACGGGAAGCGAGCAGAGACGAATCACTGGAAGGATTGTGGGGTGAGCTCCAGACGACATTATGGAGCTAGTTGATGTTTACTGGACATCGTGCTTATTCATTATGAAATGTTGTGAGTTCAATTCTTTGATGGCGCCATCAAAGGTCATACGTAACAAGGTCAGATCTTATAGTCATATTTAATGTCACACTCATTTTCAATAAATTCCTATGTGGAAGTGATTCCTCGAACTTTGCACGCGATCTGAGTTATTTATCAATCTTAAATTATATAGTCTCTGGTTCTCATTATGTTCATCATAATTAATTTATCGCTCATTTGTACAGTTGAAAATAAATATAAGATTATGCAATTTTATGTATTATGCATCCTACCACACACATTCGTATTCATGTTATAAATGAATTTGGTGCAAGATCACATTAAGGCGAAGCTTAATGCCAAATCACTATTTTGATTAATCTTTATAACGGATTGGTGTACATTATGAATATCAAAAAATATGCTTTGGATAAATTAAAGGTTTTACTATAGTTTCGCTTGAGTAGAATATAAATAAAAAAATAAATTAATACTAAAAAAAACATTTTTTCAATAGAAATGTATGAACGCATAAAGGAAACAACTTTTTAAAAATACAGTTTTATAGCTAAGAATATCTGTGACAGTTTCACTTGATTAACTTTTTTTCATTCTTATAAAATTATTTAAAAAATAAATAAAAAACAGTTTTGTACTTGAAATCTAACGTTTCTAGACTCCGTTTGTGAAGCGATTTTAATGCCTATTAATTGCCTACAATATAAGGTATCCCAAGAATATACGCATTTTTGGCTTGTAGCTTCCTCTTAAAAAGTCAGTTTATATTGTTACAATATCCCCGCAACGTGGGTTTATGTTAATATATTCTGTAACAACATATTATGTACCTCAGACATCCGGTCGTGGAAACATGTGGAAAGAGACCGGTTGAGGGAGATGTTTTACCTCTCTTTTAACTCTCTCGACGTTAGTCACTGGAAGTGGGAGGAATGAGTTCTAACATACGTCACTCCTGGACACACCGACCCCCAGATTCCTACCAAACCCTCATACCGTTTTCATTCCTAGATCTTCCTCTTCTTCTTTTTCTTAAAAAAACGCTGCATACAGCATCCCCGAAGATGACATAGGCCCTAAAGGAAATTATTTTCTCCTGTGTGGAGCTAATGTTAAAAGCACTTAATTTGTTCGGAACATCTCTCTCATGGTCTCATCTATGAATCAACAAAAAATGAGGTGGCAGTAATTTTTATAATATATTTGTCTATTACAATATTATTTTTATTCGTAATGAGTCATTTCAGACCAGTTAGTGGCTGAGTTGGCATCGCGTCTGGTTCCCACCCAGGCATAGTGTGTTCAATTCCTCGGCTGGCTAAGTCCTCCATCACGACGCAAGCAACATTTTCTGCTTATTGTGATGGTAGTGGGAGATTTTCAAATATTGTCAGGTTATTCGTCACCTGGGAATTTTTGACTTCCTCTCCTCAAAATGTCCTCCACACAGTATCCCCAAAGATGTCATAAGCCACGAGAGAAAATATTTTCCTTAGGGCCTCCTGTATGGTGTTAATGTTAAAAACAAGTCCGAGCATCATAGTAATTATATATTAATCTTTTTTTTTGTGAAAAATCACCACAAGGGCGTGGTACAATAATTATTTTCTAGTCTCTACCTTATTATGTACAAACAGATAGGTGGTATCTAAAAATAATTCACTCCATAGTCTGCTTCTAACTGCCTGGCGACACTGAAAGTACATATCTATAAATGTGCCGAAAGTGCCAGTGCAAAGTGAAAGTTATATACTATCGATGTATCAACGTACTAGTATTATTTAAACGTAATAAATTGTAAAATTACACTAATTTTTCAAATAACATTTACTTGCGCACGCCGTAATTTGAACGCGCGTCCTCCGAATTCATAGCCAAAAAGAGTCCACGTTGTCAAAGTATGAAAAGATATGAATAGGTATTTTAGTAATGTATGGCTCAAAGCCTTGCCTTCTACATCATTTTAAAATTGGCTTCATTCCGTGCGTTGCGTTTTTAATGGAAAATGTTAATTTGGGGACAGATACTTTGAGCCTGTCCCCAAACTATACAAGTGTCCCTGAAGTATAGGTGCGCTAGAAAAATTGTCCTCATGCTTCCGTTCCATGCTGCGAAAGGTTGATACTGATTTGATTTTTATATCTCATCAATCACGCTTCAATGCCATATTTTTATAAAACAAATGTGTCATTCAAATATTATATGTGTGTCAGATACAAGGAATTTAAGAATACATCATATTTTATATCAAAATCGTTGAGGTGATAATAATAATCTCAGTCACATTCACGGTGTATTGTGTATTCAATTTGATGGGCATCCTCGAAATTAATATAAGCTTTCTGAATAAATCAATCGCTCGTTATCGCTATTTTTATATGTTCCAGTCAGTGGGGTGTTGTATATCGAATAAGGTTGATAATAATGATTCGATTTGATATGATCTCACCAATTTAAATTTTAAAGAGCATCATACTATATAATACGGAAATATATATAATATAACATAATTTAGTCCCATGAGAAGCAAATAAAAATACAGTCTGGTTAGGTTACATGTAAGGTAAGTAATTAATTAGGTACTAGATAAGTAATTTTTCGAAGAAAACTTCTTCTAACTGCTTTTCACTCTGTGATGGCATTATTTATTTTTTATTAAAACACAAATAACTTAGTTTACATCACTTTATTTCGATACAAAATCTCAACATGTTTCGTGAACCAAGTTCACATCATCCATGTTTAGCTCATATTATTACTGAAATGTACGTAATTACATAACAAAAACCAAAAAAAAAAAAAGTTTCATTTTTCTCTGAAACTAAGTTGTGTAATAAAGAAAATGTATATAATAAATATAAGTACACATACATTGTTTTGTGAGAAGTAGAAAAAATTAATCTGGTACCATATATTATAATCGGATTTACCGAATTAACCTGGTAACATAAAATATTAAAATTTACAGAGTATGAGGTAAGCGTTGTAACTAGAATGTGTAATAAATTATGTGCATGATTGTTTTCACTGAATTAAAACATGAATTCAGAACAAATTATATTATACGACAATACGAATATACACCGCGCTCATTTCTTGAACTACTGCTAAAATGTAAAAACAATAACTATATATATAGATAGAAATATAAACTATGAAACATAAACTATGAATATAAATACATAGTACCTGATTTAGTGCTACTTTGGTGAAATTGGTGCATTACTTCGTGCGCCATATTGTGTTATGTATTTATTATAAATCATTACCGTAGTAGGTACCAAGTGTCACACAGAGTTAGTGTGCGAAGTACAAATGTGATACGCTTTACAGTAGTGATGTACCTAATGAGCAGACAGGCTTCAGGGGCGCATAACCATAAATCTTAGGTTGAAAAACATCAGAAGGTATAAAAACATCAGAATGGATGTCGAAACATTGCGGAGCAATATCAGAACTCAATGAAGTGTGGTAGGAATTTTGGTCTAGTGATCAGGAAAGTTTGGTGATTTTGTTTAACAGTTATACAGCATACGTTCACTTTCGACTCTCCCTAAGTTTAGAATCCAATCATTGACTAATTTACGCAGGACGCTTCCACTTTTCAATTTCCAAGAACCGGGTATAAGGTTGAACATTTTTGGACCTAGGTAAGAATATTGTCTTTGAGCAAGGGATGTCATAGTAGCAAGTGGAACTATTGGATTCCTCCCTGCATGTCGGGTGTTGTGATAATGTTCTACGGAGGGGAAGAGGTGACGATATTTTTGTGTGTATAATATAACTTTCTTATAAATAGTTGCCTCACATCCAGAACTCCTATCTCTTTGAATAAATCATTACTGGGGTATCTAAATGGTTTTTTAAGTATGACCCTTAGTAGTGATTTCTGTGCTTTGGCTAAGGGGTCCAGAATTGATTTGGTACATCCTCCCCATCCTAAAGATGCATATTCAAGTAAAGAGTTGCACATGGCATAGTACATTAGTTTTAGATCTTTTGCGCATAGAATATTTCTAATCGCCATGAAAAGATGCGTGAGTTTTCTGACCTTTGTGGAGATTGAATAGATATGTTCATTCCATCTCAGATTCTTGTCTACAATAATTCCTAGATATTTTATGCTATCCACATACTCTAAGGTATTGCAATTGCAAGTGTTTGGGTCATTGCAATGGTGTATAATAATTCTTTGAGTTTCTCTTGGTTGTCCCGCTTGAGTTGCACTGAAGCAAATGAATTTAGTTTTGTCAGTATTGAGAGTGAGAAGATTATTATCTAGCCATTGTTTTACCTTGTTAATACCAATTTCTGCATTACTATGAACTTTATTCCAATTTTTGCCTTCAAATAATAATACTGTGTCATCGGCAAAGGTGATAATATGATCGGCAAATGAACTGTTACATAATTCATTTATATAGATATTGAATAAAAGTGGTCCTAGAGTGCTTCCTTGAGGTACACCAAAGTTTATATCAGCCGGATCGCTTAGAGTATCGTTAATATTCACTCTTTGGCTCCTATTTTCTATATAACTACCTAACCACTTAAGTAGCTGACCCTGAATGCCGATGCGCTGTAGTTTTTTCAAGAGAATTTTGTGTGAGATAGTATCGAACGCTTTGGCTAGATCCAAGAAGAGCGCAATGCATTTTCTTCCTCTATCTATATTGTTGGAGATGATTTTCGTCAGGTTTGTAATGGCATTTTCAGTGTTCAATCCTGGTCTGAAGCCATACTGTCTATTGGAAAGGATATTGTTTTTTTCAAGGTAATGACTTAGACGATTCTTTACAATTTTCTCAATAATTTTCGAGATTGAATTGAGCAAAGAAATTGGCCGGTAATTGTGTATCTGCGATTTATCTCCATTTTTGCGAAGCAGTATAACAATAGAGTGTTTTAAATGATTTGGAAATTTTCCTGAATTGAAGCTTAGATTGGAAATATACGCGATTGGAGTTGCTATGAAGGATTTAGTAATTTTTAGCAGAATTGATGAAACGTTATCAGGACCACAAGCATTCGATGACTTGAGTTCGTCAATTATATTTATGACTTCGTTTGAAGTTGTTTGGATGTTTTCTAATTTATGACCGAAATTAGAGATTTTTAACTTAGCGAGATCGGATTCTGTTGTATTAAGATTGTTGAGAATTTTTTTCGCAAGTGTGACTCCCACTGACGTGAAATAGTTATTGGCAAAATTCGCAATGATTTTTGGGTCTGAGGTGTTCGCGTTATTGATGTTCAGTGATTTAATATCGGAAGATTTATTTATTTTTGTTTTAGTTATATTGCGAAATGCTTCCCATAAACGTTTTGGAGTACAGTTATTTTCGTAAATTATTTTTTTATAATAATTTTCTTTGGCCGATTTTATTAGTTTTTTGCAAAAGTTCCTATAATTTTTGTAATGAGCTTGTACTATAATATTTTCAGGGCACCTATTCGCCTTTTTATGAAGTTGGTTCCTAATGTTAATCGATTTGATAAGGCCAGGGGTGATCCATGGCGTAAGTTTTATTTGTTTATGTGGTATAAGTTTATTGCTTGTATGTTTAGAAATATATGAATGTAATTTAGTGATAAATTCATTCATCGATGAGTCGGCATCAGTTTGGTCTAGAACATTTTGCCAGTTTTCTGAGCTCAAGTCTTCAATTAAGTTATTATAGTTTATTCTTGCAACATGTTTAATTTTAGCAGGATTAGGAGGTTTGTTTTTAAGGCAGAGTGCTGTTGTATAGTGATCTGAGATTGTAGAGTGAATGACAAATGAGTCAACATGGTTAATTTTTTTGACGTTGATGTGGTCAAGACAAGATTTACTCATGCCCTGCTCACGAGTAGGGCTAATAATTGTCTGAATGAACCCATTTTCAGTTAGCAAACATAGGTAATCGTTGGATTGGCGGTGGTATTCGGTAATTGTATTGATGTTGAGGTCGCCTATAATTATTTGCCGTTCTATATTTTTTGAGCTGTTGATAATTGATTGGAGTGAATTCAGAAAAGTGTCAATATTTTGAAAAGAGGGTGATCTGTATATTGCAAAAATACATAGATTATTATTCAATACAATTTTCAGGCAGTTGGCTTGTGATAAGAAAATTTCATCAACTTGAGATTGAAGTCCGTCTCTGATGTATACAACGATCCCGCTAGACTTATTAAGATATATGTTTGTGTGGTGTTCAGAGTAATTGTGAATAACTTTTGAGGTGTAATCTTTACTAAGCCAGCATTCCGATAAAATAATAACGTCGAATTGGTAATTGAATTGATCCAGAAAAATTAAAAAATCGTCAATATTAGAAATGCTTCTTATATTTTGGTGTATAATTTTAACGCCGTAAGCACACCATTTATAGTTATTTAGATTGTTCATATCATCAATGACATTCATGTTAAGATCTATGCCGGAATCATTTCCGGTATCATAATTTAATTGAATCATAAGTATGTGTTGGTTGTGTGTTGTATAGAAGTTGGTTCCCGAGTAATATATAATTAAATGCGATTCCAAATGTAGTTAAAATGGTAAATGTGCTTAATATAAATAATATAGTTCAAATGTTGTAGTTAGATGTAGTACTATTAATGAGATAGCAAGAAGTAAAAACAAAATGGTAGCAAGAATTGCTTGATATCAAATGAATTAGAAAACGGTAGTAAATTATACAAATATGAGTAATATATAATAATATGGTATAAATAATGTAATTAGATATAGTACTATGAAAGAGATAGCAAGAAGACAAAACAATAATAATAATAAAAATAAGGTAGCAGGAACTGCATAACATACATAACAAATGAATTCCAGAAGGGTAGGAAATGAAACAAATATGGAGAAATATAGAGCGAGACATAAATGCACGGGTCAAGACATACCTCGAAGGAATAGCCATTAATTCAAATTTATCAAAGCGCAGCCAAAATGCTTTCGTCTGAGATAGCAATGGCATTAGTTCCCTCGTTTTTACGAAGATAAATTTGCCCCCGTTTAATCCAAAAAAAGCGATATTGTTTCTCCTTCGCCGCTGTTCGTGTCTTGTACCACAGCTGTTTACCGCGAAATGTTAGTTGTTCTGAAATGAAGATCGGCGAGCAGGAACCAGCTATACCGATGTTTGAGGTGTTCAATTTGTCTTCTGGATTCTGTTTGTTTTTGTTGAAAGTTTTTACGTCTGTTAACAGGTTTTCTCTTGCTATGTTCGTTTTGAATTTAACAATGATTTCTCTCGGATGACTCTTGTTGTTTTTTTTTGCTGCGCGATGAATGGAATCAATGTCCTTTGTATCAGTGGAGGACTTTGTTGTTTTGCAGATATTGAAAAAAACGTCTTGCAGATTTTCTCCTTTGATTTCTGGGATGCCTCTTATTTCTATGTTGTTCGCTTTGAGTTCCCTTTCCTGCATGTCCACACATTTTTCCAAGACATAAATCCTAGCTTCCAGGGTTGAGTTCTTTTTAGTGAGTTCATCATTTTTTAGTTCGATGTCACGGATTCTAGCCATGAAATCCTCATATTGAGAACTCATAAATTGAATACTTTCAAGTATTTTGTTATTCTGATCTAGAATATCATTTTGTGTTTTTTCCAGATTGGATGTCTTGTTCATGACTAGATCTTGAATATCTTTAAGATTTGTCGGTGTCTGAGCGGCGAGCGCTGAACTAATATCCGTAACTTTTTTAATCTGCTCCAAAGGTTCAGTATCACTGATTGTCTGCAAAGGGCTAGCAGCGCCGGGCTTGGCTGAATTGCAATGCTTGCAAACTTGTTGAGATCGCCGTTCTTGATTAAGTCGTCGATATGTGTTCTCAATAATACCTCCGCAAGCCAAATGAAATGCGCCTTTGCATGCGGCACACGTGAATTTTAACTCATCAGTACGTAGAGTTACTGAGCACACTCGGCAATGCATCTTGAATTAATGTTTTTTTCGTACTACCCGCGTAAAAGCAAATTGTATTGTTTATAGTTTTGCTGATTTAATTCGGAAGGAACTTTAAATCACTCGGATATTATAAAAATTATTTTAGAACTTTGTAGTACGAACACGTAACACTCCGAGTAGCTTTTAATTTGAGCGTTATAGTTTTTAAAATACAATTTACTACGGAGCAAGTTAATATGAACTATTCACAGGTATAGAATATTGTTGAATGACTTGTTATATTGTTGAATGACTTGTATTGTTGAATGACATTCTTCTAACTGCTTTTCACTCTGTGATGGCATTATTTATTTTTTATTAAAACACAAATAACTTAGTTTACATCACTTTATTTCGATACAAAATCTCAACATGTTTCGTGAACCAAGTTCACATCATCAGGAGCACAAGTATACTAAAGTTATAATTAAAATTAGGTCTAGAAAGAAGAGGTAGAAGGAGCGGGGAGAGGTAAGAGTGGGGGAGGGTTATTCAAAGTAGGAATTAAAATGTCATTAGACGGGAAAGACCGGGCAATTGGGAAAATATTTAAAATGGGGTTTATAAAAATTTTTTGTTTATTAATAATATCTGCTTTCATATTCACGTGTTTTCTTATTTCTAAGATTTCAAAATTATTGATTTGAGATACCTTGTAACCAGAATGTAGTATTTTAAAACCTGAATTAATATCGAAAGTATGGTCGTTATTTAATAAATGATCCGCAAATTCTGATTCACAGTTTCCCTTTAAAGCCCTAAGATGTTCTTTAATTCTGATCTCAAAGTTTCTATTAGTTTTTCCTATATAAAAGGAATTACAGTCATTACAGTTGAGTTTATAAACACCTGATTTTTTAGTTTGACTATCAATATCTTTATTATTAAGAATATATTTTTTTTAATTTGTTATCCGTATAAAACGCCGGTTGAATAGTGAAGGGGATGTTTTTATTTATAATTTTGGAAGTGTCATTATCTACAAATAGAATTCTACGCCATTGTTTGTTTGTATCTTTATAAATAGGATAAATATAAAGTTTAAAGAGTTTATGTTTAATTTTTTTATTTAGTATTTCAACTATCAATTTATAAGGATAGCCGTTATTAGATGCTATCTGTTTTATGATATTTAATTCTGAGGTATAATTAGGATCCGACAAAGGAATCGAAATTAATCTATTAAGCATAGAATGGAAAGCTGCGACTTTTTGAGAAAAGGGATGATTTGATGAATTATGTATGATAATATCAGTATACGTATCTTTACGGAAAATATTGAAATCTATTTTATTACCTATTATTGTTAAATTTAAATCTAAGAAATTTAAACTCTTATCTATACCTATTTCTAATGTAAATTGAATATTTTTATGTATTTTATTTAAAAAGTTTAAGAACATGTTCAATTGTCTTTCTGTTCCTAACCAAATGCAAAAAATGTCGTCCACATATCTCTTCCAACAATATACATTTTTAAGTAACAAGGCACCGCTATTAAAAATCTTATTTTCTAAATGATTAATAAAAATATCTGCAATCAAAGGACTCGTACTGTTCCCCATGGCCAAGCCATCTTTTTGTTTAAAAATTGTATTGTTAAATTGAAAATAATTTTGTTTAAAAATAACTTCGAAAAATAAAATAAGGTCATGGATAAGGTCTTTCTGTAAGTTAGATGAATTTAACAAATTATTGATGATGGTTTTACTTTCTTCTATTGGAATACTAGGGAATAAATTTACTACATCAAAAGAAACCAACATAGCATGATTAGGAATTTCCAAATCCTTTAAATAATTAACTAATTCTAACGAATTTTTAACTGTGTATGTTGGTTGAAATATATTAGCATTATTAATTACAGTATTGATTGCTGACGCTAATTTGAAAGTTGGGGCATTACAATTAGAGACTACTGGCCTAATAGGTTTGTTCAGTTTATGTATTTTTAATAGGCTGTAAAGTTTAGGAATTTTCGGGTTAATTAAAATCAAATTTTTGTTATTTTTCATGTTTACAATGATATCACTTTTACAACGTTTAACCGTTTCTTTCACCATTTCTTGACATTTATTAATAGGGTTATTCAGAATAATTTCAAAATTGTCCCCTTGTAGAAAATCCATTGTCTTGTTAATATAGTCAACTTTATCCATGATGATAACACTGTTACCTTTATCTGCCTTTGTAACAACCAGATTTTTTTCCCTCACCATTTTAGAAATATTCTTAGCAATTTTTATGTCAGTATTAGAAATTATATTCTTTTCCCGATTTGGAACTGTTTTTTTGTTGTTAATGTTTTTTATCCCTTCAGCACATTTATAATGGTACGATTTAGGTTGATTAATTAAAGCATTGTCCATATCCACTGCCAACAACTCTAATTCTTCTCTATTTTTAATATTAGAATTATAATGCAAGTTATGATTAAGTCCTTTATTTAATAATTTTAACTCTTCCTCCTCAAACTCATGATTAGACATGTTAATCACTCGATCATGGAATTTATATTGTTTATTTTCAGTTGGAGACACTACCGCATTAACTTTTTTATTATTATTATCACACAATTTTTTAATTTTTTTGTCAAGAACAATTTTCTTTTTTGTATGCTTTGATACTAGCTATAGATCTAACTTGATCATCAAGCAGGTCCCATTCCAATGGGTGTAAAGCACTAGCCAATTCCATATGTAAGAATTTAAGTTGAAGTTTAATAACATTCCGTTTTTTAAATCAATTTTTCAAATAATTTTGAAAAAATTTTAAATCAATTTTTCAAATAATTTTGAAATCTTAGAAATAAGAAAACACGTGAATATGAAAGCAGATATTATTAATAAACAAAAAATTTTTATAAACCCCATTTTAAATATTTTCCCAATTGCCCGGTCTTTCCCGTCTAATGACATTTTAATTCCTACTTTGAATAACCCTCCCCCACTCTTACCTCTCCCCGCTCCTTCTACCTCTTCTTTCTAGACCTAATTTTAATTATAACTTTAGTATACTTGTGCTCCTGATGATGTGAACTTGGTTCACGAAACATGTTGAGATTTTGTATCGAAATAAAGTGATGTAAACTAAGTTATTTGTGTTTTAATAAAAAAAAAAATACTAGATAAGTATGTGCTAAAATTCGAAACTTAGTGATAAGGCAGATTTGATACGTCGTGAGAAAATCTATCTAGTGAGTGTCTACTTATCAATTTGTATTATGATATTAGATAATCAATCGCCCATAAAAATCATCAATTGTTTACTGACAGGTATATCTTTATTTGAATTGTCTTGAGCTTAAACTTGGCTCACCGAAATTACATTTCATTTTGAAAGTAGATAAAATCATCGTCAGTGAAGATATCTTCTTCCTTCCTAGAATTGGAAGATTGTAAAGAATTTGATTATCATATACGATAACATATATGAAATCCATATTATTCTTCGTTATCGTGCTAAATAAGCACGATAACGAATGGTACATGGCCAGGGTGGGATCGCCATCTTCTGCCTCTACATCAACTCCTGTCCCTATCCGTTGTGTTCCAGTTCCCAGTCTTTTCCAAGATGTTCCACTTGGATGCTGATGTCATGCCCTTATTTGAACATGACCAGCCTAGCAGCAGCTTTTGGGACCTACAAAATTATTTTAGGGTTATTATTTCTTCAGGGTGGCAAATTCATTCGTTCCGTGTATTTGTTTTTTTAATGGTGGCTCTACCAGCCTTTGAAATGTGTCAAAATATGTATTTTAGTAGAAGCTTTAAAATTTGATTTTGTATTGCTCATTTGGTTGTAATATTTTTTTTCATGTAGTAACACGGAATACCTGCAGGCTGCCTACATCTAGTTTCGTACTAAAATACCAGGGCTATAACTATATATATTCAGAACTGTGTAATTCAGTATAAAGATTATTCTAAAATTCGATATTGCAACTTTGATTTTACAAATAATAACTAATTTTAAAATACACTAAAATTCACAACCCCAAATCTTTACTCTAAGCCTAAACCATTCGCGATCCCGAGTAACTCCGGGTACACATCTATTAGTAGTATTTTTATATACCTATATATCATATCTATACCGATATGAATTGAATAAATCATGCGAGAAAAAATAAATGCCACCGACGGGAATCGAACCCGCAGCCTTCTGATTGCAGGTCAGGTGCACTAGCCACTATGCTACATGGATACACTATGCTACATGGATACACTATGCTACATGAATACACTATGCTACATGGATACACTATGCTACGTCAGATAGACTTGAGACGGCCCGACTTCATTATTTAATAATATTTTGATAATTTATACGTCGCCGTTTTAGTTAAAAATCACCTTAAGGGCACTGGTTTTCTTGATCGTGCTAAATTTTAATCGGGCGTCCCCGACTTCTCTTACCATTCACATTCACATGAATACCGCAGAAGAGTCCCAAGTGCTCCCAACTGTCTGGAACCAGTGAGACTATGGCTTCCCCAATTGGGTTACGTTGTGCAGCTGAAGGTGTTGGGGAGGGGAAAGAGGTGGGTAAGAGTAAGTGGGTGACTATTCAGATCCGGTTACCCAACATAACTAAAGCCAAAAATAATATTTCATCATTATTTAGATATTTTAAAAACAAAATTATAAATAGGGTGGTGTAGGTTGAAATGTATTCTATGAGAAAATATATATGTATTTTTATATATATTTTCTTTTGATGTATGGTTTTCATCTGTGGTTCATGACCACAGATAAAAACATTTGTTGGTAGATTAATTAAAATCTAATCTTTTATAATCAGTTATTTAGAAAGATTTTTTTAATATTTGATTTTAATTGAGAGAACATGCATTGGTCTTAAGTTTAACATTTTTTTCGAGGTGCTGTTAGCATCTTCGAAAATGCAGAAAACCATAAAATATTGACATATACCTCGTGCCATCTTAAAGTTCTTAAGACGTAACCGGGCGTTGATTTTTCTATACAAACGTAGTCCCCATTTATCTTTCTGGATTTTAACCCTAGAGCAAATATTTTTTTAACATAAAATAGATATCGGCGACTTGCGTGTCGGTACGTTTTGTTTTTTTTGATAAATTGCTTCTTATAGAAGTTATGACCTTCCAAAAATCAATGAAATTGCCTGATTTAAACGCAGTCAAAAGACGTTCAGTCTACAAACTAGACAATATATTTTTAAAAAAAGCAAAACGGTCCGACATAGAATAGTTTCTTTTTATGTAGTTGGTAAAAAAAAAATTAAAATCGGTTAACTTTTGGAGGAGAAAAATGGGGAATACAAAACCTCGATTTTGAAGATTTCATTTAGGTATTTGTAGCCCGAGCTGCATGTGTCCCTTTCGCTCAGTATTCGGGAGGACAGGGTTTAGATAAATACGTATGTTTTTGTGCGAAGTGATGTCACGCAGTCATTAATCGATATTCGATATTCTAGTGTTGTGTTGTCCCGAGTAATCGATGTTTTTTTTATTATTTTTTCCGTTTGGTCACTTTTGTGTTTGTTTGGTGAAGTATTCCGATATTCTTACTTTAATTTCATATGTTTACGTAAAATAATATCTGTAAAAAAAACATCCGTTACGGCCAGACCAACTCCGAGGTGATTTCGTTCCGTATTGCCAATATGGATACGAAACACTCAAATGGATAATTTTTTTAAAAATAACTTTTGGGTAACTAGCATAATATTATAATTCTTCAATAACCTATAATGTATATTGTTATTTTATTTATTTAACTTGTATTTCGACAAATAAATATACAGCAAAGTGATGTAGCGTAGTATATCGAATTGTGTCGGTGCACTAGTGTTGTCTTTTCCCGAGTTATTGATATATTTTATTAGTTTTTTTTTGGTTTAGTGACTTATTTCAAGTATACCATACTTGCCGATCTTACTAAAATTGGACCAAATTCAATTTGTATACGTCAAGTACTATAATAATTTTCAATTTGGGAGGTGGTTATGGGTACCGCCGCCCCGGGAACCATTTATTGGATAACCTCTGTCATAGGTCACCCCAAGTGGTTCGCTACGTTTGGTGACTTGAGCAGGGGTGCCCGGGTTCATGGGGGTGAGGATTGTCCGGGTCTTGGCGATATATGCATCGGTCCGCCAGTTGCGTGGCAGGCCGGATCGGGAGAGACTGAATGCGTGAGACTTTTTGACCTCTCCAGCCGGACTGTTCCGGAACATCACCTTGCACCGCAGTGGGAGGTATGGATTCATATGATGGTCATTCATGAAGAAATTGACACCCAGATTCCTACCCACCCCTGATGCCTTTTTCCTTCCCAGGACTTCCTTTCCTTTCTTTCCTCAAAATACCCTCCACACAGTATCCCCAAGGATGACATAGGCCCTGAGGGGATTTTTTTTCCCTCAGGGTCGGCCGTATATCCTCTCTCCCTTTGAGAACACTAAGCTATATTATCTATAAGTAGATATACCGTATTCCATCCCTACCATTGTGGTGCAAGGCGATGGTTCGAGAGGCAGGCTGGAGTGATCAAAAGGTCTCCCTCAACCAGTCTCTCCTGATCTGGCCAGCCACGCATTAGGTGGGCAAAGGCATCCCTCGCCAAGACCTATACAAAATAAGAATAATTACACAATAATAAGATTCGTTCCGGCGTGGTCGAGTGGTAAGACTCGACTCCCAATCCGAAATTCGCGAGTTCGAACCCGGCGTGCGCAAATAAATTTTATTTGATTAATTGGTCTTATTTCACAATTAATTAATTAAAAAATGTTTCAAATGAGATTCTCTTATATTGTCTTCAGTGATTAAATGAGTTTTTTTGTTTGTTAAAGGTTTTATTGTACAAAATTTTAAATGTTTTACAAATAGATAATGAAATTAAAACAATTTATGGTTTAGATCTTTCTCTCGCCGGTAAATTTCTTGGTATGCGACCGTCAATTATTTCTGGTAAAAGGCATTGGTGGTAGAAGTCGTCCAACAGTGGTTCGATTTTTTTCCAGATTGAATCGTCCCTCTCAATTTTTTCATACAGTAAACCTTTAGGACTCCACACAACAAAATAACAGTAATTACGACGAGTAATATGTAACTGGCCTTGTACTTTGTAGAAGTAATTGTGATTCCGTTTTAATGTTAAAGCATTATCTTCAACTTTACAGTAATCAATTTTCTTTTGTTCAATTCCCTCTTCTGGTGACATATGTGCTATATTATAAGGGCATTTAACTTCAATTATAGAATCCTCACCGATGAGGCCATCCGGACTTGCCGCTAAAAAGTTTTTGTTTTCATCGATAAATAGTCCACAGGCGGATACCTGTAATTTCGTTTCTTTTGTAAATTGCTCTATTGCTTCGTTTTCATTTTCTTTCCAGTAATTTGTGGCCATATTTCCTTTAAACGGCGAGTACAGTAACGAGTTTAATACTCTCGCTACTGAAGTTTTTGGCCGCAGCTTACATATTTTTCCAAAGTTAGATGCTGTTAACCTCTGACGCCTTTCAATTGCCCACAAATTATTATTGCTTTGCCCCACCGTATTCCGTTCGAGTTCTTTCTTATTCGATGGAGATAATTCTTTGAGAAATTCCTCTTTTTTCATTTCAAAGAATTCTGGTGGCATATCTGGTTCTAATTCCAATTGACCATAATTTTCATCGGGCCCTGTAACTTTTTTTCTCTTTTCTGTCGTGTTTTCGTTAAACCTTAGTTTTCTTTTTCGACACCTCTGTGTTTTCTCATTCGAACGTCGATTTATTTCTATAAAGTGCTTCGTGTATTTGCCAGGACTGTGGCCTTGGATTTTCTTTTGAATTCGTGAATGGGTTGCCAATTCACTATTACATGAAGTTACTGCTCCAAAACATCTTGCTTGGTAAGATCCCCGTTTGGTAAAATTAACTCTTTTTCCGCCTATAAATTTGGCAATAACGTTATTGAATTGCTCCACAGTATTATTTGTGACGTCAATAATTAGACTTTCTGCATTTCCTACTAAAGTCAATTTGTTTGAGAGTTTTTCCCTTATGTTGGAGAGAGTGCAGAAGAAATTTCTGAGATTCCTCTACCTAAGGGAGTATGATTACTACCCGTGGCTCTATCCTACTGATTTTCTCTTGGGCATGCTCGGTATGAACCATCTACGGGTCAGAAGAGATGTGCATATTGTATCACACTTCTTCAAACTGATTCGTGGATGGTTTGAAAATCCGACTATCATGGAGAGTATTAGTCTCTATGTTCCTGATGGTTATCTCCGTCACCGACAGCATAGACTGTTTTATCTCCCGGCCTGCAGGACCAACTTGCCAATGGTCATGCCGGTGGGGAGAGCAGTCTTGCTGTTGAACAGAATTAATTCGGATATCGACATATTTAGCATCGGTGAAGCTGCCTTTAAAAGGCAAGCTCTACTGATGCTGGTATAGTTTATACACCGCTAACTATTATGTAATACCATTTTACAAATGTATTTAAAAAACGAAATAAAATGTAATTTTGTAATGTTTTTAAAGGAATAAACAAATTGAATTGAAAAATTGAATTGAATTGTTGGATATCAGTCCATATTCCACAATCTTGAAGATCGCTTACTAAATTCAGATCATTAGTATACTTCTCCGACTTGCAATAGTATGATGAACATTTTTTATGGTCACCAAACACATGGTTTGCGGCATTTTTTATGTCCATTTTCAGATTTTTTACTTTATCACAGTGTGGCGTGTTTTCTTGCTCTTTTCTGTAATTTACTGCTCCAACTATAGCTTTTCGCATGCGTAAAACGTTTGCTTCAACCTTTTTTCTTATGTAAACTGGTACAAAGCCTTTAGCGTTGTTGGTTTTTTTTCCAAGTGCTTTAATTTTGTTGCAAAAATTGCGGAGAAAGTGATTTTTGCACTCAATTTTTTGAACTATGAGGTTGGACTCATATGGCATTTGCTGCATTATTTTTTTCATGATGCTGGAGTCGCTATCACCAACTAGTTTGTTGAATTTCAAACCATGCATTTCCATGCTTTTCGAGAATCCTTCTGCTATAATTTGTGTTTATGAATAGTTAAGTTGTTTAGTAGGTACTCACCGATATCATATATGTGTAATTCGTAACCAAGTATTGGAGTGATGCAGCTAACGGAGAAATCGAAACTATATACAACCACAAACATCGGGATTAGGACAAAACCGATATTTATCTACCCGATATCCTCGCAAATTTGTTATTCCACTTGTCCCACTGAGCCAAACTGTTTACTGAACCAAAACAGCATACGGGATGCTTTACTGATAGTAAGAAGATTAATGAATGATGAGCGCTGAAGACATGTATTATATAGGAATACGCACGCACAAGTCCCGACTCGTCTTGACTTATTTGGTGCTGGAGATGATGGACTCGCAGCAGGCAGCCACCAGTCTAAACGCACGCTCAAGTCGCGACGCGACTGAAGATGAGTTAGCAGCAAGAAGCCACCTGACTATTGTATGTGTGCGCTCAAGTAGAGACGCGACTTATTTGGACGAGTATTATAACAAAACCCTGTAGCAACCCCATACAGAATTTGGTCGTAACACGGACATGTACCTAGCATGAAAGTCAAAAAATCCTCAACTTACAATGATTAAAGAATTTTTTTTTAAATATATATTTTTAAAAAGATGCCATTTGCGTGGTGATCTGTTATAACAAAACACAGTAGGAAAAGTTGCGCTGTTTAGTCATGACATTTTCTATTATTTTCGAGTTACATGGATATTTAAATACTAGTTCAATTTTACTCATGATTCGATTTTCAGAACCCCGACATGTCTAGAGGAGGTAGAGTGGAAAAAAATTGAGGTTTCCTCCACACCATCCGATTTGAAGTGTGGTGATTGGCAAGGGTGTTATGGCTTTCATGTCATTTTCAAAATTTCAACGAATGGCATTGGCGTTGGCTCTATTAACAAAACACAATAATAAGGTTCGTAAAACAAAATAGTGAACAAAAAATTGCAATATTATATCGAAAATTTGTCACTTGCGATGTTTATGTGGTAAAAATTGGTCTTTTTGGCCAAATAAACATCGCAAGGGAATTATAAAACCTGTTGATTTCAGGAATTTTACTAAAATAAAAAATAAATATTTTATTTTAATTCTTTTCCCTGTCTCAAATGACTTGAATGGTTTAGTTAAGTTTTGATAAACAAAAAAGATAACTATCTGTTCAAACAAGTATTTTATACTATTTTTGATGGATTAATTTAGCAAAACGACACAAATTAATTTTATAAAATTTACTTGCGCACGCCGCGCCCTGCGGATTCGTAGCCAAGAGCCTTACCCTTCAACCACGGAGGCAGTTCAAATGTACGCACCTACATATTTTAGTAGTAATTTTTAAAAGAAAGACAAACATTCCCTGGTTACGAATAACCTAACATTTGAAAAACTCCTACTACCACCACACTAAGCGGAAGGTATTGCTTGTGTTGTGATGGAGAACTTAGCCAGCCGAGGAATCGAACATGGGACGCCCGGGTGGGACCCAAACGCGATGCCCACTCAGCCACTGACCGGTCAAGTAAGTAAGAGCAATACAATTAATAAGTAGTACATTATTTTGATGTATCTCACAAGGTTTAGCCAGCGTTAGCAATTTAAGCGCCCTAAAATATATTTTAAATCACTTGATTACACACTGACTTTCCTCTCCTTTTTATAAATATAATACATATTTATAAATTACGTGTGTAAACCTTTCGGAAGAAAATCTTTAAATGATAGTGAAAATCCTATCAAAATCCATTTCGCCGAGATTATACGCCGAGACAAAATCAGTAACGGAGAAATAAGCTGGAAAGATAACCACAAACACTAGATACATGACGAAGGACGGAAGACGGGTGATGCGGGAGGCGGAGGAGGCGGGATGTGGGAGAGGCGGGAGTCGAGCGTAACATGCACACACACACTCTTAGTTGGGTGGGTACCTACACATCGATAGTGCGCTCGCTGAGCCGAGTGAAATAGCAAGTGATTTTTAAAATACCTATTGTTCAAATTTCTCAGCGCCTGGGTTTCCTCTTAAGGTGAAAATATATAATAAGCAGTAATTGTTGATTGAGGTACTAGTACATATTGAATTATTTGGTTGGAAATAAGCCGACATAGCTCAGTAGTTCAGAGCACCTGACCGGACATCAGAAGGCACGGGTTCAATTCCCGTTGGCGGCATTTATTTTTACTAGGGAGATATTTTCAATTTTTATTGATATTTCAGGGGGATAATTTTTGTTTGTAATTATTTGTTATCCTTTATGCTATGCATAAGACCTTGTCTTATAAAAAATAGCTTATCATGAAAAGGCAAAGAAAGGATGAAAGTAGATGGAATGCTGTTCAAATGAGATCCCTGAGGCGTATGTGTGGTAAAACCATGTTTGATCATGTGAGGAATGTGGAGATCCGCAAAGAGTGCAAGGCTGATGTAAGCGTAATGAGTAAGATTAAGAAAGGGACGCTTAGATGGTTTGGGCATGTAGAGCGAATGAGCGAAGATAGGAGTGTAAGGAGGATATATGATGCAAATGCGAATGGTATCAGAAGTCGGGGACGCCCGAGGAAGACATGGCACGATCAAGTGAATCAGATACTCGAGTCGGGCCATGTCAAGAGTCAGAATAATAGAAGAGTATGTATGAGACGATGTTTGAATGTGAATGAGGCAAAAAGTGTGTGCCAAGACCGAGTTGTTTGGCAGTCCGTCCTTTCTGCCTACCCCTGCGGGGAAACGGCGTGATGGTTAGTTAGTTAGTTAGTTTATAAAAAAAAATGTAGCAATAAATTTTTATCTGTACAAATTCCGCGACAGAACGTAAGTAATTCTTCAAACAAAAAAAAAACAAAAATATTATCGGTACACTATAGATAAGCAATAACCACAGGTTATAACTGGATTCAAAAAAAAATTGAGAGACAAGCTGACGTGTACACGGCGGTGCTCGGGGAAATGGAAATGGTTTGGGCTAAAGTTTTGTCGTTGTGAATTCTAGAGTACCTGACAAGTGGGTGCATTTTGACGGTGGAAATAATATTATTGTCTTGTAATAAGTATCTGTTTCACTTGGTCGTGCAATATCTCCCTCAGGCTCCCTCGACCTTTTCAACCATTAACTTCAAAGTCATGCATTCTCCTGACACCTCTTTCTTCGTACATCACTAATGTCTCGTTTTACCACAAATACTTATTAGACTCATGTCATGCTCGGGCATCCCCGACATTTTCTACCATTCTCTTCATGTAGTATGATGAAATCCACATTTGACGGCCGGCATAGTCCAGTGGTAACGCATTGGACTGAAATTCCGAAGGTCGCGGGTTCGAACCCGGCGTGCGCAAATAAATTTTATTTGATTTATTTGTGTTATTTCACAATTAATTAATTAAAATAATATATAGTATATTTGCGGCACGTTCCAGAGTGGAAGATACTACCAGTATCGCCCTGGTGTAAGACCACCATTCAGAATTGAAACGTTGCTCCAAATGGCTTTAGCCGTGTTTAGTGACTAGATCTGAATAGCCAGGTACTTCCCCACCTTCCTCTTTCCCTTCCCCACTTACCTTCAGCCTCACAACATCCCCCAATTGGGGATGCCATAGTCTCACTGGCTCCAGACGGGAGCAGTTGGGACTCTTGTGAGGTATTAACTATAAAAAAAAAATATAAAAAAAAACATTGTTATTGTTAAAAAAACTACATTATTTCGACTTAAATTCGACTCCGTGTCTCCTTTGAGTGCAGAGATAATGGTGGCTATAATAATATAGATTATTCCGGTTTGATAGCTCTTAGTAGGATTCACTATTTATTTGCACTATGAAAATCAAGAATATTCCGAACGATTATGAACTTCGAATTGCTTAATTTGTTCGAACCTTCTAAATCATCAGGTGATAGCCGATATCACGTTCTACTGAACAACATAAATTAAGTATATCATACGTATCCAGAATATCCAGCATTTTTTAATGAAATTCATATTTACGTAAAAAAAAAATTATTTTTATTTTCTAGATTCATATATTCCATGAAGTGGCGAATCATTTAAATTTACTGAATTTAAAGTTAATTTTCTTCATACAAATAGAACGGCGTCATATGCGCCTCACAATTTTTACCTCATATGGGTGTTTCAAATATTACCTGGCTTTTAGAGACTTAGAGGCCTTGTATTTTCTCGAGAGGGTAAAAATTTGTAACCTAAAAACCCTACTAAAACTGCATTTTTTTCCAGCATCACCAGCACCAACGGCGGCCATATACTACATACGTGTCTGTTTGTGTTGTGTTGGGAACGGGGGGGAAATTCCGCTGCGTCCTTTTGTGGCAATCCTTCCGCATTTGCCTGTTGGAGTAAGGGAAACCGCAGAAAACCTTACCCAGGAAGGAGCGGCCGATAGTCAACTTGAAACATATGCGGCCTTCAGTAACATCGGTATATGATGTCCTGCATTTTGTGGTGTGTGTGTGTGTGTGTGTGTGTGTGTGTCTGTTTTTATGTTAATATATACTTATTGGAAGATAGAGAATAAACATACATATACATATAAATTATAAAATATTATATAAATAGATATAAAAACATTATATATTTAGGAAGGAAGTTGGGAGTTTAGGAAATACCTACTGCTCGCTGCTTATTCGTCCACGTCTGAATCTGGTTCGTGCCATATGTGGTCATGGTCCATGAGGATGTGTTTGGGTAGTCTGTGTGAGTATCTGAATGTCAAGTCGCTCGGTGCATTGTATTGTCCTATGTCACGAATGAGTGTGTTTTTGCTATGTCTGAGTGATTTGTAAAAGCGTTCAGTCAGTCTGTGTGTGAATTCGTATAGAGTTGGAATTTTTTCTCGTTCGTGTAATCTCTTCAGGTTTGTTCTGAGTCTCGTGTTGTATGTGATTTTAATGTAGAGATTTTAATGCAGTGTGAGATACTGCTCCATACGGGAATCGCATAAAACAGTACCGGGCTAATAAGCGAGTAGTAGATGAGGAGTTTGGTTTTGGGAAGTAGCGGGCTTCGTCTGTTAAAAATTAGCTTCATCATGCCGATCGCTTGTCGCGTGCGCGTGTGCATTAGGGTGTATCGATTTTTAACTTTTTTTTGTTTTCAAATTCCAAGTTGAAATAAAGTTGCTACTAGGTACCACAACTTACCACAATTTTTTTTGGATTTTTAAAAAAATGTTTAGGTCTCCCGCACAAGGCCTAAAGTTTTAATTTTTTTCAAAAAATATCATTTTTTTTTTTAATTTAAAAAAATAAATTCATAACTTTTTTGTTTATTCCAAGTTAAAAAACAGTAATATTAGGGCATAAAAATAAGTACGAAACGGTATTTTTTAATAAAATATGGTATTTTGGTCTCCCGCACAAGCCCTAAAGTTTGTTAATTTTGATGAAATTTTGTAATTTTGTGTACATATATGAACCATGTTTTTTTTAAGTTTAAGCCACCGGAATTAATTGTACTTTTCTTACAGAAGGCATAAAATGAGACAATATATATATACATAATTCTTATATACATACAGTAAAAATATATACCACATATATACTATATATATATATAATATGTTTTATACCTGAAAAAAGATAGTTGGACGGTGTAAATTGTATGAGAAAGGTGTTGAAAGAAACTAATGTTATTTGCTATTACTGTTGTTTTTTACAAAAGTATAAAAGGTTATAACATGTCATAAAATGTAGTATAAAAACTAAGTACAAAATGTTGCTGATTACTTTCCATACGACATGAGTGGCAGTTTTCTTGTTCTACTGCAAATTTACTGACTTGTTTAAGTATTCGTCCTTTCATCTTGGCTTCAAAACCTTAAATCAAAATTATGTATAGTTTTTACATAGGCCTAGTGAAAATTTTATAAATGTTATTACAGTTCCCAAATAAAATTTCAATTTAATATGGAAGACAGTATGATAAAGACGTTATTTAGAAACATAACTACAAAATAGTCGAAAAAAACTTACTTAAATTCTAATCCTTTGCAGAGGTTTTGTACTGGCTCTTGGTCTCGAATGTAGGTAACTCTTTACGGTCTTCCAGTCTGGCACGGATAAAACTATCTCTTTCGATGAGCCCACATACTCGCTTCAAAGCTTCTGTGACTTCCTTGACAATTCGTTCCACCGCTTGAGTGTGAGAAGGAATTCTAAATTCAACCCTTCCACTTCTGCCAGTTTCCGCAATTGACTCCAACTCTTCTAGGCTCATATCAGTAACAAGAGGGGGTTCGGTTACTGAAGTGGATTTCCAGTCAATCATATCTATATAGTCTTCGGCATCAAAATTGATCTGAGGGGGTTTAAATACCCTTACCACTTTCCTTACGGTTGAGCGAGCTTTCTGGATTCTCTTATAAGCCAAGGCTCTGATATGTTTTCGTTCATCGAACAGCATAGCTATCAAAACATGCTCTGGGTGAGCCATGAAAGCATTTATCTGTAACGTTGCATGGACGACTTTTCTTAGCTCATCTACCAAGTAATTGCTGAAAAGAATCATTTTAAAAAAATGAATGGAAGCTTGCAGGATTTGGGGATTGCACTTACTTGAGAACCATGATGGTATGTAGACCTTCATCATGAACTCTGCAAGCTTTCTTAGCTGAGGGGTCGGATCATCGGTGGCTACATACAAACGAAGGACTCGATTTGCCAGAGTAAGCCACCTGGCGTGCGAGATGTTGCCGGGGTTTCGTTTGGCCAACTCTTCAGCAATAGAATTGTCTTCCATATTAAATTGAAATTTCATTTGGGAACTGTAATAACATTTATAAAATTTTCACTAGGCCTATGTTAATACTATACATAACTTTGATTTAAGGTTTTGAAGCCAAGATGAAAGGACAAATACTTAAACAAGTCAGTAAATTTGCAGTAGAACAAGAAAACTGCCACTCATGTCGTATGGAAAGTAATCAGCAACATTTTGTACTTAGTTTTTATACTACATTTTATGACATGTTATAACCTTTTATACTTTTGTAATAAACAACAGTAATAGCAAATAACATTAGTTTCTTTCAACACCTTTCTCATACAATTTACACCGTCCAACTATCTTTTTTCAGGTATAAAACATATTATATACATATAGTATATATGTGGTATATATTTTTACTGTATGTATATAAGAATTATGTATATATATATTGTCTCATTTTATGCCTTCTGTAAGAAAAGTACAATTAATTCCGGTGGCTTAAACTTAAAAAAAACATGGTTCATATATGTACACAAAATTACAAAATTTCATCAAAATTAACAAACTTTAGGGCTTGTGCGGGAGACCAAAATACCATATTTTATAAAAAAAAATCGTTTCTTACTTATTTTTATGACCTAATATTACTGTTTTTAACTTGGAATAAACACAAAAGTTACGATTTTATTTTTTTAAATTTAAAAAAAATTTGATATTTTTTGAAAAAAATTAAAACTTTAGGCCTTGTGCGGGAGACCTAAACATTTTTTTAAAAATCCAAATTTTTTTGTGGTAAGTTGTGGTACCTAGTAGCAACTTTATTTCAACTTGGAATTTGAAAACAAAAAAAAAGTTAAAAATCGATACACCCTAGTGTGCATCTTGGCTTGGTGAGATTTCCAGTTGAGGCGGGAGTCCATGATCAGGCCCAGATATGTCACTTCATCTTTCCATTCAATGCTGTGTCCTCCCATTTCGATGTTAAAGTCAGGTGTTCTATTTACACGTTTTCTCGTGAACGAGATTCGGTTTTCGCCTCGTTCAGTTTCAGGCGCCATTTTTTGTAGTATTCTACGAGCGCGTCGAGTGCCCTCTGTAGGTAAATAGCGGCCATATTCGCTTTCAGCGAGGAAGCGTATAGCTTGACGTCATCTGGGTAGATAGACAGATTGCATCCCTCGTCTCGGGGGATTTCATAGGTGAACAGAATGAAGAGGAATGGTCCCAGTAAACTTCCTTGTGGCACGCCTTTTGGAATCTC
Organism: Hesperophylax magnus; assembly: GCA_026573805.1. NCBI lineage: Eukaryota > Metazoa > Arthropoda > Insecta > Trichoptera > Limnephilidae > Hesperophylax > Hesperophylax magnus. The sequence goes on along the minus strand of JAIUSX010000222.1, from coordinate 14,496 downwards.
ACGCGTTGAAGATAGCACGTTCCTTATGAACACTCTGAAGGATCTATTCTTTAGGTATTCCTGTACCAGCCTCGTTAGGTATATGGGCGTATTAGTGCGGTGCAGCGTGTGCACGAGCCCGTCTACCCAAACGGTGTCGAATGCCTTCTCTAGGTCGATTAGTGCAGCGGCGGTGAAGCGGTATTTTCTTGCGATGAATTCCGCTACTCTGGTTAGTTGGTGGGTCGTAGAGTGCCTCTTTCTGAAGCCGAACTGCTCGTCTGGCAAAGTCTTGTTGTCGTTATGTCGGACAAGCCTTTTGAGTATAATTTGTTCAAATACCTTGCTCAGCGTAGATAATAGGTTAATCGGCCGGTAACTTGTCGGCTGTGCTCTGTCTTTATTCGGCTTTGCGAAGGGCAGCACGGTTGCTGATTTCTAAATCTGGGGAAAATGCCCGGTCATGAGGCAGGCATTGAACAATTTTTTTGTGTAGATGATGGCTTTTTGAGGGAGATGTTTCAGTAGAATGTTGTGTATTTGATCGCTTCCCGGCGCCTTGTTCGTTCTTAATCGCTTGATTGTGACTGCAATCTCGCTCGGCGTAGCAAAATGAATATCTTCAGCGTTTGTCTGCTCTGATTCGCTCAGGTCTCGTAGAGAATCGGCTACGATCCTGTCCGTAACCGGGTCGGAAAGGCCGTTTGTAGCGACGTAGGCTCTCTCGAATCCGTCGGCGAGTGTGTCTGCTTTTTCTTGTAGCGACAGCGCCGTCCCTGAGCCGTTCAATTTCACTAGAGGTGGAATCGTGAAATCTTTATGTCTCAGCGCGCTTGCCATTTTCCATAGGGAATTATCCTTCGGCGTGAGCGACGCAACTTTTTTGTTCCAAAGTTCGCGCTTGAGTTCTGCGATTTCGGTCTTGCTTTCCTTCTGCAGGCAGTTGTATGCTGTCTTGACATATTCGTCGCGCGTGCGGTGGAACATGCGTTGCAGGCGATTTTTATCCTTGATGAGCGATAAGACATACTCGGGAAGCTTGATCGTGTATGAGTGTACTTCTTTGAGAGGTATGTGTGCGTCTTGTGCTGTTTGAAGTATCTCTGTGAGAGTGCTTGTAGCTGCGTTGATTTCTTGTGGCGAGCGCAGAGTTCCCGAAGTGAGATGTATTTGTTCGTTGATTTCCCTTTTGAATCCTTCCCAGTCCGCATTCTTATAATTGCGCTGTTTTCTGGGGCTCCTTGAAGTTGTGCCTCCTATAGTGAAGCTCACGGGCAGGTGGTCCGATGATAGCTCGTTTAGCGTGCGCAGTGGAGATATTGTCTTTACATTTTTCTCGAGTACGATATCCAATGTACTCGGATATCTAGAAAGCTGCGAGTAGTGCGTAGGTCTGTCGGGCACCAATATCGAAAAGGTATTTATCTGCATGTGTGTAAAGAGCGTTTTTCCGTTCGCATTACCTCTGTAGTTATTCCAGTAGTTGTGTTTGGCGTTCAAATCGCCTCCCATCACAACAATTGGTCCCATATTGAGCAATTTACTCAGGTCTTCTCTCAGTAGGTTTCCATTAGTGCAGTAGACGGCGATAATGGTATGCGCTCTACCCTCTATGGTGACTTCGATAATCGTGGCTTCGGTGTGCTTCAACTTCGGAGTGGTGATTCTTGTGGATTTCATAGATTGTCGAACGAATATTGCGGTTCCTCCGCATGATCTTTCTTGTCGGTGGTCTCGATAAATTTTATTTTTATTTTATTTTATTATATTTGGGATACCAACAGTTCAATCAATAACATCATAATAATAATTTAGTTACAGTAAATAAACCATTTACAGGTTTCCACATAGGTATTATATACAAGTGAAAATTACATTTCAAGAAAAAAAGTTATTTAGGGGGGAATAGGGAGGGGGTAGGATGAGGAGGGATCGGTTAGGTTGAGGTATGTATAAAGGAAGTTAATAAAGTGGTGGTTGTATTAGATGGTATCTGTAGTTATTGTTATTGTAAGGTATCGAGAGAGTGTCTGTGGGATTTTAAGGAGTGTGGTGCAGAGTTAAATATGTCAAATTGTGAATAGTGTGTGTTAAAAGTGTTGGACGCACGATAGATTAGAGAATTCTGCTTAAAATTAGTGTTGCATCGAGGGAGGCTAAAAATCATGTTTGATCTGGTTCGTCTGTTAGGAACTCGTATCTGTATTCGTTCTAGGAGTTCTGGGCAATCAACAATGGACCTGGCTATTTTTTGAAGAAAAAGTACATCGGCCGAGCTTCTTCGAACTTCTAATGATGGTATATTGAAGTACGCTGCTGAGTCTTGGTGACTTAGATGTGGGCGGTAGCTGCGGAAATCCAAGTATCGTAGAAAACGATTTTGAACACGTTCTAGAATTTCCACATACGATATGTATTGCGGGTTCCAAACTTGTGACGCGTATTCTAGTAAGCTGCGGACATAAGCAAAATATAGGATTTTCATTGTTCTAAAGTTGTTGAATTTTTTACATGTCCTAAGAATGAATCCTAACATTTTAGAGGCTTTTGATGTGACTGAGTGTATTTGAATATCAAAAATAAGCTTAGAGTCCAATGTCACTCCCAAATCTTTGATTTCTGTTATGTTGATTAACCCTCCGTCAGGCGCACCTATGCTCGAACCGAAATCGGGCGCAACCGGCCTGAGAGGCCACCCATATATTTTTAGCCCTCATCTTCCACTATATTAATTCTAATACAAAATACTTGTTGGATAGTCTTTACTAGGATCTATAGAAAGGAATTAAACCAAATATAACACAGAATAACCAGTTTATTAAACATTACCAACCATAAATTAAAATAATCAAACTAAACAATTTTTCGAAAACAGTGTTCAAAATAATTGGTCAAACCGAGCTCCATAAAAGTAATACGAGTTTTAAAGTAATAAAAATTAAAGGTAAGGTAAGTGGTAGTCTCTACTGACTGCAGCCGTAGCCAGATACGGACGATGAGGTTCCCAAATCAGCAGCCGAAAAACAAGTTAGGCACAGCGCGTTTACGTGGAGTTAACAGATCGGTTGATGACAACCTAAACATTCGTAATTCGTTATCCTCCTAAATCCTAATTCAAACACGCATATTCCACACTTTCGCCTTTTGGGAGGTTTTGTAGAAGATGTGGGGTTTTTTTTCTAGTGAGGAATAAACCTTTTCAAACGAAATTTCAACTGAATCGGCATTCCACTTGTATTCAGACTTCGCCGAGCTAGTTGTCCGATATCGCTCTCATCGCCTAAATCTTCAACCAAAACTGGATCTTCAGAAGCATCATCATCGAGAAGAAACTTCACCATATCATCAACATCATTGCGTTGAGAGAGATCATATTTTCTAGCCATTTCGGCAGAAACATATGTATATAAAATGCCAGAAAAGAGAAAAACTGAAATTATAATTAAATCGGGCGCACCCTGCCTGAAAGGCCAGGGTACAATACAGCACTTATTTCTCAAGATACTGATAAATTTCATACAGAACAGGCATAATGAACAACTGCACATAAAAATATCCTTAAAAACCCCACCTTCAAAATTGTGACGTAATCGGGCGCAGGCAGCCTGTGAAGCCAGGGAAGGTGTAAGTGAGCTGCGTAAAGACCCACGACTGACTAAAGACGGGCGTTGTGTGAGGTTCCTAAAGTTAGGCGAGTGAAATGAGGGAAAGGACGGGGGGCCGCCTTTGAAAATTGGAGAGGGAAAAAATGTCTTTCGCTGGCCTCTGAGGCCGGCTGCGCCCGACGGAGGGTTAATATTGAGCCGTTCAGATTATATTCATTGAAAATGATATTTTTATTTCGTGTGAAATTCACAACAAAACACTTTTTAACATTAATTTTAAGGGTATGCTTTGTACAGTAAATATTAAGACGGTTTAGGTCCTCTTGCATTTTTTGACAGTCAGCAGTACATCTGATAGGATAAAAAACTTTCATATAATCTGCGTAAAGTAATGTTTTGGAGTATTTGAAGCATTATATCGTTGATGTAAATATCGTTGATGTAAATGTTAAATAGTAACGGTCCCAATATAGATCCTTGAGGCACACCTGATGGGACGGTTACCCAGTCAAATTTAAAGCCACCCACAACTACGACTTGACTGCGGTTTGATACATAAGATGAGAGCCATCTGAGAAGATCGCCGTGGACTCCGATTTGCATAAGCTTGCGTAATAATATGTCGTGATTCACTAGGTCAAAAGCTTTGCTATAATCCGTGTATATTGCGTCTACTTGTACACGTTGATCCATATAATCTTGAAAGAATTCCGTGAATGCTATAAGATTGGTTGTTGTTGATTTTCCACTCATAAACCCATGTTGGTTAACATTGAGTGAGGATTTCAAAGCGGGAAACATCTGATCGTATATTATTTTTTCAAACACCTTGCTGAAGACACACAATTTTGAAATAGGATGATAGTTTTCAATGTCAGATTTTTGCCCAGTTTTGAAAATTGGTGTTATGAAGGCAGTTTTCCAAGTATAAGGTACAACACCCTCTTTTAAGGAACGATTGAATATAATGGATAACGGCTTAGAGAGACTGCTTGCGCATTTCAGGATGAAGAAGGGGGGAATTTGATCTGGGCCTGCGCCTTTATTTAGTTTTAAATTTTCCAGATATGTCTGCACCAGACTTATGAATGTTGTAGTTGTCTGGCATATTTTGAGAAGTTTGAACATCATTGGTGTAAACAGAACTGAAATATTTGGAGAATAAGTTAACAATCTCAGATCCGTTCTCACCTTTTTCATCCCTTAGGAATACAGTGTTTGGCACAAATCTCGAAGCCTGGCACTCTCAGCGGTACGCTTGGATTCAATGGGATTCTGATAAGAGAATAATGTCGGTGTTTATTTCGTTTGCCAGGGCGAGCAAATTGTCTGTCTTGTAGCGGACGCTATTTGCGTTCCATTCGAGGACTCTCATCTTCTCGGAATCAGACATCGAGGGTGGTCGTTAGAAGCTCCATCAGGATGAAGAGCTTCTCTGCCTTTGATGTGCAGCGGGCAAGCTGTGATCGCATCCTCAGGAGGCCTTGGAGCAGGGCCATGATATCCAGGTCATCCTCATTGGATGTGGCCGCGCGCACGGGCTCCTGCTGCGGGCGGGGCTGGGGGCGGGGCTCTGGGGGCGGCGCGGGCTCGCGCTGCCGTTGAGCGAGGGCGGTGCCTCCGGCTACGTCGGCTCATGATGGTGGCCTGCTGGGGTTCTTTTCTGCCGGCGGGCATTGGGCCCTTCTGGCAGGTCGCTGTTGGATAGAGGCGACGTACGCTACCCGCTTGGGGCAGCCTCGGTAGTTGGCGGGATGCGGGCCTGAGCAGTTGCAGCATGCGGCGGGCTCGTCTCTCGTCTTTTTGGGGCATTCTGCCGAAGCATGCTCCACTAAGCATTTAACACACCTTGCTGTGTGTGAGCAGTTACGGGACCCATGCCCGAAGTCTTGGAACCTGTAGCACTGGGTGCCGTGCTGAAGATGGTTGCTTCTATGCTTCTGTAGTCGAATGCGGCAGTGGCATAGGTATTTGTTGGCCGCGCGCAGCTGTCCTATATTTACTTCCTTGTTGAAGTGTGCGAGGTACAATGGGTACTCAATTGAGGTGGTCATCTTAACCACCTTCACAGCTGGGAATCCCTGTGATTCCAGATCCGCCCCGATCTTTTCCACTTCCACGAGCGGCAGGCCCTTGATTACGGCTTTTTTCATTTTTTCGGCTTCGGCCGTGAACGTATGGAATCCGCGAGCCTGCGCTCGCAGTCCGTTGGTAAGGGCGCGATGGTCCCCCATCGTTCGCACGAAGATGTTGGCCGTGCCGCCCCTATTGTACTTGAACGTAAATAATTTGCCAGCCCCCAGATGTCCTTGGACCGTGTTATATGCGCATGCGTCATGCTCCCCAGGGTCATCACCACCGGGGAAACGCAGTCTCTCCTGCCGGCACCTGCGGGGGAGAAAATATTATTAGTATTGGCACGCTTTATTCGCGGCGCGCCGGCGCCTTCGCTTACCTCGGGCAACTCGGTAAACCGGTTGCCACACTGGAGCGGTTGTGGTCCTCGTGGGGACATGGGCCTCTTTACGGGGTTGGACGGCCTCGTCCAACCTCCATCCTGGAGGGCAGCCATCTCCATCGGCTGCTGCGGTCTCGGTGGCGCCACGTAGGTCGACGCTGGGCCTATCGGGGGGCGCCTAGGGGCTGGACTGGGTCCTGTTGCCCAAGAGGGGCCTGTAACAAGCTCCGTCATCTCGGTGGCGTCGGGCGTCGTGGGAGCCGTGGTAGTGGATGGTCTCCGGGTCCTTGGGTCCTTGGGGCGGAAACCGTGAGGCGCATGGTCCCTGTCTTCCTTCTAAGCCCAATTTGGTGGGCGCCATGCGGTACTACGACCGGGGAGTCCTCGTGGTCTGCGGGGAGCATCCTCGTCGGGAACATCTTATTTTGTGGTGAACGGTGACTCCTCTTAAAAAGGGAGCACGTCTCGGGTGCTTGCGGGCGGTTGGTGGGGGCCAGCGTGGATTTGCGTTGTTTGAGTGTTTCTGCGTGAAAAGTGTTGAACCTTGATAAAGGCAGTTGGGGGCGCGGGCGCCTGCTCAGGGGGCCGGCGGGATTCCTCCAGCCGGCAAAAGTAACGGGGCCTGGCTGTGAAGACTCACGCCAGACAGTTAGGCTTCTGTGGTTATATTACAAACCGCACAAAAAAATGCGCAATCAATCTGCTCAATCTCTCGAATCAATCACTCAAACCTCGAAACCGCTTAATACCGTGTCGCCGACACAATTAAAAATCTTTACATCACAATTACTCTATCAAATGATATGCTATATGTGATTTATCAAATAATTACATAGCGATATAGCATCAGAACCTAAAGCACATCTGAAAATAACCATCCACCACCTCACTCGGAGCCTCCAGTCAACGAAATGACCACCGCTAAGGAACCGACATAGTATTTACGTTGATCCCCTTCCACTACTCACTAATTCCACTAATTCACAGAGGGAATTCCATGATGGCCGCCGCCTCCAACCAATCACAGCACAGCACACAATGATTACAAATTCAAGAGTGACTATTTGTGATAACATCAGACTCAATTTACGGGAAAATGATCGAATATACAACCACGGAATAAATATCAACATCAAGAAATAATTATATGCTAACATAATAACATGAAAAATCACACCTAAATATATTTGTTACTCTTTGGGAAATGTTCAAACCAAAGATATCTAACTTCAAACCCAATATGAAAATTTGTAAAATTTATTATAAAATAAATAAACGAGACTTGGGGTGATGGTTTTGGTAAATTGAACTGACTTGGTTAAAGGTATCACATCAAAATATTACTTTCCTCTCAGCAAACTAATTACGGAGAGGAAAAATAACTAACCTATTTACTCCTCACTAAAGAGGAAAATCTCCTCCGAGAGGGCCCGATTTGAATTTGTTCTATAAATAGAGAACCGAATTCTATACAAAGTCAGCTCAACAACTACCTCTGAAAGAGAATCCTTTCTCCTGAAGAACCTTCACCAAGTCTCCGAGAAATATTTTCAAGTGTTTTACTCAGTATTAAATTCAGTTTTTTGCCAGTAATAAATTTTTTTCGTCAGCTCAGATTTGGAAATAATTTCCATTCTGAACTTGGCTTTAAACTTCACTACAAGCCTCCACCACATTCACCAAGACTGAAACGTTGACAAGTGTACCCAGCCTCCTACGTTTATACAGTTATTGTACGGACGGTTAATTGATTTATATTAGAATGTATCTAAACGGGGTAATCCGACTATGGATGTTGACAGCTCCATATCTCGGCACTCCCTGGGGCCTTAGCATGAGAAGTCGATATAGACCTTGTTACATCTCTATAGTTATATAAGTATTATATGTGAGTTATAAGTCAGTTCCTGACACGTTGGCGCCAGTGTTACATATACCTTCAGTATATGTCGTAACTTAGATAGTTATAAGTGAGTTAAGTGAGTTATACAAATAACCCTTGCCATACTAGACGGCCGGCAGGGCATTGAAACTATAATCTTCAGGGGTGGATATTAGACAGTCTCCCAAATAAAATAGGCTGTTGAGATATAACATGTTTATTGTTACATATAAAGGATAAGCAGACAGTTCTACGTAAGGTACATAGCTTTTTAAGGCCTGACTGTTATACTAGAGCAATCTACTGACTCTATAGGTTCTGATTGACAAAGGTACATTATTAGTTCACGTGTAAATTACGGCGGATGCAGGGCGAAGAAGATGGGGCTGGTGCCATGATCGGATTGCCAAGGGGCTCCTCATGATCAGGCTGAGCTGGACGGACGCTCAGGACTGGAGCAGGGGTCTACGAGTTCACTGTCCCAGCCTGGCGTGGACGAGGTGCGGCAGCCTGCATCAGACAGTGGTAAGCGGCTGGCTGCGAGGGCGGATACGGCGTAGAGGAGCTGAAGCACTGGTCGGATTGCCAAGGGGTTCTTCGCGACCAGGCTTTGGTGAACAGAGGTGCCTGGGCAGTAGTCAGCATATGGCCGGGACGGTGGAGATATGACCCAGCTGTACAATGTAATGGCGCTGGTGGGTATCAGGCAAAGACTCAGGTTTGGGCGGGAAACGATTCGCCGCCTCAGACGGGTGAGGACGATGGAGATATGACACAGTGGTATAACGTAATGGAACTGTGGTTAGCTGGTGATTGACCTGACGTGGTCAACGGGGACTAGAAACGCGGCACATTATGAAACAAATCAGGCCGGTCCATATTTACGGGCGCAATTGGCGGCAAACGCTAGCTCGGAACTATCCATCATGTTGAACTCAACGGGGTTGGCGGTGAACTGGCACGTGGGGGGCTAGCGGCAAGTACTTGACCCGCGTCGGGCGCGTTGTGGAAGGGATACCCTATTTGGGCATCTTCTTCAATTAGCCATCTGATTGGTTGATAGCCCGCGTGTTCGTACCAGGCAGAGACGTCTCCAACTCATGCGTATGTATTAGTGTGTTGACATTTTTTTAGTACGTGATTCGATTTCCGGCCACGTGTAGATATATTCAACTGTGCAGTAAGCTGTTGCTATGTGCAAATCAAAACACCCTATAGCAATACGATATCGTTAAAATACGTCATCAATGAGCACTTAACGACATATGCTAGCACGATCAAAATATAACAACTGACGATTGTTAAAATTCCTTGTCTATGGTCAAAGTAGCGACGGTATCGTTAAAATTGTGAGCATGAGAATGTATCGATAGGATAACTTCCGACCGACGGTTGCTAAAAGCCCGCCGAATATAACGTGGGGTCTTGAGTGTCAGTTAAAACTTTGATTGGCTGTCGATATACGTATTTTTTTAATAATGTCGTTCATTATGCAAAATTTCTGGTTCAATGAAAGGAGGCAGCGTTAGGGAAGATCGTAGGATTGAAAGGCGTCGTTTACGCGATCAATTGAATCCGAACTTGCAGAGACGGAATTCAGACAATTGTTTCGAATATCTCGTATTATGGCTAGAGATATCATTGATCAATTAACTCCTTTTCTAGTGTCAAAAAATACATTAGGACTTCCAGTATACATTAAAGTGAGAGTATTAAATATTATTGATATCTTACTAAAACAAAAACACAATATAAATCTATCCACCACTGGAACGACCACGTGAAATAAATAAATTTCGTTCGATTGCTAGAGATTTCCAGATGATAATTTTTCGCCGACATTTAAAAAATCATAACTTCGAATTTTAACATGGAAACATAAAAACTTATTAAAGTGCTACATAGTCATTATTCATTGACTATATAGCACTTTACCTGTATTTATCCGTTTATATCATATTCGTAGGATTTATAAAAAAAAATAGTAAATATTTTGCCAAATCACTAGATATCTGCAATTTTTTTCAGTAAAGCAATCGGAGACATTTAAAATGGCGCAAATATATTGCCAAAAGCGATCTAGTGATTAAAATGATCAAAAGTGAAGTTTATTAATTAGTTGTATTATGATGTTGACAGGTACTCGCACCCATCAGCTTCTTTGCTACAGGGAGCTACCAACGTGGAGTAGGCCAAGATCACTTCTTGGCGATAGGGCAAACTACCGTTAGCAAGTGCATAAAACTGTTTATGAAAGCAGTTTTAGAACATCTGTACAGAAGATGGATACATTTTCCGGCTACAAATGAAGCCCGCAAGCAAGTAGAGAGTAGTTTTAGGGAAAAATTAAACTTTCCACATGTTCTGGGATGCATCGATTGCACCCACATCGCCATCGTCACCCCTTCTAGACACGAGGAGCAGTACAAAAACCACAAAGGATTTTATTCGCTGAATGTTCAAGTGGTAAATATTTTTTCAGAAATAAAACAGCCGGATTGTTGTTTTCAAATTTTATTGAAGGTTTTTTATGTTTGACAAACAGGTCTGCGATGCTACGTTGAAAATATTGAGCATCAACACACGCTTCCCGGGTACTGTCCATGACCAATTCATTTGGAATAATAGTTTAGTCAAAACTGAAATGAACAGACTATACAATCAGAGAATTGGGACATATTTCTTGCTAGGTATGTATTTCAACAACTCATTTAGTTATATGTACCTATTATAATGGGTGTTTTGTTTCAATCAGGCGATTCTGGATATACACTCGAGCCTTATCTGATGACACCAATATTGAATGCAGTCGAGGGGAGTGCCCAATACAGATACACAAAGGCGCACTGTGAGGCGAGATGTTCCGTAGAACGCCTATTTGGGGCATGGAAGGCTATATTCCGTTACCTCAGGAAAGACAGAGTTCTCCATTATGAGCCCGATGCTGCTGGTCAAATAATTATTACTTGTGCTATACTATACAACATGATGAAGCACTATAAGTCAGTTTCCTTGTTGAACTATATGCATTTAAAAAAGTAAGGCAACAGTACAAAATATTAATAAATTGTTCTCTATTTTCAGATAAACAGACGATTATAATGATAATGTAGAGTTAGGAGAGGTTGAGCTGCTGCACCAGCCTGAAGATGTCAGCAGGGTTGTTGCAGCCCGCAGAGTGAGAGACGAACTAGTGCGAAAGTACTTCTCCCACGAATGATAATATATTAAATGCAATATTTCTCAAAAAGAACTTCAATAGTACTTTAAAACATTGTATTGTATGTACCTACATTGTAAAAACAATTCACGCCTTCCAGAGACATTGCAAGAGTTTGAAGAACTGCTACTAATCAAGTATATTATGTATATGAAAAGTGCTGCATGCAATATAACACAACAAGTACTTTAAAATATTGTATTGTATGTATCTAAATTGTAAAAAAATGACATTTGTTGTTGAGTTTCACTTTTTCACAAGAAACATAAAAATTATGAACATACAAAACATTAATAAAATAAAAATTTAACACACAAAGTATATAAAAAACTTATCTTGAAAATTATAAAAAAAAACTTAAAAACTAATCGTAGTCATCCTCCGACTTCAACTGCAACGTATAGTTGGGCGAGTTAGCAAATGATGTTGACGGTTGTTTCGATGGTTGAGTTTGTCTAGAATTAGAAATGTTTTATTAGAGATCTCATTCATTCTACTTTCATCGTACCTCCTAGCTGGACTGCTTGCCTCTCCAAGGACAATTGTTAATAATCGTGTTCCATCCCTTGTGAACATACTTCGCAATCTCTCAAGTGACATATTAAATAATGCAATATTTAATTTAATTTGTTCAATTTTGTACATTAAATGTTTTTAAAAGCCTGTATAGATGTATAACAAATAAATACCTCGCCAACTGTCGTTGGAGAAAACAAACCCTTTCACGTTCCACTGCCGTGTATCTCTGAAACAAGAGATGATAATTCATTAATTTACTTACTTAATTTACCTTCTATAGTAAATTAGTTATAAGTGCCAGTAGACGAGACCAGAAAAGCACCATGTCTATGTAGACACTGTATCTTGCCCGGTCTCGGGGTGCCCTGACAAATGATTACAAAAAGGAACAGGAAATACCTCAAAAATGTCAGCAAATCGATCCATTGAACTCTGAAATGATAAATAACAACTCATTAATTTAATTTAAATAACAATAGGTAGTCGACATACTAAAAGGAAGATTATAAATGAATTTATTCATTTTGAATTTCTCGCCAAGCTGGATTTTACATGTTTATTATTTTTTTTTAATACAAAGAATATCTAAACAAACAGAACAATAAAAACTCCACCGCGCAAAATGGAAAAATAGTACATTGGGAATAGTACAATAAATAAATAAAATAAGTCAAAGCTGGGCATTTTATTTTGTTCTACTAAGATTTAATTCTAATTTAAAAGTACAGTGCCACACTTATAAGTTGGCGGTGGCCTAAACATGAATTGACGCTATTTCTTTATATTTTAATCTGGCAACTTACACGTGTAGCGCTGTATTTGGGAGTGATTCGAAGAGAAATAGGAAATACCTTAAAAATATTGGAGAATTTATGAATAGCTCCCACAAGCTCCTTGGATGATTTGTTATTAGCCTCCTGCGCCATCACCATCCGAACCTCCACATCTGGCTTGTCAGTTAGCTTCCTCTTCTTGCTCGGGCGAGAAGGGGAAGCTAACTGTAAATCTGTGGGCCCTTCTCCAAGTTCATCGGAATACTGTAAAACACACAAATAATTGTCATTGATAATGAAAGATCAACTAAATTTTGACAGAATATATTATATTAACATTTTAAGACATTAGTGACCTCAACATCCTGCATTATGAGTTCAGGTCCATCTCCTATACAGCTTTCTAGAAGTCTGCTGCCCTCAGAACTGGCTCTGCCGATGATGTTGATGACCTTCTGTGTCAGGTCAGTTAACACCGGTATCTCGGCAGTGTTTCCAGTCGTGAGGGCAGCTCGCTTGGCATCGGCGTTTTTGGCGCGCGACTTACATTTTAAGTCACGCCATGTCTGTAAAATGTAAAAATAATGTCAGGTTAAAAGTGATTTACGGTCTTATATCAAGTGTCTCGATGATAGATTATATTAGAAGGTCAGCAAAGTTTGCTGCAACCAGTTTGTATAGGTAGGTACAAATACTCACTGTTTTCCACTGCTCGGCTGACTTAGCAGGACCCAATTCTGCCAGTTGTTTCGCCAAATTCCGCCACATTTCCTTATTTTTTTGGGAACCCTGAGGTCCCACAAACCTTCCAGCTGCGAACTCCGAATGGTCAGCCATATAGCTGGTTAGCAGATCCATTTGACTGGTCGTCGACCTTACTCTCTTCCTGAAATCATAATATCAGCATTTTGAATATCTTAAAATACTGCGTATGATTGAAATATTAGTAAAAATAACTTCAAAATTTTGACACAATAGAATGTAAGTATATCTCTTTGATAATAATGGAAATTCTTTCACATAAACAGATAAATAAATAACTTACCCAGCCACCATTGCTTGCGACATCGTAAAATATTTAAAAAAACACGGCGGTTACAATGATTCCGCTTGAAATCTGACGTTTGACGTCTATCCAATTCATAGACAATTCCGTCCCAGTATTGCCAGCGTATATCGATTTGTATTTATTGCCTTATCGATGTCGTTAGAGATATCAATAGCGTTCTCATGCTAGGGAAGTCGTTATAAAATCGTCGGTAGATACGCTTAGCAATCCGATATCGTTAAGTTCGATCGATTCTCATGCTAAGGCCCCTGGTCTGCGATGTACTATCTAAAGATAACACATTTTTGATGTTGGATGAGCCAGAACAGCAATTATATTAAATTTGATATTAGATGGAGATTGCAGACAAAGAGGACTTCGATTGGAAACTGATACCTTTACTGATAATTGAATGTACGTGATATGTTAATATTTCTCTATTTATGTTTATAACAGGTTATGTACACACTATTCATTACTACGGCCGATGAAATAGTTAGAATTCATATCTAGAAAGATTAATTAAATATAATTTTGGATTAAATGTTTTGGGTCTTTCAATAGCTGAGTTTTCACTCACTCTACTTTCAAAGAATAGGGGTTACCACACAAACAAATTACACTATTCTTTCCGTACCTTTAAACAAAAAAACACAATGTAAGATGACAAACTATTGCACGTTAAAGTCACAAAGGTCTTATATACTATGTGAAATATAATAGGTGCTCGTTGAAGGTAGTTTATGAAAGGCATACGAAGTATGCAAAGAGGTTTAGTGATATGGAGAAGAGTTATCCCCTAAATTAGACAGAAAAGGTTAGGATTATCATCATTTTATTAACGTGAAAAAGAGGAGGGGTGACCAAATTTCCCACCCCCACGTTATTAAAAATGAAAAAAAAAAGTTCAATTCAGTTAGATTTAATATACTCATCAAACACCCCAGTCAGATCATCACACTTACTATGGCTTATAACAATACCCTTCATGTATCTAACTAACTAGTCCTGC